>VZRF01008095.1:76669-121282 GCA_013396875.1 Vireo altiloquus
AAGAGGCAGTCCACTGCTCGAGAAGCATGTTAATGCACAACCCAAGTTACTGGTTTTGTTAGCATTTTTACTTTCTCTTGGTCAGATGAATAATTAATGTAAAGCAAGTGTCAGAAGCAACTAAATCATTCCACGAGCAAGAATCTTGATTATGATCAGCTATCAGCACAGAATTTTAAGGATATAAGAGGTAGTGCCTGGCCATCTGGGTGACTTTAGAGATGTGTCATGGAGTCTAGTGAGGTTAAGCAAACATTCCTGAAGTTAAAATGCTTCCTTGGATAAAAGATAATGGAATGCCCTGTCCAGCACAGCTGTGTAATGCAGCACAAACACAAAAGGATGTGTTTATCCACGTATCCTTGTTTGACAATGCTTGTCCCAAGAAAAAGGTCAGCTAAGTCTCTGCTGCCCTTTCCTCTGCCAGGCATTTCATTGTGGTGCTGTCTCTAAACCAACAGACTCTTGGACCTTTACAAAAGGATATGAAGTCCAGGTCAGCTCACAGACCAAAGCCTCTCATCCAATCACAACATCCCACACAGACCTCACGATTTTGTTCGCATCCATGCTGCTGTCCTTTTGTCAGTGGGAAGGAGCACACTGATTGTTTCATGTTTGTCTTGCTCAGAGTGAGTGCCAGTGATTGTTCAGTCGGCTGCCATTGCAGACCTTGGTGCTGTAGCTATCAATGATGTTTTTTTTCTCTCAGCTGCCCTGTGGGATTGTGTTCTTCCCCCAGTCTGAAGAAAATTTAGGGGTCTTGTTCAAGCTTCTTCAGACAGGTTCTGGACCAGCACACACAACTGTCCCTTTATCAGTCACCACAGCTCATGTGAAGTCCCTTATTCATCCCTCATGTCCATGGAATCAGCCAGCAGCCAGGGTGAGGCTGGGGATGGCTTTACTCACTGGCTCTTAGGGAGGCAGCAGGGTAACCGAGTCCTTCTACCCAGCACGCACAGGGCAGGACAGGTGGCCACTGGCATTGACACAACACTTAACTGGCTGTGCCACATGGGAGCTTGGTTATCAGCAGCCCTCCCCACAGAGAAGCCTGCTTGTGGCAACCTGTGACTAACATCACCCACATCACCATGCCTGTTGTGTTACCTCCCATCACTCACTGGAAGTCTGCCCAGCATGTCCTTTATCTTGGCACATGCTCTTGGGAAAAATAGCATTTTTCTTTTGCACAAAATAGGATAAACTGATCTCTTTGTTTGTCTCAACACAGACATCCTTCCATAAAGCCTTCCTTTCCTCTGAATTGTAGCCTACTGAGATTCTTGACATTATTCTTGACATGTCTCCTGCAGGGAAAGACTGGGGCAGAAAAGGAGAAATGGCACAAGGGTCCATGCCATCATGTTGGCTTTGCAAAAAAGAGCTGGGAGTCCTGGAAAACACCAAGCTAATCATGAGTCAGCAATGTGTCCTTGTGGCAAAGAAAGTCAAGAGCACAAGAGGATGCCGCAGAAAAAGCATTGCCAGCCAGTAAAGGGAGGTTTCCCTGCCTCTCTGCTGAGCACTGGTAGGACCACAGGTGGAATGCTCTGTCTAGCTCTGGGCTTTCCAGTACTAAAGAGATGTGGCTGTACTGGAGCAGGGCCAGAGAAGAGCCACAAAGGTGATGAAGGGATTGCAGTATCTGTCATGAGAGGAGAAGCTCAGAGACAAGGCACTTGTTACCCTGGAGAGGAGAAAGTGCAGGGGGATCTTATCTGTATGCATAACCTTGATAGGAGGGTAAAAGGAAGATGGAGCTAGACTTTCTCCTGTGAACGGTCAAGAGGGAAGGGACACGACCCTAAATAGCAGATATTACATTTAAACATAAGGAAATACATTTTCTTATGGATAGGGAGGTAAATCCAAGTTGCCCAAAAAGGCTGTGGAGTCTCCATCCCTGGAAATATTCAAAACACAGAAGGGCATGGTCCCAAGCAACCTGCTGTAGCTTCTGTACATTGATTGAAAGGGGGAGTTTGGAATAGAAAATCAGCAGAGGTCACTTCCAGTCTCAGCTGTTCTGTGCTTGTATGTTATATCTAGAGGAAGGTCTCAAGGGTGATGGAGAGAGCAGGGTTATTGCACATTAATGTGCAAAGTACTGTGGTGTGGATGAGGTACTTGGAATGGGAGTGTATGGCACATTTCAGAGGCGACTACTGTTTCCATGCTATATGGAGAGAAACGTTGCCTCATAGTGCCAGACACTTGGAGGTCTCTGTGCTTTCTGGAGGGGTGCAATTTGTACCACGAGATGCAGGAGGTTTCAGATTTTGTCTTGTTACCTGCTAAGTTCCAGTTCCTTCTGGTGCTGCACAGCAGTCTGTAAGAGAAAAAGGGCCTCAATTCTTCAGAAAACCCTTTGGAAGACTGTGACAAAAAATACCAGTAGCAGCAAGGATGTTTTCAAGGTTTATTTATTTTTTCCCTTTTTTTCATGAAAAAATTTTGGAGCATTTTAATATTGATAAAAGCAAATATTAAAGCAAGTTACATGTTTCTTAGAGTATTTCTAAATTTGCACTTTTTCCTGCCTCCTGTCCTTTCTTTTGGGAAAGAGGAAGCTTTGTAATTGCCTCTGAGTCTCATGGCCCCTTTGCTTTTTTCCCATTCCTTCATTTTGACCATTGTTGTTCGGGAATCAGCACTAGTCACTGAGGCATATCTTTGTACTTTAAGCACTTTCCAGTTTAATAATCATAGACAGGGAAGTTTGCAAATGTAACCCTTTCAAACTCTTCTTATCATTTAAGTGTACAGGCTTTTAAATTTAACAGACTGGATCAACTCCTTCTGGCTACAAGAGATGCAGAAAGTGATTAAACCATGTATGGCAAGCCTTGAGATGCTGAAATTTTGCATCTCTTGGAACAGTTTAGACCACTGCTTTAACTTCTAAAAAACAAAACTTAAAGTATACTTGGTAAAATAGCTGCCTTTACCACTAAAAAACAGCTAAGTCTCTATCACAAACATCCTGATGATATTCAAATAATATGGATATAGACAGGAGCACCAGCCTGTTTCCTCTACAGATCTGCTTTTATCATGCCACACTATATGTTAATGGGGAAATAGAATCATAGAATCATGGAATATCCTGAGTTGGAAGGGACCCATCAGGGTCATTGAAGTCCAGCTTCTGGCCCTGAACACAAGAGCCTCAAGAATCACACCATGTACCCAAAATCATTGTCCAAACACTTCCTGGACTCTGTCAGGCTGGTGCTATGTCCACTTCCCTGGGGAGCCTGTTCCAGTGCCCAAACACCCTCTGGGTGAACAGCCTCTTCCTAGTATCTAACCTAAGCCTACCTTGACACAAATTCCTGATTCCCTCTCAGGTCCTGTTACTAGTCACCAGAGAGGAGATGATTTCCTGGTCCTTTGCTTCCCCATGTGAGGAAACTGTCAACTGCATTGAGGTCTGCCCTCAATCTCTTCTTCTCCAGGCTGAACAAACCAAGGTCTTAGTTGCGCCTTGTATTGCTTCCCCTCAGGGCCCTTTGTCATCCTCATGGCCCTCCTTTGGATGCTCTCTGATAAGTTATTGTCTTTTTTATACTGTGGCACCCAAACCTTCCCCCAGCACTGGAGGCAAGGCCGCCCCAGAGCAGAGCAGAGCAAAGCAGGACAATCCCCTCCCTTGCCCAGCTGCTGATGCTGTGCCTGATGCCCCCCAGGACACAGCTGCCCCTCCTGGCTGCCAGGACACTGCTGACCCATGTTCAACTTGCCATCAACCAGGACACCCAGGTCCCTTTCCATGGGGCTGCTCTCCAGCAACCTATTGCCCAGTCTAGATGTACATCCAGCCTTTCCCTGTCCCTTATTACTGGAATAGGTGCTATAAATGACAGGATACCTCCTCTCAAAACTCTCAGTGAGGACAGGCTTTGCCTAAGGGTAGTCCATCTACTTATTCTTGCTTAAGCTATTGGAGTCATATGATTTTTCAGATGATTTAATCATCTTAAATGGAAGAGTTGCTGGAATAATTTTTCCTTGAAATATTTATCTGACTAATTATCCGTTCATCTTTAATACTCATTGGAACCGTATTGAAAAAATATGTAAGAACAAGTTAATATTCCACTGGGCTATTTCTTGGTAATCTGTACTACAGAGAGGAATCAAACTCTAGATATGTGCATTCATTTATTTCATAAATGTGTAGGAAACTTCATATCTACATATTTTATTAATTCTAAAACCAGGAGGATTTTGTACTAAATCCCATTTTGCACTAAGTCCCATTTTGCTCACAACAGTTACCAATGTAATAATATTTTTAAGGGTGTGTCATCAAGAAAATTAAGAAAATTCACATAATTTCACTACAAGCATTTGTGACTTTCTTTTATTATGTAAAGAAAAAATCAATTATATGCATCAAAATCAGTAATATATGATTAGAATAAAAACAGATCATAATATTGAGCCAATATATCCGTATTTGGAGATGCTAGTGGATACACAGGAAAAAAAAGACAGAGAATATTAGTATTCTCATGTATTTCTTGAAAACAAGAGATGTAGTCTTGAACTATCATAAGAACAAAGAAGCTACATTCATGGAATAATAATGTACTTGAGTTTTAAACATCTGAGAGCTTTCCAGGAAAAAATTGACATTTACAAGATCAACAGAGACAGGAATTATTTTAAAAACTGTGTTTTTTCACAAAACTCCCAAGAAGAAATCAGATTCTTTAATTCCCCTCACAGGATTTTTCACAAAAATCAAAATTTTCTCAAATTTGAAGCGCATTCCAATGTTTTAAACAAGAATTCAAACAACTCTTTTGCCTGGTAATTCTGAATCCTGGATCATCTGGATTGTCCCGATATCCATGTTTCAAGCTTTGAATCTATACTCTGTGACAAGGCACAACTGCACCTAGACAAAGTTAGATCTCCGTGCACATTCTGAAGTGGAAGGAAAACTCTCTGTGACTTTGGAGAACCTCTGAAAGAAATTCAGTATTACCTGAGGTACTTCTGGTGAGAGGACAGCTCTGGTGATAGTGGATATGTGCACCATTTCCCATGTGCACCATTTCCCAACAGCTAAGTAAAAAAATATAAAATTTACATAGGCACCAATAAACAACCTGCATAAGAGAATCTTGGCCACAAGCATCTCCTCTGGACTGGGGATCTCAAAGCCAGGATTAGTGTTTCAGGAACAACATGGGTTTGTCAGCAGGATAGTACAAGGGAATGGGATCAGCATGGTCCATGGCATGTAATGGAATACCAAAGACTTGGAACTATGTCTGCAACTGCTTCTTCAAGTGAAAATCATTTGACCTTCCTGGCTTGTGAGTGCCTCTGTTCTCTGTGGGCTCAGTTTTTGCTTGGCTCAATCAACACTGAACCCAGTCTGAGAAGGGAAAGGAGCAAACACACTTGCTGCCCTTTCCTCACCTGCAGATGTGTCTTTGCTATGGAAGCTTCAGGAATGGGCATGACTTAGAGTAACCTTTCCACTTAGAGAAAGTAGTGAAGAGATGAGATTATACTATAGTACTAGAGTAAAGGGCATCTTTTTCTTTGGGTTGGGCAAGCATTATTTCCAGCCCTTTTCTCTCTAGGGAGAATAATATCTACCAAAGAAGAGGATCATGTTGCTTGGATTGTGTCTGATCAAGAAAAGGAATGGGTGGTCAGCCCTAAACTCTTCCAACTCAGAGGAATGTTGGATGTCTTCTGTGTCCTCTGCTGACCCTATCTCCTCAGTGCCCTCTTCAGTGACCTCCAAGTGTGCCTCATGGATGGCCTCAGAGAGTCTCAGGCTCTCTGCTGAAGAGATGCCAGAGAGATTGGCCAAGGGGCTGAACAGGTCGGTCATACCCAAGGATGTTAAGACAGATGTGAGGTTATATTTCTCTTCAATCTTCATGCGTGGGAGGTACACTTTCACTCTCTTCTTTTCCATCACCTTGGAACTGGTCCACTCTGTAAGTTTTTCAAAGCTGATTTTGTTCTCAAGCTGCAAAGAGAAGCAGGGAATGAAATGCCTGGGATGCAAATCCAACTTCTTCCTGCCGTTCATTTCTATCAAGGCTACCATAAGAGTAAAACCCCAACCAGAATGGTTCCTGAAGTGCATCCTATTGGCATCCTTCTTGCAGTTTACCGATTGCCTTTCCAGTACTGCCTGTGTCACTCTCCTTTTATTCAGTTCTTTACCAGCTTGACACATCCCCTTTTGCCTAACTAAACTTGTGTCTCATGAAGCCCAACCCAACAATTTCACACCCTGGTAAATTAGTCAGCTTGTGAAAGATTGCCAAAAAAAAGCCATGAAAATTTACCTACAGTTGATAGTACTTAACAAATGCAAACTCTTCTACATATTTAATAACTCTACTTTATAATTTAAAAATATTTCTGAAATAAGAGTAATTGTTCATATATTGTAGGCTGCATTGACTTTTCCCTTTCTTGAGTACAGATAGATAATTTTATAACACTCCCCATATCCATCCTCTTCTGCAGGGCTGCAGCAGCCCTACACTGCTTTACCTTCCTCTTATAAAACTGAGTTCAGGACTCTCCTAAGAGGCTCTGCCTGAGCACCTGGAAGCACCTGGACAGATGTTGTGCTCCCCTGCCTGCCCAGCACAGCTGTGGTGTGGGCAGCTGGGCTGTCAACGGAAGCAAAAGGTCTGATGCAGCCAAGCCCCACTGAAGTCAAAACTCTTCTGCTTGCCCTGCCAGGGCCATACCTGCTCCAGGCCAGAGATGTCATCAGGCAGCAGCACCAACAGGCTCAGCTCTCCGCTGGCATACGGAAGCTCCAGGATCTTAATTTTGTCTTCAGCCACTCTTGCCACTTTGAAGGTGTTGTTCTGATACATCATTTGCACAGGTCTGCTCTCTCGCTGCAAAAACAGAAATGTGAGATGATGTGATGTGATGTGATGTGATGTGATGTGATGTGATGTGATGTGATGTGATGTGATGTGATGTGATGTGATGTGATGTGATGTGATGTGATGTGATGTGATGTGATGTGATGTGATGTGATGTGATGTGATGTGATGTGATGTGATGTGATGTGATGTGATGTGATGTGATGTGATGTGATGTGATGTGATGTGATGTGATGTGATGTGATGTGATGTGATGTGATGTGATGTGATGTGATGTGATGTGATGTGATGTGATGTGATGTGATGTGATGTGATGTGATGTGATGTGATGTGATGTGATGTGATGTGATGTGATGTGATGTGATGTGATGTGATGTGATGTGATGTGATGTGATGTGATGTGATGTGATGTGATGTGATGTGATGTGATGTGATGTGATGTGATGTGATGTGATGTGATGTGATGTGATGTGATGTGATGTGATGTGATGTGATGTGATGTGATGTGATGTGATGTGATGTGATGTGATGTGATGTGATGTGATGTGATGTGATGTGATGTGATGTGATGTGATGTGATGTGATGTGATGTGATGTGATGTGATGTGATGTGATGTGATGTGGGAGCAATTTCTTTCCTTCCGTTCTACAAATGTTCAAGGCCTTTGAAAGGACAGGACTCAATCTTCAATCATGCTGCCTTTGGAGAAGAGCCACGACTCCATTTTTGTCTCATCAGCTGGTGTGCTCTGTCAGACACAGCTTTTGTAAAACTGACAGTGAGGGACCCAAGTAAATCACCCAGCCAATGACAACAGAATTGTAAATACAAAAAATGCACAGCTGGCCAGAAATTGTGCCCGTACCCTCCTACCTCTGTGACATTGAAGGGCACTTCCTGAGTGTCTTCTTCTTTAAATGAGGTTTTCCATATCCCTTTGAAGTAAATGGCATTCACAAGGACCAGCACAGTGTGGAGATTAACAGAGCTTGGTTCAAGGAAATGCTGGATCTGTCCTTTAAGAGAGAAGCAGGGCACAGAGTGATAAGTTTCATAGCAATAGTCTTGCATTTTAGAAGTCAATCAAAATACTGCTCCTTCACTTGACTTTTCCTTCTCCAAAAGTCTGCACATGGAATTAAGGTTCATGAGGATGATTTAATAATATGCTAAAAGACTGGCATCTGACCAGACATTTCTGCAAGAAGACAGGTAGGTTCAAGAGTGTTATAGATCCCCAGGAATATTTCTAACCACTGCTTGGAAAAAAAAAATTATATAAAAAAGAAGGAAAGGGAGAGGGAAGCACTAATGCAGATTCTCTCTTTCTCACTGTTTCTTTCTCACAATTCACTCTAGGTATTTCCTCCCACCTCAACACAATAAATACACACAGGATTCTGGAACATGTATTTCGCACCATCAGCTTAGTGTGCATTACTTTCTCTTTTGGAAGTCCACTTCTTACCCTCCAGCACATCCTTGTAAAATTATGCCAATATTCTAGAAAAGCTGGGGCTAACCTTGCGTGAGTTAAGCTCTCCAGACACAAAAAGTGTGCATATTAATTGTGCATATTAAGTGTGCATATTGTGGCACCTCTGTGGCATCCCAGATGTATTTAAAACACTCTGTCACTGCCATATAGGTGCAATAGAATCATCCCTTTCCACAGAAAATACCCACTAATGGGGACAGGAGGAGGAAATTTCTCCTCTAGTGTTCAGTCTTTTCAGAAATTGCTAAAATACGGTAGTCAGAGGGAAGTATATTCCACAATCTTGTCTGACTTACCATTTGTCTGATTTTTCACCCAGGAATTAATGCGCTGTCTGGCTTGATTTGATGCTGTTTTGAAGTTGACCATTTCTAGACCAGATCTGTACAGTTTCTTCACGCATTTTAAGTAGATCTGTAAAGACACCAATTGTAGCCACCAAACTAGTAATTTTTTTAAAACAGTATGGAAGTGAAATAAAATATGGCTAATAGGATTTTTATAGTGATGTCATGGTTAAGGTGTTCTCATTGCTTACTTCCTGAAAGAACTTGCTAAAACTGGGCCAGAAAAATTATTGTGTTTTATGACAATTTCAGAACTGACATCTTTACTACGTGACCAGTTAAGAGCATATATTATAGAAGTTTAAGTATTTTCTGGAAGAAAGCCTGATCCAAATCTACTTTTTTCAGGTTCATTTCAGACTGTCTTATTAAGTCTGCTTCCTATTTTTTAAAGCATTTTTCCTTATTGTTAAAGATAAGAAGTTCCTTTGATTTAGAATATTTGTATCTTTTGTTTTGAAAGTGTGAAAGAAAGATTTAGACACTTTCAAAATTTGTTTTTGAGGTGAGTTTTCAAGCAAAGAAATATGCCAAAATTGTTTTCTGGGAAAAAAACCAAACAACCAATTAAAATGAAATTCTTTGGGGGAGAAAGTGGGGAATGGGGAATTACATTGCTAATAATTTGTTTATTACTCCATTCATTTTTTAATAGGCCCATATTTTTGCCTCAAATTGTTTTCCATTTAGACGTTTGCCAGGGCCATGGCAAAGGGAAAAGCCATGTAAATCCACACCTGTAGGGACTAATGGATTAACTGGTCACTTACTCTGGCCAGTCCTCGTGGATTACAGAATTTTACAGGGTTTAGCAAGAGATCACTCACCGGTAGGATCTGGCTTGTCTTTTCAGCATAGAGTCTGTTGGCAATGTGGAGTGAATAATTGGCTTCTGGTGCAGTGATATCAGAGAGAATTTCTTTAAACAGTAGGTGGATATTCACAGACTTGCCACACTGAGTTGTTGATAAGAAGAGAAAAACGTATAGCTGTTAGGTTATTTTATGAGAAAGAGGATTATTTATAAAGTACAAATAGCATGGGAAAACACACAGTGTTTGGACATTTGGAAATGAACATGGGAAGGATGTTCAGTATAAGCAGCTAGTGATGTGGAATTCATTCATAGCATATGATGCCACTCATTCTACTGGTAACAAGCAGAAAACCTCACTGATGAATCTGCAGTCACATAGTTCAGGAATGAGGTGGCAAAAAGAAAAATGCACGTGTTAATTACTGCAATTGGTGACTTGTCATAGGTACACAGCCTCTAATTCCCAGCAGCTACTTGCATTTACATGGCAGTTTTTTGCAGAAGCTGCAGATGGAAGAAGAGAGCTAAATGGCAAAGGAGTCAGGAAGTGTCTTGTAAAATAGCAAAAAAATGGATCTCCTGTCTCATGTCCCAAGAATGGTATTCCAGGTGACACAGGCTAAAAGAAAATGAGAAAACTACACAATGATAAACAGTAGCTAGGACTTTATTTTTTGAGAATAACTGTGTTGAACTTCTCCTTTCTAAATGCTTAACAAGTCCTTAAATGCTCTAGGTTTACATACTACCTTTATCAAACAAAAAAAAAGTCTTGTCTCTTTTTAAGTCCCACATTGTGTTTTGGATCTCAAGTGAGTGGGGACAGACCAGGCTCCATGGCTTTTGTTATCTTTACAGAGGCAGCAAATTAACATGGGCAAACACAAAGATGTGATATTAAGCTACTGGGACCCCTCGTGGTTCTCTTGGGGTAGCAGCGGGAACTGGAGTCTGGAAAAGTCCCTGTAGCTTTGTGAGAGTGTGGTTACTTTCCATCCTTTGAGGATTCTGGGCTCTTTTCTACTGAAGCATCTTCCTGTCCCACCTTGGAGTCTCAGCTGGAAGTCTGCCTGCTGTACCCTGGCTTCAGCTACTGAGACCTTTTCAAGTACCCCAGCAGCACTTGCAGGTGTGGAGTTCATTTACACATAAGGGTATCCTGGTGCCCAAAGCATCCTATCCTGTCCTGTCACTTGCAATATGTGCAGCTTGTCTTCTTTCTCTGGTGGTGTTTTGGGAGTTTTTTTGTTTGGTTTTGGTTTTGGTTTTTTGCTTGGTGTTTGTTTTGTTGCTGCTTTTCTTTGGGTTTTGGTGGTGTGTTGTAATTTTTTTTTAACTTACATCTCTTAAATCAAGAGAACTAGAAAACATTTGGGAAGGTGAACCTACTAAAAGCACAATCAAAAGAGTCTATTCTCAGGAAAAAGTTGTGAAAGATAAATCAATGTACCTTAGATTTCTGTACCTTGGTCTGGATACTTCCAAGTCCTGCAATTTTGTCAAAGTGAAGAACCTGCAATTTAAAGTAGAAATTAGGTATGTGAAGTCCACTGACAGTCAGTGATGTCTGTGCTAAAACTGTAGGTTTTCACTAACCAAGTCTGATTAGCACATAGATGAACTGAGAAATTTAATATGAGCTTTAAACCGGGCACCACACTGAAAATTTGTGACTGTGACCTTCAGCTTAGATCCCTTTTTTTCCAGTTAATGGCATTCAGTCTACAAATCAGCTACAGCCTTACTGCGTTGTATTTATAACTCGAACTCCTGTTTTCTGAACGTTTCATCTTTTGTGTGTTTCAAGTTTTCTTTTCCTCCTGGAAGGAATCAGGTCTGTGATATAACACAAACCGAAGTAAGAGATGTGCCTTAACCATTCTCCAAAACTGCTCTTTTTTAATGAAAACCAAAGGCTGTTCTCGTCCTTTCATGGGGAAATGCGATAAGTGAAAAGTAGCTCCAGAACCAAACCTCACAGTTCGAAAAGCCATTCTTTTGCTAGGCAGGTTTGGAAGATATAAATGGATAATCTGCTGCCTCTTTGAATGGAATAAAAGAGAGTTTGTACCCATTTGTGTCACTTACCTTCTCCATCTGATATTCAGTGTTATTTCTGGCTCCCAGATAGACCATGGCCAAGGCTGCAATCATGCTCAGGGGGCAATAAAGGATGTTGTCATTGGGATGGTGAAATTTTACCTCTTTGAACACATCAAAACAAAATTCTGCATTTGCTGCACTGATGGAGCCCATTGAGAAATCCTTGTTGTCTGAAGGAAACAGAGATAGGACTTTATGGTCATGATATGTAGTGCTTGTTTTAAAAAGTACTGCCAATAGCCCAGAAACTTCCAGTTCATTGCTGGTTTTGTGATGCTGAACCAGCGAATGAGGGGAAGCCTACAAATTCTGTGATCATTAGAAATATTGCAACTCCTGACCCATTTATATCTGAACACGTGTTTGTTTTCTTTCGGCAAGACATCTCATCAGCAAGATAGTCACTCATCCTTACACTTGCCTTTTAGGAAATAGATAGTTTCATCCACCCTTCAATATGATAAATATAACATTGAGTGGATGAGTTTCCCTGTGGCCATCCAGAGGGCTCTGAATGGTGCTTGAGACAATGCAAAGTTAGTATTTAATTTCTTCTGTGGCTGCTCTTAATCTTTAAACCAAATGTAGCCAACTTACTATACTCTTTGTGTGTCTTACTGTGGCTTAGTAAAACCAGCCACAAATCCGGAGGTTGCTTTCCTTTAATTTATAGGAATGATCGAGTAAGTTGCTCTGTAAACCCAGCCAGTTGCTTATCTGCTGACATATAAATTAAGGGGGGTTCTGTCTTGTAGTCCTGTTTCAGATATTTAATCTCTGCTGATGCTTTTTAGCACAAGCATGCATATATTTACATAGATATATATATATAATATGCGTTTTGGCAGGGAGTGAGATTGAGAAAAGATAAATGCCTTTATTCACAATTATTAAAATGATAAAAAGATATTTTTAATGTGACAACAGATTTTCAATTAAAAAGAACTATTTCTACTCAATGCCATGGTACACAAGCCACATATTTTACACACTTAAAAGTATTTGACAATCAAACAGTGTAAGATATATTGATAAGGCAGAGCAACATTATTGTATATGCTGTCTTTTTACATACCTGTCTTATACTTACCTTAAAGTTCTTAAACGTAGCATCACTCCTTTCTACATCTTAGAGAACACAAACTAGAAATTACATTTTCTTGGAGAAATACTTACCCCACAAACTTCAAAGAGGCACGTAATAATCCAGCTTGCCAGCTGAACCTAAACAGCTCCCTGAGCTGTTGGTGATATATATTGCATGATTTGAGACACTCCCACTGTTGCCTTCAAGGAGTTATCTTTTCACTCACTGCCTTTTGTTGCAACCTTTTGATTCATTGCACTTTGAAACGTTGAGCAAAGCAGTGTTAAGCTGGTACTCTGTCTGCAGCAAACCAACCTCTATCTATTGAAATAAAACCTAATCAAAAATGAATTATTTAAGCTTTTGTTGTAACTTTCTCTTCTCCTCAGCTGTGAGGCATTGTCAGTGCTGAAAGCAGTCTAACACAGTACTCCCCCAAATCATGAGGGGAAAGGTCGATGCTGTGCTAATGGCTGGACATCGGGTAGATACGCAACCACCCACTGCAGCATCTGTGCAGTGGGTCAGAGGGAAGTTCCTCAAGAGCAGTAGCCATCTGACCTTGTCAAAATAAGGTAAATCCAAGCAAAGCCAGCTGCAGGATCGTCATTCTATTGAGAGGTGTTTGAAATGGATTTTTTTTCCATGTTAGAACAAACTCAAAACTTTCTGGTTTTTTTTTCAAGATTGAAATAGTACTGAGAGGTGGTTTGATCTGACAAAATGCAGAAGTAGGTTCCTGGAGGACAGAGACTGGTGTGGTGTATAGCTTGTACTTGTTAAAAGTACAGCCACATCTATTTCTTTGCCTAGGTGAGTATCAGCATCACAAATACTGTAGTATTTTACCTGAGGCCAAACTAAGAGGGCCTACTGCATAGGTGTGGAGAAGGAGGGGAGAAGGGCTCTGAGGAGAAAGCACATTTTGCTAAAACCTCATTTTGATGAAAACGTTTAGAGCAACGGTGTTGAGATGACTTGGAGGCATTAAGATGGGCGTGGAAGAGGAAGAGATTTGAGGAATGTATTTGAGGAATTATGTATTTCCTGGGCTGTAAGCCTGATGGCAGTGTATTCAGTTATCCAGAAATTTTTTAAACCAGCCAGTGGGATTTAAAGGATGACTGAGAGTCAGTTTTTAATTTTCATTCTGTGCAGGTCATGGCAACAAGGCCCAAGGTACTTGCACAGGCCATTCTCATAGATCTTCCATACCTTGTAACTATGGCAGGTGAATAAACTACAGAATCTTTCTGCAGGAACATTCATGGTCTGTTAGACAATCATAATGCACAACATAAAATATAATTCAATTGTGAAAAGCTATTGCTCTTTATTGAATAATAGACTCGATGAGCAGTAAAGAAACAAATCTGGCATCTGTAAAGGCCATAGGGGTGGATAAGAGAAATCCAAATTTGTACATATTAAGTCACAGAGCATACAAAGCTAGGTGCACTCTGTGTGAAAGAGAAGGGGAGCTACTTTACCCTTAACAATGTTGTTTGTTTTGCTGAAATGCAGGGATGTATGTGCAGAGCCTGATAGTTGGGGTGGCTTTTAGTTTCCCAATTCAGAATGAGGGTGTTATAGCAGCTATGAGGATGGGAAAATCTGAAGATAAGAAGGAGCTTTCCTCTCACCTTGTTCAATGCTCCTTATTCTGTGAGCTGGGCTGCTGTAGCTTTTACTTTATCCTTACTTATCACACCATTACTGCCTGTGGGCACAGGTTTTGTGTGCAAAGAGCTGTCATGTGTCTTTTCTTATTCTCCCATTTTCACATATTCACATTAGAGTTCCAGCTATTGCTCAGCAGCTGCTCAAGCACATCTTTGGGGCGTCGATGACAAATTTTCCTGGGTACTCACACTCCTTTGTGTGCTATGGTTCAATTTGTTTGCATGGACTTCTGTGGAAAATGTCCAGGAAGGACCCAACTGACCCTGCTAAAATGGCCATCTCTTTGAATAATGTCCAAGATTTTCTCAAAAAACATTTTGTTACACCAACTCTTCTGGGAAAGGGCATGTAGGTGTTTCTGGTTTGCTCTCCCATGTAATATATTTGCCTTCTTTGTGCACTCTACATTTCATATGTCTACATATAGAACATGCTCACCACAACAATTTCTAGGCACAGGTACAGTGGCTGAACATCAGAAAACTGCTCAGTTCCCAAATTATGCGATCTACCCTAATGTGAAAAAGTACTCCGCCAAGACAGGCAAGATGGTTTAAAACATGCAGAGTAGAGAAGCTCATGGAAGAAAGAAAGTTTCATTCTGCCTGTAACCATGGATTGAGCTTCTCCAAAGAACAGTCTGTAACTGCAAAACCTTGGGTTAATTCTGAGGGTTTTTAATACATCGACTGCTAGTGCAAAAGTGGCTGCAGAATCAGCCTGGGAGTAGCTGCACATTTTGATCAGCATGCATATATCCGTATGCAGTCATCAGCAGACACCTGCTCTTTTGTAACTTTGCCTAGTTAGTGCATTGGACCTGGGGAAAAGAGATGCTTGTCCTGAAATTCAAAAGCTACAAGTGTAGTACTTCAAACAAAACAAGCCAAACAAGTTAAAATCTGTTTCATATCCATGTTTGTCCCAAAAAAGAGGTGAGCAAGGACTCTGCTGCCCTTTATGCCTAAACCAATACATGGTGTTTACCCCTCTTCCCTGATGTTAGCATAAAAAGGAGACACCAAGGAGCTGGGAAAACAGCTCTTTCCAGCATTTCTCTGTTCTTATTTCCACATTTAATTTCTTTAGGTGGCTCAGGAACTATTGGGCAGTGTTTGAGAGTAATGTTTACTTGTGCTTTGGATGGCCTGTCCATCTGCATCACACAGACTGCGCACTTTACTGTGCCTGAGTGCCTTTATAAATGGGATCATAAGGAACCAGGACTTCCTACTATAAAACCTTCTACCAGTTATATTTTGAAGGAAATAAACACTAGTCTTATTCATATGGGGGAGTGGGGGGAAGTGTGACTCAAAGCTGCCCTCTTTGGCTTTTTCAGTGGCAATCCAAAAATCTTCCTTTGCTCTTCTTGTCTATTCATTGCAAAGATTTTGAAGACATAATAAAAATCATGTTATACATAGGTACTAAGAAACTATTTAAAGAAAAGTGCAATTTCAGAGAAAACTCAGGAGAACTGCAACCACCATCAGAGAGAACAGAGTTCAGTGGAAATGTGAATATGTAAATCGAGAGTTACTCAGTGGAAAGACACAGATATTTCTTGTGTGGGACAAATGTGTGTTACCTTTCCATGGATCCTCATGCAAATATGATTTGATATCTTTTGCTTTGCTTTTTGCCAGTCTACACATTTGTAGGCTGTCATGTGTGCTGGCGTGGTTCATGTGAGCCTGTCCCTGGGGAGGAGGCAGGGGAATGCCCTTCAGGGATAGATCTGCTCCAGGCAGCATTTGGAGTTTCTAACTTTTCTCTGCTCTGCAAGCTCCATCATTTGGCATTGCACTTTTACAAGCTACAGTTTCCCACAGCAGAAGCATTTGCTGCCAGAGTAGAGGGCTTAGTTTCTATTTTTAAGTAAACACCTCTGATTTTGCGGGAGCACTGCCCTCCACACTAGGTGCTGCTACCACTACAACAGTAGCAGGAAGTTACTTTCCAGCTCCTGGTGTTTTCCACTACATTTTTTAGATGTCTTGTAGATTAAAATGATAATAAGGAAAAAAAATTGCATAAGGAAAGGAGATATATTTTTATTATTTTCGTAATAATTTATACTGTATTTTGTTATTGGTTCTGAATTATCTAGATATCCCTAGAGTAAGTTTGTTAAAAAAAATTATAATGCAAATTTACTTCTGCTGCAGTAAACTAAGTGACATCCTTGTTTCAGCCATGCCTTCTCCTTTGCTCACACACAGAATTCCTGTTGTGAGACTCATGCTTTTGGGGATAATATGTTGAAGCACTTGCCTTTATCACATTAATTGTTTCTTTTACATTTTATCTGAAAATGTATAGGCCTGATTGTGTAAGCTAATAAATTCTAATACTCTTTTTCTCTTTTAACCTTAGTAATTTATAGTGAAGACAAACCAGATCTACACAAAATTCCAATGGCAGTTGTTGAAAAACATGTATAGCTGGTTTTTGCACACCTTGTTTATCAAAGAGCTAACTGTCTGTGTTTTGTGTTCTCTTACCAGCTAATTGCTATGAAAACTGTGTCTCTACAGGTAATTTTACTATTTCAGGCTGTATTTCATACTGCAATTGCAGTCATATGAGGTATCTCCACAGACTATAATGGGTCTGTTTTATTTAGCAATTCAATTTGTGTTGAGTACTGTAATTTACTGTAATTTTTCCTGCTTATCTCAACATTTGGAAGAGCCCTTTGAATCATCAGTTCTACAAGGACACCAGTATGCTTGCAGTGTTTACCTTCTTCCCCTAAGTGAGTAACAGGAAAAGAAGAAGTGAGTCATCAAAGAGTGGAATATTTTTCCTATAAAAGCAAGTATTCTTCATGTATCTGTGGATTTTGGACATTGCCTACTGACAAACTGGGCAGGCTACTCCCTTCTTCTGACCCTGTGCTGTTCCTTCCCACCACCTACTCCACAACATCCAGGAGGTGGTTTAGGGGACTAGATCATCAGCAAGAAAATTAGCTTTACCAGAAATTTTCCTCTTGGTTTGCTTCCCAGAGAACTGCTCATCCCCAAGTCAGGCAAGTAATAGTGGTTACATTAAAGAGGGAGCAGATTCAGGGTTTATGTAACGTTGAATTGTCCAGTGACTAAACTCAGTATGGTGAATATTTAAAAGTTGGAGGTAGACTTCATTGTCATTGACATTTTTGAAAGGGTTACCATTATTTTACTTGCTATATTAGACTATTACTCTGTCCACTTAATTCTGCAGACTACTACATTTAATATTTAGCTTGCAGTAGGTTTATCATAATAAATAGTAATAATAAATAATAAAACAAACACAGACTACTCACCTAAGTACCATCACTATCGATTTTTAATTTTTTTTATTTTAATGATGAATAAAGTATCAGGGAAAAGAAACTCACAGTACCTAAGGCACCAAACAGAGCTAGCTTTTAGAAGAGAGAATGAGCGATCACTACTCAATGTGGGAATTATGTGTCTCATTACCAGTCATCACACAGCAGGCCTTGTCAGAAAATTGTGCCATTACTCTGAAAATCTGTTTTTGTTATGTGGAAGTTTATAAAGAAGCTGGAATTTTCTTACACATACAGGTTTTTTCACAGAAAAAAAATAAGCAAAGGGTTTGCCCTTTTTGAGAAGAAGCAAAATTATGCCAAATAATATTCTGTCTTCTCTGCTCTCTGAAAACGAACCCTGACAGCTGCAACTTGAAACACTGCCTCAAATAAATATTTAATAGGAGGCCTAGAGGAATACTTTGTTACTCCCCTCTAAAGTGGTATTTTCCTTGAGACCTTAGCTAGGTAAGTCTAAAAGAGACAAAGTTAGGTTGGTCTGAGATTATGCTTTTAATGCAGATCCATATCCTCCTGTCACCTTCATGTGAGAGAAAGTTTCACTTATCTTTAGGGCACTAAATCATGGATTTATTGGATCCATACTGCATTAGGAAAGGCTCATAATAAAATTTTCTCTGCAGATGTCTCTAGAGGACTACAGCTTTTAGCAAATACCTCATACTGTATTTTAAGGCAGATATCATTTTCATAAGGCCTCCTAAAAGTAAAACATGCTTAAGGTTCATGGGGTTTGGAGTTTATCTTTAATTTGGGTCTTCTCAGATATTCTTCTTATTTATAGCAAACCAGACTTAAGGATAAAGTCTAAAGAAATGTCTTGTTTTGTCTTACTGCTTGCCAGTTGGGATGTGACTGGGGAGAAAGATCTCATTTCCAATATAACCTCCACTTAAGGAGAGGAATATCTTCCAAAGAAGAGAATGGTGTTGGTTTGGTTGTGTCTGATGAAGAAGAGGAATGGACGGTCAGCTTTGAACTCGTAAGTTACTGGGCAACACAGAGGCATTGCAAGAAGCCCCATGGCACAACCTGCTTCAGTTCCCTCTTCATTGACTTCCAAGATTGTCTTCTGGATGGCCTTGGACACAACCAAGCCATCTTTCATAGAGATTCCTGACAAATCAGCTTTTCCCCAGTCAAAAACATTCATTACTCCCATCTCCTGGAGAGTGTTGTTGAGAACATAACTTTCCTCCATCTTGAACTGGGGCAGGTACACCTTCACTCTCAGCGGCTGCATCGTAGCCGAGCTGGTCCATTCTGCAAGTTTTTCATAGGTGAGGGCACATTCAAGCTGTAAGGTAGTATTGATAGTAATGGTTGGCACCATAGTGAATGGAAGGAATGGTTTTTCCCACCTATCTTTTGACCACACTGGAGCAATGCTCTCTATGTAAATCACTAGAGAGAACATGAAGTGTTACCTGTTCTAGGCCAGTAAAGTCCTCACAGTCATCTTCAGGAAGAAGAATGAACATGCTCAGTTCATTATTGAAGTATTGGAGCTCTATGACTTTCGTTTTCAGTTCCTCTATGATGGCCATGTTAAAATATCCTTCTTGAAACATCATCTGGACTGTCTTTCTCTCATTCTGCAACACATGAAATGTTAAATGGAAAATACAGAAATTATCATCCTGGTTTTAATTGCTTTCTGTATTGAGGTTAGAGTTCAGTTCAAAAGCATTATTTAAACTGGTCATGAGTTTAATGTACTTGTAGCATTGATATGTTCCTCTCAAATGTAGTCTCAATGAAGTTATCAATTTTAGAAGCATAAAAAGTACATTTCCCTTTCTAATGGTGCCAAATTACTTTACTCACAACTTCCTCATTACACTTTTTTCTGGCATGTCAGATGAGGAAACTGACACCTCTGATGCAACCTTAAATTAAATTCTTCATGAATAATGTATACATTCCCCTGAGATAATTTGTCCTTAGTGCATTTTTTCCCAAAAGCACATACTGTTCTGTTCATAAATAGTGGCAGAGAAACAGAATCCTCAGCTTCAATCTCAAGAGCAGACTATTTTTGAAACAGCACCCTTAGTTGCAAAATCCCCCCAAAAAGTTAGTGCATGCACTCAGTGAATTTGGTCCAACAAGGATCTCAGCTGCACAAGAACCACTTCTGATGTGAATTAGTACAAGTATTTACATATTTGGTTAGGAAACGGGAGAGAAATACAGCCTCCTGTTCTGAATGAAGACCACTGTTTTGTCTTGGGATAACAGAAAGGAGGAAAACCCTCCTCTGTTGCTATCTGACCTCCATCCCCCTGCTTCGGTTNAGAAAGCCCTCATCTGTTGCTATAGGAGACAGACATCGGACCTCCATCCCCCTGCTTCGGTTCCTGCCCATACTGTACCTTGTTCAGGTGGAAATATGTTTCCTTTGTGTCTTCTTTCTTAAATTCTACTGCCCACTTTCCTTTAAAATATATAGCATTGACCAGGACAAGTACAGTAGAGGGATCAATAAAACCAGCAGCAAATAGGTCTTTGATTTTACCTTTAAAGAAAATGAATTAAGAAGAATTATTACTTTGTTCCAGCAATCAGCTGACTTTGACTATGAATAGTAATTTCTTTAAAATTGAAAAGTGGTATAATGCTGTCAGACAAATGACAAGAAATTTATGTAATTTATGTAATTAAGCTTTGGAACCAAGGAGATCAAGGTATTTTTGTTTCTCTTACTACATTTATTTCCTATTGAGAAAAAAAATAGTACAGGTGTTTAATATATAAAAATCTTGCTATCTTTTGAAAAAAAGTGGAGAGTGATATTCCTAAGTGGTTCAATTGCAAACCAACCTGCACATTTTTTCTTTACCTTTTGTCTCATTTTCAACCCAGAAGTTGATTTTGTCTCTGACTTCTTCTTCAGTGTATTTAAAATTTACAGGTTCCAGTTCTGCTCGATAGAATTTCTTTGTGGAATCCAAGTATTGCTGGAAAGTACAAATTGCAGAAGTTTATTGCAATGTGATGGTTTTTATAAGACAGAGGATTTCAGGGCTTCAGGATAATACCATGTAGTAGATCAGCAAGAAAGAAATGAGTAAAAAAGGTGTTATGTCCCTTTGTGCTTTATGACAGAAGACATTCTGCTGAGCTCCCCACTCCTAGGAGCTGTTACAAGGGACACCATGGTCACTTACTTGGAAGAATGGATAAGTAATTTCTCCAAAGAGCCTGTTGGCAATGGTGAGACAACAGCCTGGTCTGGGTTCACTGACTTCAGCCAGCAGGGCCTGGAACTGGGAATGGACTCCTTCATCTTCTTCACACTTCAAACAGGAAAACAGATGTTTCGTGGTAGGCTTGAGCTTTCCTATGCAAAGTCAGACCCGAGGGTGAATTGCAGCCTCTCCCTGCATGAGAAATCCTACTCCACCCAGCTGATACAGGCATTGGAATAAATGCATGAGGACACCACCTCCTATTCCCCTGTACCAGATGTACAGAATGACAAAACAGTTCCCCTTCAGGCCCACACCTGTTCACCTCCAAAACACATTGTGTCCTACACTGATGTCTCTGTGCACGCTAAGCAAAGGGCTGATGGTCTAGACACTGGGAAAGGCAAGCTCCAAGGTGCCTTAGGCATTCTCTGTAGTCAAACTTTTGCAGGTGGCAATTGAAGCACTTATCACTTTTTCGATTGGAACTGCTGTTTTGGTTAGAAACCTGTAATGAGAAGGCTCAGCTGTTGAAATATATGATCTCAGAAGGCCCCTTAAATAGCTAATAAAGGAACAGTAATAAGCAGGTCTGCAAATCTAGGTGGACAGGCTGATCAGCCCTGCTGTGCTTTCTGATTAAGTGATTGCCTTCAAGGAAAAAGGCTGACAAACTGGCTCCTGTTGCTCCAGCTCAGTGCTGCAATTGTGTCTTACCTCCTCAGAAGGGTATCTGTTTTCCTGTCTCGTACTGCCCAAAACTTCTCTGAAATGAAAGACCTGCAATGTAAATATTGGGTGAATGCAATGAGTGAGAGTACTCCAAAGCTAAAGTAGTGTTGCAAGCCTATCCCAAAACACAGACAGACACAGTCCCTGGGGAAAGGCCCCTTTGTTCTTTACCATAAGATCCTTGCAAGTGAACAAGTAGTTTTAGTAGATGGTGAGTGCATGAAATCTTTCAAATTTTTCTACATGAGAAAGGAGGCTTTGGGTGTCCAGAGAAGGTGGAAAACCACATTAAAAGGAAGGAACTCTTCTGAGCCCTGGAGAGTGCAGGGATAACTCCAAACACTTTCTTTAGCACTGGTGTATTCATTGAACAGTCAATTCAATAATAATGCTTAGTCTGAAGTTTGGTATAAGGAACAGCATAATGTATTTTTCAAGGGCTCTCTGTGTGCATCAGTCCTTTGGATGTTTAGGAACTGTATCAGATGGTACAATCAGCTTCTTGGCTCATATCTTGCCACCATTCCCTTTTCTGAGCAAAGAAGACCTACCTTCTCAATCTGTTCGAGTGTGCTGCCTCTGGCTCCAAGGACAACCATTCCAAAGGCAGCTGAGAGACTTAGGGGGGAGAAGAAGATGTTCTCATTTCTTTTTCTTTTGTTCAGCTCTCTGAAAAAGTCAAGACAGAACCTGGCATTGGCGGCACTGAGAGAGCACATCGTGGCACTGTGGTCACCTGAAACAAGGGAAAAAATAATTTAGGCTTGTCGTCCTTACACCTGCTATGTTTAGATGCCCTGTTAAGTTTTTCTTGCAATAGCTTGGCTGTATTATTCTGTATTTCATGGCAATTCCCTTTTCATTACATTTGGGATTTCACAGTGAATCTGAAAACCAGCACCCCAAATAGCAGAAGAAACACATTTGCAGAAAGAGTATTCTGAGTTGAGCTGCTTCTCCGGCTCACACAATAGCTATGGCTTTGCCACTTAGCCCTAACTTTGTCCTAACCACACTGCCAGCTCAGTTTATATCCTGATACTTTTGCCTCAAGTCCTCCAGGCATAGCACTTATTAATTACACCCTTGATCATATCTTACTCTTTGTCTCTCTAAAAACTTTGTGTGTATTAGTCAGCTGTGCTTCAAATACTGTGTCCTTCTAAAACTGGTGGCTTAACAACTATTCAGCAGAAATTGGAACTACAGACAGGCTCACTTAGTAAGATTTTCAGCGAAGACACATTGTGCAGTCTTGCACAATGCATAAAATTCCAGTCATATTTTTTTATTTCATCTGCATTTCATCTGCAGTTTAAACTCTTTTTCCCAGACACTCTTCAGTTACAATCACAAGTACAAGAAGATCATCTTGAATGTTCTGCAAAACTCTTCATATCTTAAACCTAGAACAGTCTTTCTTATGAAAGATTTTCCCAGTGTCTTCATCCAGTAAAGTATTGTAAAAACATCTGAACATAAGAAAGTCACTTCAGTATTTTAGAAGTTCCACTATTCTAAGTCACTTTTGCTTTGCTTCTGAGTCTGAATAATTTCCTCCAGACATGAAATAAACATATTTCCCCTAATACACAAGAAGAATTAAATTATCCATATAAACATTTGAAAGATGGAGCATTATAGAAAGATTATGCTCTTATAAATTACCAGTCTGGGTCATTTGTCACAGAAGAAGTGACAAATGGTTTTAATCTTTATACACACACTTGGAAATTTTAGAAGTTTAGAAGTACTATTGTGCAAGTTAAGCACAGATTCATCACATGGCCCATACATTCTAATATATGCAGCTTGGAAATATTCTCACTTTCTCAAAATATGTCACATGCCATATCTGTGTGCCAAGCAAGTAAGTATATTACTAATGGACATATCGATCCTTAGACATTTCCTAGTTCTGTCATTTAGAATTAAAGATCATGGAGATATTTACCTTCTCCTCGGGACTGACGGCGTCAGCTTGACAGTCCAGCCTGTTGATGGGGCTTCTGGAGCAATGGGATATAAAACCATTGCCACTCCCAGTGGCAGCATAAATTTCACTCATGATGAATCATATTCCTGTCTGCATATTCCTGTCTGTTGCAACCAGATAGTATAATTAGGGGACCTGTTGTGGAATATTGAATTTTTCTATATCCCTAGGAGTTCAGAAAGTAGTCACAATTTTAATTGCATTCTAAGATGTAAAAAAATTCTAAGTAGTTATAAAAAAGAAATCAAACTCATAGAAACAAAGGTGATTTAAGAGGGGGTTTTACCTGTAAAAAGTAAATTCTACAAATTTTGATGTGTTTTGACATCAGAAGTAACACCAATGAATGCAACATATAGTTTTTGTAGTATAAACAATTATACTGATATAACCAGCCCGCTGATTTAGTCCTGGGCTAAACTATATCCTAACTATATCTTAAGTTTAGCCCAGGACTTCTCCTTACTCCTCATTTTTGTCCGCATCTCTGAGGAAGCCTGATCATTGTCTTATATTGCATCAGCAAGGCGTAGGCATCCGGGACAGAGAAACCTGCTTATAAGAACACCTACTGGTGTTATTTTCCTGAAAAACAATCTTTCTTCACATTTAGGTTGATGTGGTGTGTGGGTGGGCGAGTATTTGCATGAGTGTATGCAAGCACTAACACTTACAACACTGTTTTGTAACAAGTACTTAGTTATAACTGCTAACATATATTTACATATCAATCCAACCAGATTCTAGGCTTATCTGGTATTTAGGAAGCTCTGAAGGCAGTTTCCTATCAGTTAAAAAGTACTCATGGGTTTAATCCTCTTCAGTTTGAATTTTCTCAGACCTTTTTCTTGGGAGGAATAGAAGTTAAACACATACTGTTCGTTCAAGCCCTGAGAACAAGAGTCAGACCTGCACAGATTTCGCCTGAAAGAATGAAAGCCATGGAGTATGGTTTAACTTGCTTAACACTGGGGCAAGAAAATTTCCCAAAGAAGCATCTGGCTTGCTTTCCTGGTTTCTGGCTGCTCTCCACACAGTTACTTAAAAAGCCACCTGCTGAGCCTGTTCCTCAGTGCGAAGGAAACTTCCCTGCCTGACCATCCAGGAGCCATTCGGGCAGCCACACCTGCACCACCCAAGCTGGGATCGAGCACTTTGCAGCTGCATGCCCCACACTCACAGTCACACCAGATTTCATTACTATCACAGAGCCTCAGACATCTCAATCCTTAAAATAATTTAATCATGGTGCAATAACAAAAATATCAGCTCGAGCTGGTGCCTCCGAGGAGGGACCCCAAACAAAGGAAACCCTGGGCTTTTATACCCTGCCAATCTAAGTCCAGAAAAGTCCAAGGTCCTTGGACTCCTGCCATGTCTCCGAGGCCAAGCCACTCATCCCCATGCCCTTTGTTCTGCACTGGGTGGGCACTTCATGGCCCCTCACCTGGGGCTCCCACCCAGAGCTTAACCTGCAGCTGCACCCCAAGCTGCCTGCACTGGATGGACCCCCCAACACTCACATTGTCACCCACAGGGAACTGCAGAGTAGAACTGGGCTGTTCCCTTTCTTGTGGTGATGGGCTGTTCCCTGCACTCTGATTTTGGGCACTAGGCATAGCACACTTGGAGGAAAAATGTTGTGGAATATAAGAGGGGGAAGGTATAGAGGTAGAGGCTGCAAGATGTAACCATTTTAAGTCAGGGTAGCATCCAGGTGTCTCCCAGAACAGAAAGGAGATGGTTTTCAAGCAGCAAGACACAAACAAGTATTTGGTTGGATACTGGCAATTTTTAATCCAAATTAATATAGTGAATGGAAAATTGCAATCCTGAAGCACGACAAATAATGCCCTTTGGGCACAGGGGTATGTGCTAAAGCCACAAGTACCCTTAAAATGCATTTTTCTGTGTAGGGATCTGCTAAGGCAAAGTTCAAGTTATCTATTGTGCTCGCAGAGTGTAACACTACTGTCTTACTGTCTTAGCCCCTGCTTAGTTTTCTGCTACTTTTGAGCTCTTAACTGTGTCAAGTGAACAATTTTCTCTCATTGTTATTTCTCTGGTTTTGTAGGTACTTCAGTTCTTAATTCATTTTGAGTTAATCTGAAGATTAACTGTAGCTCCATTGTTCCATTTGGTGGAGATTTGCTTCACATGAATCATTTTCTGTCAGTGGTCAAATTATAGATAATGGAGCTGGACAGGCACTCATTCTCAGAAAGGAACATTCTCTGCTGTTCTTCTATTCCCCCTACTTTGCTGTTCTCTTCTAGGCTAGTTTAGTGTAGGTTAGGGAGTGGCTTAGAGAGAGATAGTTTTTTAATGGGAATGTCTGAGTAACCCAGGAGTTTTTCTTCAAGCAGATTGAAGGACCTCCTGAATTGTAGGTTTTGAGGAGACTCGCTGTGCAAGTGCTTGTTGGGAAAGGCAAGGCTACAGCTCATCCTGCTGTTGAACAGAGGGCTGCACTAGGACTTGCACTGCCTTTTCTAGATCTGTGACTGCCTTCTTGTTCTCTGAATAATGCAGAGGTTCATTGCAGGTCCAAGAAAAATGAAGGGGATTGAAGATGGTCACAGTAGTCTCAGAATCAGGAAACTCTCTTTATTCCTTTCCATGGATAAACTTCCTAACAGGAAAGGATAAATAGCAGGAGGACTTTTTCTAAGGGTTACAGAGAAGTAGTTGCTGGATGCATTGTGTGGAAAGGAAAATGAAAATATAGACGCACTGCAAGTACAAAGGAAGTGACAGATTTTGTTTCAGATAGTTAGACTACTCAGTCAAGAATGCAGATTTCAAAGACAGTCCTTTTAGCTGGTGGTCAGATGCTTGTCATAGTAAAGTTGCTTTCAGGCACAGAGGAATGGACTGTAGACTGACCAGCTTCCTATACCTAAAATTCCACACATTTAGATAAGACTGTAAATAGCACTACATCCTTAGGGATAAGTTTTGTCTAACACTCTTTACCTGTTTGCAGTTATTTGGGTTGAAAGTCTCAACAGTTTCTTTCGCTTTCCAGCAACATTTTTTTAATGTTTCTGATGGTCTTGGAGCCAGNCATTCGGGCAGCCACACCTGCACCACCCAAGCTGGGATCGAGCACTTTGCAGCTGCATGCCCCACACTCACAGTCACACCAGATTTCATTACTATCACAGAGCCTCAGACATCTCAATCCTTAAAATAATTTAATCATGGTGCAATAACAAAAATATCAGCTCGAGCTGGTGCCTCCGAGGAGGGACCCCAAACAAAGGAAACCCTGGGCTTTTATACCCTGCCAATCTAAGTCCAGAAAAGTCCAAGGTCCTTGGACTCCTGCCATGTCTCCGAGGCCAAGCCACTCATCCCCATGCCCTTTGTTCTGCACTGGGTGGGCACTTCATGGCCCCTCACCTGGGGCTCCCACCCAGAGCTTAACCTGCAGCTGCACCCCAAGCTGCCTGCACTGGATGGACCCCCCAACACTCACATTGTCACCCACAGGGAACTGCAGAGTAGAACTGGGCTGTTCCCTTTCTTGTGGTGATGGGCTGTTCCCTGCACTCTGATTTTGGGCACTAGGCATAGCACACTTGGAGGAAAAATGTTGTGGAATATAAGAGGGGGAAGGTATAGAGGTAGAGGCTGCAAGATGTAACCATTTTAAGTCAGGGTAGCATCCAGGTGTCTCCCAGAACAGAAAGGAGATGGTTTTCAAGCAGCAAGACACAAACAAGTATTTGGTTGGATACTGGCAATTTTTAATCCAAATTAATATAGTGAATGGAAAATTGCAATCCTGAAGCACGACAAATAATGCCCTTTGGGCACAGGGGTATGTGCTAAAGCCACAAGTACCCTTAAAATGCATTTTTCTGTGTAGGGATCTGCTAAGGCAAAGTTCAAGTTATCTATTGTGCTCGCAGAGTGTAACACTACTGTCTTACTGTCTTAGCCCCTGCTTAGTTTTCTGCTACTTTTGAGCTCTTAACTGTGTCAAGTGAACAATTTTCTCTCATTGTTATTTCTCTGGTTTTGTAGGTACTTCAGTTCTTAATTCATTTTGAGTTAATCTGAAGATTAACTGTAGCTCCATTGTTCCATTTGGTGGAGATTTGCTTCACATGAATCATTTTCTGTCAGTGGTCAAATTATAGATAATGGAGCTGGACAGGCACTCATTCTCAGAAAGGAACATTCTCTGCTGTTCTTCTATTCCCCCTACTTTGCTGTTCTCTTCTAGGCTAGTTTAGTGTAGGTTAGGGAGTGGCTTAGAGAGAGATAGTTTTTTAATGGGAATGTCTGAGTAACCCAGGAGTTTTTCTTCAAGCAGATTGAAGGACCTCCTGAATTGTAGGTTTTGAGGAGACTCGCTGTGCAAGTGCTTGTTGGGAAAGGCAAGGCTACAGCTCATCCTGCTGTTGAACAGAGGGCTGCACTAGGACTTGCACTGCCTTTTCTAGATCTGTGACTGCCTTCTTGTTCTCTGAATAATGCAGAGGTTCATTGCAGGTCCAAGAAAAATGAAGGGGATTGAAGATGGTCACAGTAGTCTCAGAATCAGGAAACTCTCTTTATTCCTTTCCATGGATAAACTTCCTAACAGGAAAGGATAAATAGCAGGAGGACTTTTTCTAAGGGTTACAGAGAAGTAGTTGCTGGATGCATTGTGTGGAAAGGAAAATGAAAATATAGACGCACTGCAAGTACAAAGGAAGTGACAGATTTTGTTTCAGATAGTTAGACTACTCAGTCAAGAATGCAGATTTCAAAGACAGTCCTTTTAGCTGGTGGTCAGATGCTTGTCATAGTAAAGTTGCTTTCAGGCACAGAGGAATGGACTGTAGACTGACCAGCTTCCTATACCTAAAATTCCACACATTTAGATAAGACTGTAAATAGCACTACATCCTTAGGGATAAGTTTTGTCTAACACTCTTTACCTGTTTGCAGTTATTTGGGTTGAAAGTCTCAACAGTTTCTTTCGCTTTCCAGCAACATTTTTTTAATGTTTCTGATGGTCTTGGAGCCAGGACCAAGGGCATGAAGATTTCCCTATATGATTTTTAAACCCCAAAGAGCTCTGATGACATGGATAAGATAAGCATAAGAAGGCCAAAGCAAGGAACAAAGATCCAGCCAGTGATGTCAACCAGCAGAACACAACCTCACAGCAAGAAGCAGTGCAGTTCTGCTGTAGCAGAACAGACCACCAGCATATCCCTTGTGATTATTCTTTGCTTCAAGAGAATGCAAGAAACTTGGCTGTCTGCAGTTGTCCCTTGGCTTTTTTCTCACTGTATGCAGCCATATGCTTCCCTTGCACTCGGTGTCTGCAGGACGTAGCAAGGAATCCAATTCTTGTCGAGGAACCAGAGGCTGATCTCAAGTTTGCCAGCAAAGGCTTTTCTTGTCCCTTTCATCTTACAAAATGCATGTTCTGCTACCACCCTGCTCAGGTTGTAATTACAGAATACCTGATTTGTCTGAGGTTGGCTGTGAGTAAAGGTACCATTAGATAAGAGGAGCTGCTGAATAGCAGGAACAAGACAAGGACTTCTTTGATTTTCACTGGCCAAGAGGGCCCCCCTCCCTGTTTGTCAGACAACTGCTACAACAAATAATGAGTCTTATACAATATATCAGAGCAATTAGGGTGATAAAGTATCTGTGGTGATCCACAGAGACTTTAGCATGACAGAAAAATACCTCTTGAAGTTGAGGAAGTTGGAGAGATTTCAGATGTTCCTGATGGTCTCAGCTGATTTGGGAAGCACCACGTGAGCAGAGTCTGATATTAGTTTCTGAGATCTCCAGGTTGCATGAACAAGAAACTACTGAAAACCAAGTATCATCTTAAAAATAGCAATGCTGTCTGCTGACTCTCCAATGCTGAATTTACTGGCAACAAGGTGCAGGAATTTATGAGTGTGAAGTTTGCAGAGACCTGGGATACTTCATGCTGGTCATTCAACCTGCCAGGGAGAAGGGGAGCCCAGAACTGTTGTTCTTCTTCTTGAACGTCTTCGTGTACCAGAACCTTTTCCATGATTACAATAAACCCCATTTACTCTCCAGGGAAATTTAGACATGACACAAAATATCATCAAAATATTCTTCATCTTTGATTCACTTATCAGCATCCAAAAATAGCTCAAGCAATACAGCCAGTTCTGCCTGTTTTACCTCCTCTGCTCACACCCTTTCTCACTTGTTCATGAGCTTTGAGTAACAGGAAATTACATTTGTAGGCAGGGATGTCTGCATGCATCTTCTTAACAGACTTCCATAGTGTAAGATAAATATTTCTGCATGATGACCCTGTTTTATAATGCTCATTCAGTACTTGTGAGTGATCTCATTTATAGTATTTCTGGATATAATTTCTTTGTGGTGATTTAAATCATTTTATAAGCCAGGTTTCTTTACCTTAATAGTAAGTATAGCATTTTTTTATAGCTGTGTGTTACAGAATGCCCATAAGTATTCCTCTCCTGGCTCTGCCTCTGCACATAACTTTTCTTGTCAGTCATCATTTTGGGATGCAGTAGAAAATAGGAAATTTCCTTTGCATTTTAAGAAAGAGGCTGTTTTTCTATATTGCTAACCCAGTGAAAAAGACAAGAGATATTTTCATGCAATGGAGCTGTTGTTGTTAACTTTGGTTAGAAATGACAGAACTGTGGCTGGAAGGACCTTTGGGATTCCTGGTGCATCTGCTGCTCTAAGGTAGGATGAAAGATCTAGATTACAGCTGATTGGTGTTTGTCGAACATGTTTTTGAAGCTTCTAGACAAAGAGTTTCCAAACCTCTGTTACATTTCTATTCTTCCTTATTCCTGAAGTTTTAACTCCATTTTTTCCTTAATTGTCTTGACTGTAAATTAAAACTGTTCTATCCAGTTATCTCTAAACTTTGATATGTGCTGATAGCCAAGTCATTCAAATACTTATTAATCAATTTATCCTTTGTACAAGACGTAGTATTTGGGAATGTCTCTGTGGTTATAAAATGTCATTATTGTAGATATACTCATAACCAGGAACCTAACACTGCACTAATCACACTACCCAAAACCTGTGGGTATTGTTAGCTACTGAGCTACTTTAACAAATTATGGACTTGGAAACCTGAAATGCCCTTCAGGACTGCTCAGCCTTGTAGCATTTTTTGTAATTTTCACCACTCTGAGGAGAAAGGTGTTGCTTTTGGCCACCAGTCTGGATGCTAAAAGTAATTGTTCTTCCTCATTCCCGTGACAATCCTTGTGGTATGATTTCCATAGCTAGTCAAATTATCCAGTGGCTCAGTAGTCCTATATGTTATTTGCATAAATTTTAGTGTGGATATTCTTGCCAGTCCTTACAGCTAGTGAAATCCGATGTATCATAGGTCCAGAAATGGAGCATAAGTATTTGCTAATATTGTGCACATATTGTCAGTGGCTGAGTTTTGAAAACAAAATGAGATTTGAAAACAGCCTTCCTAAGCAACCAAGCACTGTGAGGAACTGACATGTGGGTAATTTGAAAACACAGGGTCAAATTTTCAGCCAATGTGAACTGATTCAGATTCAGATGAGGTGTGAAAAGAGAATTTGTTCCCATGGAAAAAGGTTCTTCTTCAGGCCACAGAATAATATTGGTATGTAAATGGTATGTTTTCCACATAATGCCATGGAATTTGTACAGTAAATAATTTCATCTGCAATTCAAATTCCTACATGTCTGGGGTAACCAAGGACTACTGAGTTGTCCTGAAAATAAGTTCTCCACATCGCTTCACATTTCTGCTTTCCCTCAGTTCCACTGATTTTTACCATTCATAAAGACTTTACTCTCATATTATCCTGGATAAAATTTGACAGCTCTTTCTTTTCTGGCCTGGCTGTAACCCAGACACATCACCTTGTGAATCCCAGATATTTGTATCCCAGACGGTTGTAAACATTTGTGCATAATCTAATGGGGAACCTGTGACCAGCATCACTTACCAACAACCTCCATAAAAAAAGATATTTTTACTACACAGAATAAGATATTTAAGAAATACCTGACTTTAACATATTCTGCTTCCAAGAACCACTATTTCATGCAGAACATGTAAAGTAGTCCCTGCTATTGTGTTCTTGAGCAATCACTGGATACAAACAAGAATGTCTTGACAGAACATGATGTCCAATAGCTTCAGTATTTGGCCTGGGAGACCCAAGTGAAACTCTCACACAGAGAAGTGCTTCATGTTGTCCCGGATGAAGGGCAGGTATCTAACTACAACATGCTGATGAAGGGACATTAAGGGTGTGTGGGAAATCATGACACAACACTTCCCTCGTAGCTCTCTGTGTGCCTGTGGAACAGAGTCCCCATGGTACAGAAGCACACACAGCAAGTGCTGCTGCAGGGGGAAATTCCCATTTGGCCCTTTCCCTAAACCTCCTTCTTGTACAAAGTAAACATTACCAGTAAGCCATGGGAGGTAAACAGGATCTGGAATACCATCAAATGCCTGGGGTGACTTCAAAGCTCTGACCCTGCCAGCAAGCCTTCTCATTTGAGCGTTAGGAATTGTTCCACTGTGTCTTCATTCGCAGAGCTGCAGTTCACTGTATATTAAGGACGTGGTTAATTTTTTCCTCCTGTATTTGTAAACCAGAAACAGGATGTACCCATAAATATATTCTCCCTTTGCTTTTGTGTTACTTGGAGAAACAAAACTCTGTTTGTTCATTTCTAAACTGAGACTTCAAGACAGTCCTTTTTTCTTCCTGCTCAGCTAGAGAACTGAATTCTGTTCTCAGACATGAGTGTAAATCTATCATAACTCCATCAATACCTGTTCACTGATATTTTAATAGCTTATAAACACATGTTGTGTAATTGCAGAAAATTGTATAGGCAGAAGAGACCAGAATTAGACCATATTTGCTTTTGCAGTACAGTTCAGCAATGGCCAAAATATTATCAACACATTTTAGCCAGAAATCCCAGAAGACAACCATGCAAGCTGCTGTGAATAGTCAGCTCCATCCCAGTCACACTTGGTGTGCCCCAGTGTAGACACAAGACAATTGCATTAATATATTCTTAAAATAATATGGTGCTTCAGAGGGACTTTCATCCATTATAGAATTCTGGATCGGGAAATACTTTCCCCTCAGCGGTCGTCCCCGTATTGTTTGGTAAAATAATTTCCCACTCATCAGGCGGAGGGTCACAGAACTGGCAGGAAGAGAAATTATAGACTTAAAATAATCTTCCTCCAAGGAAGGAGGGGAATCACCCCTCCAAACACCTCATGGTCTCCAAGGAGCATGGTTTTTCAGGCACAGGTCAGAGCACTGGAGGAGAATTTTCTTAGAAAGTTTCACAGTGATACTAAAAACCCTCTACCTTTTGCATTCATTATTATTTTCAGAATGATGGATCAGAGAAATGAAGGTGAAAGACATTCAAGTTCTTGGTGGTGGTAAATTACACCTCACTGAACTTTTAGTTCATGGATGAAATACAACAGGCAAGAGCCAAGACATGTGGCAGATGTTCAAAAGCATTGAATGCCTAAGGCAACTTTCAAGTCAAGGTTCAAAAAAGTCATACCAATTGAATGCTTTGAATACTTTTATTGCTACCACACTTTACTACTTCCAAAGGGAGGGCCTGGAAAGAGTACCTGAGGAGAGGAGTGTGGAGCAAATCTCTGCATATCTCCATGCCCAACATCTGTATGGAGACTCACTCAGGACAAGGACACGACCTATGTTCACAGCAGCCAAGACCCTTCCCTCACGGTGGTGTTTAGGCACTGGAGATGGGGTTACTGGAGACATTTGGGAGGAAAGCAGGGGGGTTCAGCACAGGGTTGGGACCTGGTGGCTAGGGACAGAGGCCTGCAACCCTTCCTGGAGAGTGGCCTCACCATCAGCCTTGTCATGCGGCTGAAAAGGGGAGACATCATGCTGGACTTCTGATTTATACAGCGCGTCATCCAACTGTTTAGACAACCCAACTGCAACAGGAGTTTTCATGGCTAAGAATGAAATAAGAATGAAATAAGCTCCATTAAGTGTGTTCACTTGTTTGAGAAGAGCTCTAAACAGGAAAGGGCCATTATAATTCTTCCACTTGTCTTGCCAAAGCAACTTGGTGTTTTTTCTTGGGGCCAAGAATATGGATATCAGGAAATGTCAGTGGCGCTTGATAGCAACATGTTATTTATGCCTTACTCCTTTCTACCACAGTATTGTGCTCTCTTTGGGCAGAAAGAAGCAGAACCTGCTCTATCCTTAGGGGAAACATTGGCCAAAGAAGAGAATGTTCTTGCTTGGATTGTGTTTGACCAAGAAGAGGAGCAGGTGGTCAGCTCTGAGCTTACAAGGAACATGGAGGTAAAACATTATTTTCACCAACCCTGTACCAGCAGCTGCCTCAGTTCCTTCTTCATTAACTTCCACAAAGAAGACTTTTTCCATGTCTGCTCCAGCTAGCTCCACACTCACTTGCATCTCTCCAATTTTTTTCTAAACACTGCACTCTGTGTAAACACGGTCATGTAGTCAACAACCTGGGTTTTTTGTAAGAACTGCTACGTGGTTCAGAAGCACTGACCAACCTTCAGACGCTGTGGTTCACTGAAGTACACAGTACTGGATGTGGATTTTTCCCACAACACCACAGGAAGCTAGACACTGGTATGAGAGCATAGCTGAGGTTCTCAGTTCTGGATATTTTCTGCTGTACTCCAGGTATGGATCTGATTTCCTTTACCCTAGGCCTAGCCCACACGTTTCAGCAGAACAGTGTGGGGAGCTTGAGGCATCGATGGTTATGGCTTGAAATATGTGGGCTCCTGAGGCTTTTGTTGGGCTCCACAGTCTGTCAGTCTGCACCTCTGGAAGGTTTGCACAAAGCAACAAGCAAACAAGGCAGCAAGGTGAAGTTTCTCCTGTCTGGGGTACAAGAGATACACCAAAGGCCCCTGGGCATGTCTTCCAGGATTCTTCACATTCAGCACCATTCATGAGCAATGAAATGGGCCCCACGCTGCCAAAGCACTCATCCTTTGGCCCTGGAGGCTGCTCTACATCACAAGCAGCAGTCAGTTTTTTCACAGTGTTTCTTCCTGGTGTCTGGAGGGTGGCTGTGGGCTGAGCAATGCCTGTATTTTTGGCCAACAGGTGCTGTGCTCAGCAGTGCTCTGGGCACAGTATCACATTTCTCACAGATGACCAGCACCTAACCCATCGAGCAAAATGCAGCTATGTCCCCACTAAATAAGATGCAATGATTGCATGAATATAATCTGAAAATATGACTGTGGGAACTTTTCCTGTTATGGAACTCTAGTGTGAGAAAGCCTTTCCTTACAGTGATCGTCCCACTGCAATTAGTAAGATGATTCCTCACTCGGCAAGCTGAGGGCTGTGGAAGAAGCAGGACTGGTCCTTGCTGGCCATGTAGGACTGCTTTGTGCTGGCAGACTGCAAGGGAGAGAAGGGACAGGCAGCAGAGAGGGCTGCAGCAGGGGTCTCTTGGAAAAAGAGCTGTCGGGGTGTGAGTGGAGGCAGAGCAGCAGCTGGTGCTGTGAGGTGCAGGCTGCAAGTAAAGCTGCGCCAAAAGCTGCCTCATGAGGCGTTGCACTGGAAAATAAGGCATCCATCAGGATTTGTGAGAGAGGTCCTTCGGGAGTGTTTTTTCAGCATGTTTAAAACTGTCAGTAAGTGTGTGGAAAAGCTGGACTCTGTTTCCAAACTGTAGCAGTCAAGTGAGGGAGGAATGCAAAATAATATTGGAGATATGTAGGTGGCAGTGCTCTCACACAAAAGCTGTGATTCACCATCCCATAACCAAGAATATCTAATTTCATGCCCGAGGATTCAGATGAAAAAGCTGCACAGCAGCACTCTCTGAAGAGCTGAGAGGAAGCTCACAAATGACCTACTTCATTCTCTATGTTCTTTTCTAGGCAGATATTAAGAAAGTGAGGAAAAATCCATGCTATTAGAAAAACATAAACAAAAATTCTTCCATAGCATTATTGTCAGGATAGACACCCCCATACAGATACTTTTTTTCTGTGTTGCTGGACTAAAACAGGAATGGCACCAGACCTTGGAAACCAGAACTCATCTATAATGAAGTTATTGAACTGTAAAGTTATTAGTCCTGGAGTCTCTTCTTGAGCCTTCAAGCTGCACTCCTTCATGTAAGGGCTTCAAAAGGAAGGTGGGCAGTTTTGCCCTGCAGCCTGTGCTAAAGCCTGGTGCCTGAGAACACTTGGTGCATTCTCTTGAACGCTGCAGGCTTGAATTCCAGCAAGGATATGGGATACAGGCCCTTCACCTCCTGAGCCACATGAATTTCTCCACTACAGCTGTTAACTACTATTTTCAATTAAAAAAAAAAAAAGGGGGTCATTGTAACAGCATTTTTCAGGAATCCTATTTACACAGCTTTCACAAGGTCTGCTTTGAATCCCTTCACTAGATATTCTCCAGGAATTTACAACTCATCCTACCTTGCTCCTGAATTTAAACACGGACAAAGCATCTAATGGCTCACATCAGGATAGTTCAGAGCAAGCAAAGGAAAATTCTAGCTGCTAGAAAATTTAGAAAAAGAGAAAATGAAATGCTGACGCATTTTGGATGAGGGAATTTTTCTTTCAGATAGCTTTTTGGATGTACAAGTTTAAAACCAGCCTATATTCTATATAGGAGACACACATGATTATTTTAGTGTGTCTTCTCCTTTCTGAAGCCATATATAATTCTATGCATTAAATATGTTATTCACCAATCCTCCACTTATATGCAAAAAAAAGGACATTACATATGTTAATTTTTTAAATCTCACGCAGAATCCCTCTGAGGAAGACATCACTTATGTTAAACCAGCAAATTATCAATAGTGCCTCCCTATCAGCCAGCAAAAGTTTTTATTTTTTTTCCCACAAACATTCCAAGGTAATGTTTAACTGTGATTTCCATGATTTACACTTCACTTTACAAAACCTCTCCTGATTTTTTGAAGCATGGAGAGAGCTCTGTCTCTCAGATTTGCATCTCAGGACGTTCAAATTCACCACACAGCAGCATGGGAAAAGGAAAACACATCTTGGAAGTTCATTGTTACAGTATTCCACATCTGTAACTTCAGTGGGATGCTTTAGACCATTTTCTTCCTTTTCTTTGAAACCTTGAGATAAATAATTTGATATTTCCCCATATAAAAGGCAGCCTACTTAACTGTATAAATAATTAACCATCTTTAGGAATACATGGTTTTGTATCCTGTTCCTGCAGACACCATGCAAACAAAATTATCTTTGGAGTTATTTGAGAACTTAGGCTGGACTTAGAAGAGGGTGTCCAGAGGGGTGGTGGAGTCTCCATGTTTGGCAATATCCAAAAGGCATCTGGACTTGGTCTGGGGCAACCAGCCAATAGATGGCCCTGCTCGTGCAGGGGACGTGGACTCCCAGATGATCTCCAGAGGTTCCATCCCACCTCAACCCTCTTGTCAGCATCATTATTACACAGGAATGCATATGGATGCTGGAATACAGGAGCATATGTGCACATCAAGGAAACAAAATGTTATTCATATCCAGTGAAATTTACTCCTATTCTGGATTCAGATAAATATTTACAATTTAAGGAGCCTAGTGGCAGAGCATCTGATTCATAGATTCTAAACAAAACTGGTTGCAGTTTATTTTTAAGTACAAACTAGCTGTCAGAGGATTAAGAAAGCATTTGGGAGAAAAATACAATTTCCGCTTTTCATCCAGGTGTTCCACACAATGTTAGAAAATGGCCCTGATTTTAAGGTGAACAGAGTTTGCCAAAGAAAACGATAGTATTGGTAGGATTGTGCCTAATAAAGAATAAGAAAGGGTGATTTGCCATGAACACCTCTGTGAGAGGCAGAGACCTCCTCACGATGGAAGCTCCCGTCCCAGCTGCCGCCACGGTGCCTTCTTCATTGACTTCCACATAGGCCTTATGGACAACGTTTGACAGCACCAGGGATTTTGCAAACGTCATTGCAGAAAGGTCAACTTTTGATTCAGTGAAGATGTCAGTCATCCCCATCTCTTGCAAAACCTCGTTGAGGTTAAAGGTGCCTTCCAGCTTGAATCGGGGGAGGTAAAGCTCCACCGTTGTCTCAAACATGTTCTCTGAAGAGGCCCACAGCATCAAATTTTCATAGGTAATTGTGCTTTCAATCTATAAGATGGGGTGGGTAAAGGAGATTAAAATAGGTGGGAAGCTTTGAAAAATTTAGATCTTTATCTTAGATCTTTAGATGTTTATTCAGACAACTGGCTTCCAGGCCTAGTCCATGACATGTACTGCCTTACCTGCTCCAGCCCACTGACAGATCCATCAGCCACATCCCCTGGCAGCAGGATGATCATACTCAGCGACTTCTGAGCATAAGGGAGTTCAAGGATCTGAGCACCCACCTCCTCAATGTAGCCCAGGTTAAATTTGCCTTTCTGGTACATCATCTGCACAGGTTTCTTTCTGTTCTATTGAAAAGAAAATTACACAGTCAGTTAGGCAATACAGCTCTTACCAACACCTCTACCCAACAGGGAGGCAAATTAAGTTCCCAGCACCCATACCTTACTCACAGGGCAGCTCAGCCCTGGACATTGTTATGCTTGCTGCAATGCTCACAGTATCTAAGGTGAATAATGTTAAGATTTACAGAATGCAGATGTACCTGATTCAGTTTAAAATCTCTCTGAACCGTTTTTTCTTCCTCAAACTTGTGTTCCCAGGATGCTTTGAAATAGATTACATTCACAAGCACCAGCAATGCATGTCCATCAATCACACCACGGGCAAAGAGTTCCTTGATTTTACCTAAAGGGAATTTTGAAACACAGAAGTAGTTCTTAGCTGTCATTAAGGCTCTGGACTGAGATTTTATTACTGGTCCGTGAACTTAGTTTTGGAAAAACTTAAAAACACATATATAGCTTAAAAACACAGTTCTTGGTTTATTCAAAGGACAAAAACAATACAGGTAAACAAATGGTGGATTCCTCTGCCCTGTTACCAGCCAGGGAGGACGGGGGAACTGGGGGTCACCAAGCTCTGATGCACTGTAGTGCTCTGAATCTGTTTTTATGGCTGTTTGCAGGAGCAGTTTGTCTGGTCAAGCCTTGCAGGTATTACTGCAATTATCAGGCCAGGCATAAGGGTGAGAGTACAAAAGTATTTGACAGCAAACACATCTTTAACTCAGAAATAATTTAGCTGGTAACTTACTCTAATATTTCAAGAGAGGATGGGAAGACAAACTACCTTTAAACAGCGTAAGAGCGAACACACAGAAATGTGAAAAGGTCTTTGCTTTTCCTACCCTGGAATTTCATTTGTTGAACCCATGTAGGAAGGCAGTGATAGAATAGCTATGGTTCTGCTTTGTTTTACCTTGTGTCTCACTTTCAACCCAAGCATTAATTTTTCTTCTGGCATCTTCAACAGCACCATGGAAATCCACTGTTTGCAGCATCGCTCCGTATAGTTCCTTGGTACACATTAGAAATTGCTGTAAAGCAAAATAAAGATTATGAATTAGTCAAATCTATTAAGAACTTATTGCCTTTTGAAGGAAATCTATGGTTCAGTAGTATTTTAGAAATTGTGAGGGACCTGTTGAATCCATAAGGCAAAATTTCATTTTGGAAATGTCAAGTATCTGAAGTTTATTCAGAGGTTCTTTGAGGAAGAGATAATTATTCTATTGCATGGGTCAAAAAAGTAAACAAATAAATAGAAAACCAGAAGAGTCTTCTCATGGACAACTGCATAGATGAGGTCCAGATAAAAAAATTAAAGAAACAAAAAAAATGCAAGATGAGTTGTTTGATGCTTAAGGATCCAAACAATTGACAGAAATAATTGACAGAAAAGCAAAGATGTGACTAGCAAGTTAGCCATACCAAGTAGCGTCAAGACCACTCAGTCATTCAGTAGGAAAGGAGTGACAAGGTCAGCAGAGAAGCCCTGTGCACGAACCTGTACAACATCCCAGGAGATAACCTCTTTCCAAGCTTACTGCTGCCCCAGGTGCCCCACTTGCAAGGCCTGAAGTCGGTAGTTTACAGACAGCTTGAATAGGCCATTTTTGGCTGTAGGTTCTCCTCTGGCTGAGTGTACAATATGCCAAAAGTGAACAGATCCCTGCCTTATTTTTGCTCCATAGCCATTGAAAAACATAGGGTGGGTTGTTGGTTTTTTAAAAATAAAATAGCTGAAAGTTGACAATTTTGTCCCTTTCCCACTAGCCCCAAGAGCCATAGCTCCAAGAAGTACATTGGGTGCTCCAAAATACACACAGGGGGGGCAACAGTGAGGCTCATGGTTTCAGGGGAGCTCGAGGTCACGGCCACAGCAGTCAGCAGATGCAGGTGACTTACCTGCTGGAGTTCAAATCCTTGTTGCATAAAGAGATTGCTGGCCAAGGTTAAAACATATTTTTCGCCAAGGTTTTGTAGTTGTAAAAGCAGTGCCTGGAATGCTTTATGGTTAAGGTCTCCCTCCTTGTTACACTGTAACACAAGCACAACAATTAAAATGATTCCCCTGTATAGCTTTGGTTGCTAATTTGCATCCCATTTAGATAACACTGTAAGGCTAACTCCTGCTATATTGATTTTTAAATCCAGCTAGTCCAAGCTTTGTAGCCTGATCCTCCTTCAGATTAGATCACTGAAGGCTTTGATATAGGCTTACTGGCCCTTAATAAAATAACACCTTGTATATGGCATTTCCTAGAAGATTAGGCAGACTCTGAGCATGTGATCTTGACTCCCTCCAGTGGCAAACCCTAGTGCTTTACCTGTGCTAACTCACCACGCAGTGAAGGCAGGGCTCCCCACCCAAGAACACACCTCTGAGAAGGAAGGCTGACCCTCCAGGCTTCCTTGCCTCTCCATTTCTGGGTCTGCACGCTCATGATCATATCCAAGGCTCATTCTTCCTGCAGCTTTCCTGACATGGAGCACCTGCAGTTGAAGATGTCAAGTTATAGCAATTGTAACTGGGAAAAAACCATATTCCTTGTTTAAAAGCTTTGCTGTGCTCTATTGGATAAGTGGTGTTGATTCACAAAAGATGTTTTTTCAGCTTCACTCATCAGCTGAAATGACAGACTTGAACTTGTTCATACATTCATGGTCAGCTTCACATTTCTATAATAAGAGACCAAGAACTTGCACTTAATCCCTCAAAATGTTACTCTTCATTACCTCAAAATATTTGATATTTTATATCTGATTTGTGTTTTCATTGCTAAAGTTACCTTAAATTTCAAAACAAAAAGTTTCCCCAAGCAAAGAGATAAAAATAAATTTTCTTTGAAAACATCAAAACTGGCTTCCTGCAATCATTCTTAACATTTGCATCAAGTTAGGTAATAGATCAAAACCACACTGCTCCTAATGGAAGCCAGTCCTTGTTTCTAATGTGCAAATATCTCAATCAAAAATTTTCAGCAGCTTCTCCATTATAATAGTGTTGCATCATACACAGACTTACTCTTTTTTTATAGAGGATACTGATATTGAGCAATTCCCATTACTTTCCTGAAATAAGCAGGAGTCTCTGTCTAAAGGATTGATGTGACATGATTATGGTAGCCAGGGGGCTGCAGGGGTATTGTCTGTGCAAAGAGAACAGACTCTGAGACAGTGCCTGGGTGGGCACCTGGCAGCCACCACAAAGGTCAACCCACCACACCCTGGTGAGAACATCTCCCTCAGGATTGTTGGCCTTTTACAGTTCATGGGCTCAAAAAAGAAAAGAGAAGAAAGGTTGTAGAAAGCAGAACTTGCACTGTAGGGAGTAAAGGCATGGTGGCTGGAGAGGTGGCCTTCTTCACTTTCTCCTTGCCCTGGGTCTCTGTGGGGTGAGACATTTTGACTCTTGAGTGTCATGAGGGACAAGAGAGCTAATGCTTCCAGCCACCCAGGCGTCTGCAGCTCTCCCCACTGCCCGCCCTGACTCCCACCTTTGGGATTCTTATAGCAACCACAAGAGGAAACGCCTGCCCATAATTCTGAAACAAAGCCTGATATTCTGCCAGCAGGGGGAAAGCTGGAGTGCCCCACTCTCCTCAGTCAGCCCTCGCTCTTGCAGGAGGCGAGATGAGGCTCACACCAGCAGATGGCAGGGATCACACTGCTCCAAGCACAACTGTGAAGGCAGCATCTGTGCTTGCCCTTGCACAGGTTTCCTGTGAGACACTCACACGTGTGTACTGCTGGGATGCCCAACATTTCCATTAGGGAAACAGCAAGCAGTGTGGAAGCTCATTCATACTCACTTTTTCTATCTGAGCAGCAGTGTTGTTTTTTGCACCAAGATGGATCAGGGCCAGGGCAACAGAGATGCTCATTGGAGAGAAGACAATATTTGTGTCCTCTGCACTTCTGTTCAGCTTTTTGTAGAGATCAAGGCAAAACTCAGTAACTGGTCTAGAAATGGAGTCCATCATGAAGCGGCTGCTGAGTGGGAGCACAAAAGAATGAAGAAATTTAATGTAGCTGGCCTAGCTAGACCACACTGTGAAGCATCTGACTGCCCTGAGATTGTCCCATAGCAGGTTGCTGATCATAACAGACATTTTCTAAATCCTGAGAGTTTTAATCAGCCTTGCACAGATCAGTCTATGATGCACAGAAGTAGCAAAGACACAGAGGGTCTGCAAAAGGACCCATGCTCACAATATATGTAAATTCCTCAGAAAGGACCCTTTTTCTGCCTTATCCCATGCTGTGTTTTATTTCAACTCACTGTATTGAAATTAGACAAGTATGGATTAATATTTTCCCTCTCCAAACTGGATTGATGCATACAATTGCATCAACTCTTTCCTCTTTTAACAACATACATTAGTGGCAAACCTGGTAACAAAAACTAAGCCTGCATATAACCCTGTGTGCTAACCAGAGCTGTGGTGAGGAGGTTTCAAACAACAGGTTTCTAAAAATAAGATCATTATGAATTAAACATCTTCATACATGAAAAAGGGTCATTAACAGCTGTGGAGACTGAACTACATATGGAAACCCTAACAGTTTGAAATAGAACTTTTAACTCATCATTTTCCAGGAGCCACAGCTTGAGGCAGGATGCACAATTAAAAATTCCAAACAAAGTAATAGCTCAAGAGCCCTGAAAAAAAGCCTGTAAGTTCCTGCTCAGTGATATGACAAGATACCTGTCACTTTGTACTTTTGTACTAGAAATGTTACAGTCTGATACCTCCCCCATGGGTCATTTATGTTCAACCCACTCCACTAAGGACAAGTTAGAACCAAGTTCAGCTTGGTCCTTGCAAGGAGGAGGTCATCAGGAAAAAGGGGGATAGAATCTCCTTTACTGAATCTTAGGAGAATTGTAAAGGTTTTGTGTAAATACCCTTGAGACAACACAAAATTTTCTGGAATTATTACTCAAAAAAACTCCAAAACAAAACAAAAGAACTCACAAAAACAAAACCAAAACCAAACAAAACAACTCAAACAACAACAACAACAACAACAACAAAAAAAAAAAAACCACAGCAAAAACACAAAAAAAAAGCCCCAACAAATCACTTTCAGTATCAAACAAATATTTTGGACAAACAGCACTGGTCTGTGTTCCAGGAAGATTATTTATTTAGAAGAAAATACACAGCCACAGTATGGAGACAAGTCCTTCATGTGTCCCGTGGCACAGATCTGGCTGTCTCCACCTTTCAGCCCACCTTGGTACCAGCATGCCTCGGATCCAGAGAAAGCTGCCAGAGTTCCTGTGTTGGCAAAAAGAGTGAGTGCACAGCCGAGTGGTTCTCCCCAGTGCCCACAGATGGCCACAGCACAGCAGGAATCACACTTCCTCAGCCCTGTCTGCCCTGAAGCTGCAGCCTGCAAGGTGAAGTTACATGAGGAGCTCCAGTCTGTGTCACCAGAGGTTAAAGGTGGGAAGAGGCTGGTGCAAAGCTGAACTTCATGATCTTTTATCAGCAGGGCACTTGTACAGCCTGTCCTGGGCTGTTGGTGCCCCTTTGAGAGTTGTCTTGAGCCCTCTGGGAAAGGAGTTTGATGCCTTAGGTTTTTACTTTTGTATTTTTCAAATCCTGTACTGCCTAGTGTAACTCTGAAATTTCCTGTAGCTTGTTAAGTGCTGTTCTCTCATGCTAAGGTAGACATAACAAAGCCTCTCCAGCTTGCTCTCCAAGGACACCCAGACCATCCTAGGCCCAAGAACTGTAAATCATCATCTTGGGGAGAAGGGGGCAAACTTGGGGAAATTCCATCATTGGCTGGGTTCTGGTTGGTGAATTTATGCTTGATATAAAAGTGTGAAGAACTCGTAACCTATTGTCCATTTTGGGATCCACTGAGGCAGGAGCCTCTGGAGCCCAGAGTGTACAACTGAAGGCCTTTCAAACAAATAACTCCTTTATTCCTGTCTAGTCTCTGTTTCTAGGTAGCCATTTAAGGCATCAGGCTGCCTGGTACTGGGGACCTGCAACCTATTCCAGCCAAAACTCTCTTGTCACTGCTCTCCCACTGAAGCCCCAGTTCTTCTACCAAAGCCCCAGCTCCCTCCCTTCACAGAGAGCCTGACCTCCCCAGAGTTTTCTTTATTCAAAGAGCTGCTCAAAATGCCTTGCACTGTTCCCAAGATGCATTACGCATTCTATCTCCAGCTCATCCATGAGCTAGGCATGACTTTGCATGGAAAGCTGGGACTCAGGTGCCAGAAGTTACCAGGGTATTCGGAGTTGATACAGCTGAGCCAAGATGCAGCATTTGTCTGTGAAACCATCTTAGCCCGCAGCAAATGCCAGACAATGGGAATGAACTCAGCCCACAGGAAAACAGACTGAGCTTGTAAGAAACAAGTCCCTAGT
>VZRF01008098.1:853-11333 GCA_013396875.1 Vireo altiloquus
TTTTATATCTTAAACTAAAGAAACCAGAGCCATGTTAATTACTTTATAAAAGTCGTTGTTTGAAGATGCTACAAATATCCAAATATTATGGGGGTTCAAAAGAGGATTAAAAACATAGCCTGGTCCCCTAAAGCTTGTTCAATATGATAGTTCAGTTGCAGGGGAGAATATCTTTAGGTTTGCCTGATTCTTCTGTTTTCCCAAGAATGTCCCAGACCTCAGCACCACCACACCCTGACCAGGCTCAAAGTCCTCAAGTAGCCCAGTGGGAGCTTCTGAGGATCCTGCAGGGATTTCTGCTCCTGGCAGACCCTGGCCCTGGCTCTCAGCAGCCACGGGCACTGCAAGTCAGGCTCACCAAGTACTCGGAGAAGAGGCAGAAGGGTCGTGTGGGCTGCACTCGGACAGCGATGGTGCCTTCTTCTCCTGCAGGCACCACGGCCCCACGGTCATCTACGATCTGCAGGAGGGACAGAGCCAGCAGCAGGGCTCGGATCAGCTCAGAGGGGCCTGCTGCAGCTCAGTGCAGGGCCCAGGGGGTGCAGGCAGCACTGCCTCACTCTGCTGCCCACAGCTGCCACACTGCCACGTACCTGCACGTCGTAAGGGGGAACAGCTTTTCCCAAAGAGCCAGGTTTGATTTTCATTCCTTTCATGTTGGCACAGATTGTCACCTGCAGAACAGATTTTTTAAAAAAATAATTTTAATTTGTCGGAACATCTTGTAAATGTTATCATTGTTTGCATTGGGCACCTCTCCATGACTTAGTTGTGACAAGGGCTGAACCAGAACCAAAGCACTGAGGTTTTTGAGAACATCAGAGTCTGGGATGTGAGCTGCTTTAATATTTTTCATTAAAACCTCAGACAGGACAAATTGATACCCAGAGCAAATAATCTTTTTTACTTTTGCTTTTGATGTAAAGACAGTGAAGCGTTCCACTACCAATAATTACATTTATTGCAAACGTACTGTTTCGGTCTGGCCATAACCTTCGTGGATATCCAGTCCTGTCTGGGTTTTCCACTTTGCAAACACTTCAGGATTGAGTGCTTCCCCTCCGGTTACACAATGCTTCAGACTCGCGAACTTGTAGCTTGAGAGGAAGAACAAATGAAATAATTTTCTTAACTCCTAAAATGAGCAGTAAATAGACTTAACTGAACATCTTGCCTTGGCTTTCCAAGTAAGTACAGCTAAAACTTCACAAGCTCCTTTGGAAATGACAGTCATCATCCTGTTAGGCACACCTGGACCAGACTCCTAGATTGCTTGAGTTGCCACTGAAGATGATGAGGTTTATCTTTGTGTCACTACAAGTAGGTTTTTCTGCTGGAAAATGCATGAGCAAAACCTTTTCCTTGGGAGAGCTGACATAAAAGGAGAAATCTGAACAAGCACATCAGATGTGTGTGGAAAGCTGAGTTATGTGCCACTATCCAAGATCAGATATAACACAGGGAATTCTCTCAAGCAAAAGGAAGGATGAATAGGTACACAGAGGCTGAGCTCTGCTAAACCTGGGTTGGCTTTTGCCAGGATGAAAGACCTGTGTGACAAGAGTAAGTATCTTACCCAAGATGTACAAACTCCCCACAGAGCATGTCTCACAAGCTGGGTACTTCACAGAGTAACAAACTGGGGAGAACAGCTTATATAAATAACTCAACAACTTAAATAACTCTCAGCATGTGAAGCTCCTCTATTTGCTCCCTTCATCCTTAAGCATGTGAGAACAACTCCACTGCACACATTATATCTGAAGGATTGATTTAAATTGAACTGTGACCCCAAAATTCAGAGGAAGTGACAGCTTAAAAATGTCTCCCTTGTTTCCTCTGTGCTGCCTTTTCCAAGACCCAGTCCTGAAGCCCAGGTGGCCTCTGGTGTGACTAATTATTCTCAGAACACAGCCTTCTTTTCTGAGAGCAAGTTTTGCTACTTAGATCACCTTTAAGTGGAAAAGAGAATTAAGGAAAGTAAGGAAGGAAACATCCAGAGCTGTGCCAGCATCCCAGCCCAGGCTCCCTCCCCTCCCTGCAGTACCTGCTCACATCCCACTGGACCAGCATGCAGAAGGCAGTGGGAGCTGTGCAGAAGGTGGTGATGGGGTATCTCGAGAGAGTCTGGAAAAATAGGAAGTTATAGTGTTGAAAATGAGAGTGTAATGGTGGGTCTGACCTTGTGAGTGTGCAGGTGATTAACAAAAAAGGCCAGCGCTGAGGGGGATCAATCAGCTGGCTGATTTTGTGAAGTGCCTGAGGGGAGGAAGAGGCGCTCCAGCAGCTAACTGAAAATTCAAGATAAGAGAGCTTTAGTTCAGGTTTATGCCATACTCTGATCACTGGCCCATGCTCAGCCTGACCCCAAAGCAGCTGGAAGTCCATACCTGACATGAGCTTTAGGCTCAATATTGGACAACACATCAGTGATCCCAAGACCTTTATATCTTGCATCTTTCTCCAGTTGTCCTCTACACTGGAGCCATGCCACACGGCCTAACTAGGAAGGAAAACACTTTTCCTTGAGCTTAATGGGCACCAAATGATTCCTTGGTATGCAGGAAGGACTATCCCTGCTGCTAGTGAGCAGTGGCACCCATGGGCTGGAGCCCAGTTTGTTTCCTTCATTTATATAAAATGGAAGCAAACATCACAGTATAAAATGTTAAGCTCACCTCTGCAATAACCTCTGGTTTAAACTGTGGCATGTTGTGTACAAAGACACAGGATCCACACATCCAAGGTGCAAAAACACTGCTCCAGGCTGCTTTTACCCAGCCAGTATCAGAGGTATTCCACATTATATCTGAAGGAGTCAAGTTCAACCAGTACCTGATGAAAAAGCAGAGATGAAAAAAATGCTACAGAAAATGGGAGAGACTCAGGCCCAGGTCACAGCAGCATTCCAGGAAAGGGCAGAAGTTGGGGTGTCAGCAAGTGGGGCTCTGTACAAAGTTTGGGAGAGTTGAAGAGTCTTAAACATTCTCTTATTTCCCTTCATTCCCTCCTGCTTAATATTTTGAGCATTTATTTTTCTCGTGAGCAGTGCAAAACATCTTTGTCTTGGATGTAGAGCAGAACCCAAACAGATCATTTGGAGCACACCTTCCCCACCTGAGGTGCAGCTGAGACATCAGCTAAGTCACAGCTCATTTCTCCAGGAAACTAAACAAGTTACTTCTCTGGAGCCTCAATCACCAGCTTCCAACTCAGAATGCTCTGGGAAAGGTATCCTTTAACCTTCAAGGTGAGGAGGATGCAAGATCCTACAGTCATGAAATGCCTACATTTACTGGAGTTTTATGGTCACATGTTCCATTTAATGGTGATTACACCACTTAATGAGGACCCTCATCCTTAATGAGGAACTGCAAGGTAATACCTGCCAGAGGTTGCAAATCCGATCCCGTAGCTGCTGTGGGACTGCACCACCATTTTTGGGAAGCCTGTGGTTCCACTGGTAAAATGCACTAGCATTGGGTCTCGACTCCTTGTCTTGACACATTTATGGTCAGCAGATGCAACCCTTCAGAAGAAATGGTGTATTCTGGTTACTACATGCAGTTTTCCACCAGGGAATCAGTATTTTTATTGTTTAGGAGTTCAACGAGAAAACTGCCCCAAACTGAATGATCTCACTAAGTTGTAACACAGGTGAGAACAGACAGAGAACACTTTTTGCTGGTAATGAGCATGCCCTGTATGCCATAACATTTAAGGTATGAGCACCTACAGAACATTCCAGTGACTTTGTCTGCAACTGTTTAGCAAGGGCACTCCAGATGCTGATCATGGAAGAGCAGGCAGAAATCAGTGTCTGCCTCAACACAAACCGACCCACACCTGAAATCAATAACTCAGGTTATTATGCCAAGTACATTGGTCTCACTACTAATAGTGTATAATTTATGTTCAAGAGACTGATGAACAATTCAGATCCCCTGAGCTACCAGGATAATAAAGTGAAGAAAGAACTGAGCACCAAGGGCTGGCCATGGGTATTTTCCCATTTCATCAAGAGCCATAAGAATGGGCTCAAAACAGTTGTTTAGAACTCTCTGTGCTTGTCTTGTGATCGCAGTAGAAACAGAGAGCTCCCAAAAGCTGGCAGGCTGCTAAGTGAGGAGAAGCTGAAGGACCTGAACTTAGCTCCCAAAACCTGGGCTGGACAAACCTGTACCAGCGCAATCACAGCACAGCAGGCTCACAGGGATGCAAAAATGGAACTCATTTGTATTTTGAAAATAAACCTCAAAACTCAGCAACGTCAGCTGGCAGGTCCAGCTCCCTTCAGCTCCCTTCATCTCCCAGTGATGGTGTTGAAAGAGCTGGATACTCACGCAAGGAGCTCTTTGAGGTTCAGCCACCCATCCCTGCTCTCTCTGCCCACAATGAGTTTGCTCTTCAGGCTGCCGGGCAGGACAGATTCCACTGCAGGTGCCAGGCTGTCACTGGTGATGATGCACTTGGCCTTGGAAGCCTGCAGTCGGTAGGAGATGTCTTTGGCCGTTAATTGGGATGTTCCTGGCATAAAGACCATTCCTGAGAAAAAAGCAAGAAGCAATTGAGAAAACTTAGCACTTCCCAAAAATACCTGATCGTGTCTCTCTGTTGATGCCAATTTGATCCATCCTGGATGTTTGGCAGTTGAAAAGCAGAGCAAAAGAGATATATTGAATTATTAATGACACCAATTGTAGAAGTCCTTCCATGATAAATTCAGCTCCCAGGTCAAGTCTGGCCTTAGGCTGCAGCCGTTCAACCCTCGCTGGCTTCCCCTCAGGACGCGTTTGCCAGGCCCACGTCTGGCATGGTGGTTCCTGTGTGGAACCAATCCTCCCTCCAGGCAAAAGATCAGCTGTAGAGGTCCCAGCAGAGTATCCCTGCTTGCCTTTTCTTCCCGCCTATGTGGCACGAGGCTCGTGCCCTCTGTCTGCTCTCTCCCTGCACCCGCAGGCCGCAGTCACTCACCTGCCCGCATGCAGGCCACGTTCAGGAGCCACCACTCAGGAACACGAGGCAGAACTGCAAGAACTCTGTCTCCTCTCTGCAAACCACAGGCCTCAGAAAGTACATTGGCTGCCTTCCTCGAGAGAGAACCCAGCTCTTCAAAGCTCCACTTCACCTCCTCTCCCTTGTCACTGACCCACCAAAAAGCTGGATTTGCTGGTTTGCTTCCGTCCTGTGGCACATCAGAAGGTATTAAAATATGAAAACAAACCTTAAAAACGTTTCACTTCAATAAAATTCATCCTTGGCCACTACTCTCCTAGAGTGAAACCCGTCTTTATGACAAACGAAATGAAATGGTGCTAATACTGTCCAGTATCCACCAGTTAAATTGAATTATCTGAGATTTCTTCCACGGTGTCCTGGTTTTCACTGGCATAGAGTAAGCACTGCTTAGCAACAACTAAGTCAAGGACTTTCCAGTTTCTCACACTCTGCCAACAAGGAGGTGCATGAGAATCTGGGAGGGTTCAGGACAGCTGACCCGAGCTGTCCAAAGGGCTATTCCAGACCACAGAAGGTCCTGCTCAGTTCATAACCTGGTGAGAAGTTGGTCGAGAGGTGCCAGTCGCTGTCTGGGGACAGGATGGGTGTCAGTCAGTGGGCAGTGGCCAATTGTGTTGTACATCACTTGTCCTCTGTGGCTTTTCTTTGTTGCTCTCTCTTTTTATTGTCTCCCTTTTCATTGGTACTACCGCTACTAATACTACTACAATGGTGATAATTATGAATATTCTTCTTATTATTGTATTGTATTTTATTTCAGTTCTTAAACTGTTCTTTCCTCAACACACGGGTTTTACCTTTATTTTCTCGTCCCCACCCCACTGGGGAGTGTGTGTGTGAGATCCAGGGGCTTTGTGGTTCATAGTTGCCAGCTGGGGTTAACAACACAATGTCTACCAAGTAAAAGACAAATACTACCTTTTCCAGGCGTGCCCACTCATCTAAGACATCACTTGCAAAGTTGAAATATTCTGGCAGTTCCTTTTTACACTGGTTTATAGATTCAAAATGGGAAACAATCTGAGATGTGAGAAGCCTGGTGTTTCCATGGAATGATCTGCAAGGCGACCTGAGAATCCACAGGCACTGAGGAATCCAGGATTTAATAAATGTTCTCATGATAAATGATGTTTTATCAGACAGTGAGGAGAAGAATCAGGTGTACACCTAGGGGATCAGTCACCTGGAATGAAAGGCAATACATTTAAACCAATCCAGTTATTGGATACTGTCCAGTTTGTGATGCTGGATGAATTAATGCAAAGCAGCTTAAATAAATAGGTTGTTTGAACACATCCCTGTTTTCCCTATTATTTTATGTTCCTCCTTTTCTTGTAAAGAGATTGAGCACTGCTTTTTCATTAGAATATTTGTCCTCTACATTGTCAGCTGATGAATGACTCTCATATCTCATCTATAAAATTTCACTTGCCTTTTCTCAGTATCTGTCCTGCTTCCTGTAAAGTTACTTTGCCTGCTTACAGAAATAAAATGCCACTAGTTTTGGAGCATTTTAGGAGACCATCACCTTGACTTAAAACAGTCTCTGTAATTATGTTATGCCTTAAACCTGCACTAGATGGCGAGTCACACTGAATTTATGCACCAATAAAACTGATGAATCTCTGATTTATTTTCTTGTGGGTTCTGTTTTCTTTGAGGGCATGGAATAAACACAGAATAAACAGTGGGGGAGCAAAAGTGAAATGCCAAAGACTTCCATTTGCTTCGTGCTTCAGCTGCAGTGTGCAGCTTGGGAAAAGATCCATGTTGCAAAATAAACTTGCAAAGAAGGTGACAACAGTTCCAGTCTTTCCTGCACAGCAAAGAGACAGAATGGATGATGCCACAGGTATTCAAAGCCCAACTCTGAAGGTGAAGAAAACTGGATTGTCACTCACAGATGCTAAATCTTCTGATAAACTTGTTTTGAGTATAACAAGTCCTTAAAGATGCACCCACATATCTAAGGGAATTTTTTCCCCAATTCAACGCGATCAGCTTTGCTTTTAAACTTTTTTTGTGCCACGATGTTGTCCTTGTTTGACAGCCAGCAGGACACAGCTGTCTCACAGGGGTACTCTCACCTTTTCAGTGAGTGCTGCAACTGTAGGGGTAGTGAGAGCTTCCAGTGTCTAGTGCCAACAAACAACAGTACCTGGCATCACTGTGAAATCACTGTGCCCGTGAGGCAAATTCTTCTGTCTCAGAGAAATTGAGAGAGAAGGTGCCTGTGTGAGGCACATCTCAATGGCTCTTGACCACCCAATGTTTTACAGGGTCTGAGTGGTAACTCAGCAGAAGGCCCTAGAATATTATTTATCCCAAATCCAAGGTTTCCTGCTTGACTCCTTGGGCTGTGACTTCTGCAGAGAGCAGATTTCCCATAGCTCTCAAACTACAAAGCACAAAAGGAAAGCCAGAACTAGTTAGCACTGATGAAGTAATGCACAGAATGTGACCTTATCTGCTCTATTTCTAAAAGAAAACATTGTTCTCCACCAGTTCAGTTCCACTAAATCCCACTCCTCACTGCAAATCTGTCCTGGGAGGATGGACTGTTGTAGGATCCCCTTTTTCCTGCAGATTCCTTTCAAGACATAGAGGTTAGAAGCCCTTTCCATGATGGAGCTTATTTCCTGGCAGGAGGTTTCCAGGAGGGATTTAAGCTGGCTGCAGTTTGTTTAAATGGCAGACAGAGGAAAACCAGCTCTCTCAGCAAATGGTTTTGTCATCCTACCTTTATTCTGGGAGCCTTAGGCTGTGTTCTGACCCCAAACCCTGCCTGCTCAGCTCCAACAGTTAGTTTGTTAGCTCAGCTCCTTGTTAGTTTTAACCTGCAGTTCTGAGAGATGCTTTTTAACCTCACTAGTAGGCTGCTTGAAAGAAAAGCAACCTGTTACTAAGAGAAAGAGACCCCAAAGTCAAATGGGAGACTCTTATCTTTCTGCTTCTTTTTCTCCTTTAGTACCTGATTGCTGAATCTCTATTTATGTGTGATCTTATCTTGCAAGCAGCCTGAATACACAGCCCCTGATTTCATCAGGCACCCTGTACAAGCACCAGCAGAGCACATCTCAAGGTGCATTACAGCTCAAAGCTTTTAGGGCTGACAGGAAAGAGTTTGCTGGAAGCCCAGCCCCTCTCACACCAGGCATGGTGTGAGACTAAAAAACAGACTAAATTGCAGCAATATTTCCCCCAAGATACTTCACCCACAGAAAATGGAGGCCACCACATCAACCCCCACTACCAACACTCCTCCTTTTTAGTGGTGCCCTCCTGGATAAAAAGTTTGCTAAAGGCACAAAGAGTGAAGGCACAAGGAGTGAAAGTTCACAAGGAGTCAACTTGTTACTCCTCAAGGAGAAGAAAGAATCATTATTGGAGGAATTCCTTCTTGGTTCTACTAATCCAGACCCACGTGTTTTCAAATCAGCTGTGTCCCCTGTGCCACTGAAACAACCACTAGAATACCTGATCTCCACCTGCTACAGCTTCAGGGGTGAAGTTCACAAACTGCAGCACAGTTTAAGGGTCAAAGATGTTTCTGCTGCAACTACAGACTGGCAGATATTTACAGAAATAGTAACTCCTTAGTAAATTGAAGTAATTCCAGAATCTCAATATTTTTGTAAGATTTTTTTAAAAAATGTTCTGAAAAGACTGTCGAGGGAGGCCTCACAGTTCACATGCATGGTTGATAGCTACCCTAAGGATGATTTGGTACATTTAGTCCCTTCAGTTTATTGCACAGAAAATTGTGCTGCCACTGAAAACCAATGGCAAAGCCTTCTGGTTTAACCCACAAAGTAGTATCTTATTTGAGCTACAACTTAGGCAGAGAGGGGAGCCTCACAGACAAGACCTCGAAGAGTTACAGACATTAAATTACCTGTGCAAAGAAACGAATTTTCCCCCGACCTCAGCCCACTCTCAGTCAGATCCACAATTAGCAGCTCCATGAGAGACAAGCAAACATTAGGCAGAGGAGCATCCCTCAAATATTGTCCCAGGCACCTCCCCTGCTGCTTTGCCTGCAGCCCTGACAAGAGGAGGGTGCCTAATTACACAAGGGCACTCTGATCCACTCGTGCTTCTGCAGGCAAGTGTTTTCTCCTGTGCTCTTTCACCTTCTCCCTGGGGTATATATTTACAGAAACACTAAACTTCCCCATAAATACCTTTTTTCCCCACAAGCACTACTAAAGGTGGGGAAGTACTTAATTAATTTAATCTTCCCGTGGAAAGGTGCAGTTGGCTCCACTGCTGGTAGACTCTTATCAACCTTATCAGCCTCTTGGTTTGGCTGATACAGCTGCAGACATTCGAGCAGCAAGCCCTACTGCTCACTGCTCCTTGGCTTCTGTCTTTCTCAGAATCTGGATAAAGGCAGGACAAGATGAGGACACATCCATTTTTCCTTCTCCTTGTCCTGTTGTTTCTCGCGGGCTTCCTGGCAGCAGACAGCATAAGCCCAAGTGAAGCAAAGCTAAGGAAAGCCAAGCTCCCCAAAATCAAAAAGGAGAACCATGTCCTCTTGCTGAAAACCAGCAACTTTGCCAGAGCATTGAAGGAAACCCAATACCTCCTGGTGAAGTTCTGTGAGTATCCATTTCCACTCTCTTCACCCTGGTGGCTCTGCAGAGAATGATGCTGGGGCACTCAAGAATGTTTGTTTTACTGTTGCTTTGTCCCCCAGCAGCCCTTGTTTGTTTTGGTTTCCTCCACGTGTCTATTTCTGATCGTAACCACAGTAATTTATTCTTTTTTGGGGCGGTTAAACACCAGTCTGCTACATAAGATGTAAGACAGTGCTGAGTTGGCATTCTTTGCTTCCACTGCCTAATTTTGCAAGTATGTGTTTCACAGCACTGATGGTTAAAACATATTAAAAAAACCCCAACCAAACAAAAATTAGCTAGAGATTGCTTTTCTCCCTCTCACATTTTGATCAGCACTTTGTGTGAGGTTTTTTGGACAGTGTCTCTNGTAAAACATATTAAAAAAACTCCAACCAAACAAAAATTAGCCAGAGATTGCTTTTCTCCCTCTCGCATTTTGATCAGCACTTTGTATGAGGTTTTTTGGACAGTGTCTCTCCTCTGGGAGCATTTGGGCTTCAGGGATTGTCTCTTTACAATATTTTGATGTCTGTAATTGCATTATATTGTTCTTTTTCCCTGAAATGAGCACTTGATTAGATAGAGGCAGGTTTGTGGTCCTTCTTTGAGGTTCATGTTCATTCCTCCTGGGGAGAAAACTAGTGGGGTTTGTGAGTAACTAACTTTGTTATCAGATCTGGCCTGCAAGTACATCACAAAGGCAGAAGCCAAGAGGTGGATTCTTGTGATGTTACCCATCTAAAAGTTCAGATGCTCCATGATTTCCCATGCCACAAACACAGATCTGTATTGGCCAGCAACTTGCTGGTAGCAGAAACCCTTGGATCTGCATAAGG
>VZRF01008098.1:11381-108822 GCA_013396875.1 Vireo altiloquus
AAAGTTAATATTATTAATAATAATAATGATGATGATGATGATGTAGTGTAGGTCACCCTGAAATGAAAACACATGTATTTTTCTAACAAAAAGACCTAAAATATACTAACAGACTCCTGAAACTAAAAATAATCATTAATCCTGAAACAATGTTATAAAACTTCAAGTATTTTTAAACTTTCAGAATAATCACATTAGAAAATTATTTGAAACATAATGTTTAAAATTTTTAGACACTTCTGAAAGTTTTGAAATTTAGGAAGGTTTTATTTACTAATTGTGGAGGATTTAAAGCATTTTCCAAATTCAATCTGCGGTTGTGAGCTGTTCTATCATCTTGAAGATGCATAATTTTGGTGAAAGAAAACATTATCAGAAAAACCTCAGTAATTCTCTGTTCTCAGCTCTGTAAGAGCTGTTTCAAAGCACAGGATCTGAATGGCCAGGCCAGAGCAGAGTTTGTAGCCAAACCTTCTTAGTACTGGCAGAGCTTATCAACAGTGAGATATTGCAACACACTTCAGGATTGCAACCAAATAGGAGTGGAAAAGAGACATGAAAAAAACTCATAAAGAGAGAGGAAATGGAGAAAGGATTTCTCAGAATACAGCAGAATACAGAGGACTTGGGCACTCATAGGACGTGGGGAGCTAAATCAGGCTTCCTTTCCCCTTCTTCAGAGCAATCTTGGACCTCTCTGATATCCCACCACGCTCACCACGGGCTGCTTCAGAAGGGAAGGACAGACACTCTGTGTGTGAGGAAGGGAAGGCAGATTCTCTTCCATTCCCCACTGCACCTTCCGAAATACAGAGATGAAGATCTGCTCCCAAACTCGCTGCAGTGATCCTCATCACTCGCTGGTTTGGATCAAAGGCCAACATGTCTACCTGAAAACTCGTGGATTGCCTTTCCCCCACAAACCCTAAAGGCATCTACAGTCCCTGGGAAGAGTTGTGGAATCACTCCCAAGAGTGATGAGCTCTGCAGCACAGAGATACGACCTGGAAATCACTGTCCTCAGTGTCTATAGCTCCCTTTGGAAATGTGCCACTAAACAGCCTCTGGGGCAGTGAAAATCTATCCTGCAGTGAGGCACTGCCCTGGGGTCAGGAAACCTGACCCCACAATGCTGAATGAGCTGATTCATTTGCTGCAATAATTTCATTGGCACGGCACGAAGAGACTAAAGACGGGGCCTTCGAAGAAAAGCCATAAAGTCCTTATCTTTTATATCTTACTCTTTAAAAGTCTATCTAAATAAAAAACCTGTGTTAACAAGGAACTATTAAAGAAACTTAGATCATGTGAGAGAAAACAGTATTGCCCAGATCATCCAGGAAATCTGTGGGGCTGCCAGGAATTAGCTTCAGACATTCAGAACAAACACAGGACCTGAGATCTTCTTCCTCCTTGCTCATTAGCAATCACAGAGACACAGAGGAATCCTTCTCAGAAGGTGAGATTTCTCCTAGTGCTGTACTAACACCAGAAATGTTTGAGCTACAAACTTTGACTCAAGACTGTGCCTTAGACCACCTATCAATTTTAAGAAAACCCCAACGCTTTCCCTGTTGCATAATATTATTTACTTACCAGTCCCACAATATTTGCCAGGTGAGATCTGCCTTGATGTCTTCTGCCCAGTCCCTTTAATATCCCCAAGTCCTTTTAACCTGTCAGTTCCACCCTCACAGTGGTCTGCCTTCCCTCAGGAAGGGTTACTATAAATACATGCTGACTTTGCCAGGCAGTGCACAGATCCCTCTGGAGCTTGGGCGAAGTTCACAGGGCAAAGCACCCAGAGGGAAAACAAAGCATTGACCCGGATATGCAGAACTCTTCCTCCCTCATCAGCTGTTTTGTGCCACAAGATGCATCTGAAAATGATGTGAGCATCCCCCAGCCCTGCCCAGCTCAGTGGTGTGCCCTGCATGTGGCTGGGAACACCACGTCTGCTCTTCTGCTGCAGGCTGTGGCATCTCCCAATCCACGTGAAACTCATCTAAGTTCCACACAAACGCTGGTGAGCTCAGGGAATTCGGAGCAGTTGTCACCAGCAGAAGGTGGACCTGAGATGGGTGCTGCCTGTGTGGGAGAGTTTCTCTGTTTACCCTGCACTCTGCCTGAATATTCTCCCCGTGGAGAATCTCCCTGCAGAGAAAAGCAAACAAACACCTTAAAGAGGCTCAAGCACGCTAACAAATATGCCCATCACAGAGAGAATAAACTCTGTACACTCATGAACACAAACACTAAAATCACTGCTTTTACAGCACAGGTTTACACCATTTCCTCCAGAAGAATTCAGGAAAAGACACAGGCCCCAGTGAATGCTGATTCCACAGGTTTCTGAGAATGCCTGCTGCTGTTCTTTGCACTGAAAAGTTTCAGTTCCTAGATAAGCATAGGGATAACTTGAGGACAAGCACACAAGTGGCACAGACCTTGTGCTGCTGCTTTGTTGTGCTAGGCACGCTCTCATTTATGAAAAGGTGATGTTTGCCTTTTCTAGCAGAACGTTTGTACATCTAGTGAGGCACTGGGTCAGCCACAGTGTTCCTGCAACCTGTGACTGACAGCCTGTGCTGAAATAATGACATTTAATAGGCAAGATGAGGGTTACTCTTGGAGACAAATATCTCCTTTTTAAGGCACAAAAGCTGAAGGTGATATTATTGGAAAAGAACTGCAGTTACCTGCTGCAGAATTACTGACAAGCATGGGTCCCTCATGCAGGTGTCTCTTACACATGCTTGTTTCAATGAATGCTTTGAATAATCCAAGCTTAGAATAAACCCTGATGTTTGCACAGCAGGAGATCTCAAATGAACTGCAAACCTCAGTTAAAAAGTAGAGGTCAGCACAGGAGGTTATGGCCATATCTCACTCTAGAAAAGGAGAGAATTCAAGGTCATACAAGCAAGACCTTGAATACAATACTTGCAACTGCAGAAAGAGTAACAGAAGGGAAAAAAAATGTGTTAAACGTGAATCTATTCTTCGTCTTGAGATCTCTTCTACAGAGAAAATTATATATCTGTAGTGCAACTGTAAAAGCAGCCTGCACTGAAGATGAGAAATGGGACTGCTGAAGTGGTTTTGTGACCATGTCAGAAACCAACAGCCAGGAAATCAGCATCTGGCAGGAGAACACACATCCACAATGACTGCAGCAATCCCTAAACCGTCGGTGCAGACAGCAGGATGAGATTGGATGCCACCAGCAATTAGCTAAAGGAAAAGTAACTCATTGTGCTTCCAAGTCTACCCACTTCAAGAATACTTTAGGGTCATGAAACACATTCATGTGTCAGCAAAAAATCTATCTGTCCACATTTCAATATATTTTATCTCAGCAAACTGCACTGTGACAAAGAAGTAGCAGCTTACTCAGGTTGTTGATGTACTGAAGAGACAAGAGTCAAAATACAGGATTTCTGGTTCCCTTCCCCCTTTTAATTATCCAACCCTTAATTTCTTCTTGTTTTTATTTACAAGGGATAAGGGAAACATTCTCCCATGTTAATATGCTGCTGCTCTTGAGCTGGCAGCCTTTGAAGGGCCTCTCACTTCTGGCAGCTGTGGCACAGCACTCTGGCTTGCACAGCTGTCCCACCACCCACACACACCTTCCCTGGTGGCCTTGTCACCAGCTCTGCTGCCTCTTATCCATGTCTGCTCTTGTACCCTCGATGCTCCTCGAGTCTGGAGCCTGTGATGCCACATTAGCCCCAGCAGCTGCTCCCTCACCCCCCTGCCTTAAGTGATCCGTGCCAATAAAAATCTAAACCAGAGGAAGCGAAACAAAACTCAAGAAAAGGCTCCGAATAAAAGGAGTGATGATTTCCTGCAACACTCAGAACGACTCGAAAAATAAAGCACCTGGGAGGCAAACAGAGAATGAGTGGAATGAAAAGGAATTGATGGAGAGCTGAAGAGGAGTCTAATCACTCAGGAAAGCAGGGGAAAGGTGCACGATGGATGTTTCCACATGGTTTTTGGGTAGCCAAGGAAACAGTTTTTATCTGTCTGATGGAGCAGCCTGTTTACTCACTGAACTTGTGTCTCACAGTTAGCAGGTTAACAGTACTTAAAGTTCTCTTGGTCTCTGACTGCAGATTATATTTTACAGAACGGAGTCATGCCCAGCTCCAGCATGGAGCTCTCATTATCTGAGCATGCTGCTTACATTCCTAGTTACCTGCAGCTCTGGCTACCCAGGGCATTCAGTGGTAAGAGATCATTCCTAAAATATCCCTCTGGGATTAAATATTTCAGAGAAAAATGGATCCTATGCCCTCTTCCCCCCAGTCAGTCTACATAAATGCCTACTGTCTAAGCTTAGTATTTCTTTTATATTTGTGAAACTTCAGCTACTTTGTTTGGACTTCACCAACAATTTCTTCTGCCCCTTCTCATTTCACTGTGCAAAAAGCATTTAAGCTTCCACTTTCCCAGCTGTGGTAAAACAGCTGTGCAACCTCAGGTTATAAGGGAAAAAAAAATCATTATATTGAAATTGCCTCTAGTGTAAAACATTGACTTGGAATTAGCTGAAAGCTGCTGGATCCTGATTTTCTGTGCGGTTTCCTCCTCCTTACTCCAAATGCACTCTGGCCAGAGTCATTCACCCTTCCTCCTGGGGAGCCCAAAAACTGGGCTAAAAATCTGGGCTAGCCCTGCCACTGCAGCCACTCTGTACCAGCACCCTCAAACTGCACAGCAAGTACTCCACTTCTGATTTAATAGCCTCACTTTGCAACCATTTTTAGCAAAAATAGTCCAAAAAGGCTCAGCACACAGTGTCCCTAGAAGCAGCAGTATTTTTATAGGATAGACATGCAATTTCTCACATTGACAGGTCAGAATTGCAGTTGCCTCTAGAGCATCTTGAGGTACAACTGGAGATACTTGTTTTTCTTTTTTTTTTTTTTTGGTGCCAGGAGATAACACATTACAATCCTGTCGGGGGAAAGGTTCATAAGAGCATTTTTATAAATTGGAAATAATAAATTAAAGTTTGGGTAGAATTTCTTTGAGAAATCATAATAAATTTATTTGGTGAAACACTAATTTTACAGGCAGCTAGAACCCAGTTTGGGTTTGGACTCTTGTCTTAAGGCTCATTTGCTTTATCCAGAGAAGCATCTTCTCTTCATCATGTGGTATCTGGGTATCCCCTGAGCAGACACAAAGTTTTGTGGTGCCAACAGGAACCAATTGGCTTATTAGCAGCTGGAGCAGCTGTTCCAGTGCAGGGCTCTGTGAGCCTCTCCAAGATGGGTTTGTTTGTGACTGAATCACTTCAATATTTTGAGAAAATAGCATTATTTGATGCTAATCTTCGCACTTGCTGTAACGGTAAGGTGGAATAAAATGATTGATGGCTGGGAAGCAGAGCCAGGATAATGATGAATAATGCAAGGAATGCAACTCAGCACTGAGTTAGATTATGGATTTATCTTTCATTTATTAGAACTCCTACAGAAATGTCCATTTACTTTTTGGTTATAACCACACTGGGCTATGTCTTCTCCAGTTATGCTGTAGAGAAGTGCATCTGTAATTTTGTGAATGAACAAAGGACAGTTGTTTTGTTAGAGTTGTGCTTTGGTGCATTTGGGTGTGTGCTTGTGCAATTATATATCTGAACACAAAACTACTCATATATACACAAAAGAACAAAAACAATTTTATGAAACCAAATTTAACTGTTTTTCATCTGTTCCTATCTGCAAAGTATATTGAAGAAACAAAAAATTTTATGTGCATGATCTAAAGATAAAAGTTTTGTTCTTCATAATGAAGGAAATTTAACAAGACAGGGCATCTTGATTTCAATCAAAATTTGGGGTTTTTTTTCAACCCAAGCTGCAAAACTGCAAAGCTGCAGGCCTTTATCTGTTATTTGACTTTGAATGCAGAGCAGCTTGTGAGCCTAGTTGTCCTTTTTTTCATGTTAATATAACTTTACAGCTCCAGGGCGCAGCCTAGGAGGGCCTCGCTCCTTGCACCAAGCACAGGGCTGCTGTTTGAGCTGGAGAAGGGCTGGCACAGAGCACAGCACACAGAAACACCCTGCCAGCCTCTAACACACCCCACTCTACTCCCCTCTCTCCCTCCTCCACATCTTTTCTGGAAAAGTGCTTTCTGCATTACAAAAGTTTGCCTCGGTGAAGTGCTTACAAAAATGGGATCTTACTAAAGAGTCCTAATGTGAGCGATATTTAACTCTGTCCTTCACCTCTCTTTGAGTCATGCCCAGCATAGTCAGTCAAGCTTATTTTTAATTACTCCTCATATTTTCCCAAGAGAAGACTACTGAAATGTTGCTGGTTGTTCATCGTGGCTGGTTCAAGGACACACGGAGTGGTGAAAAACCAGCGTCAATATAAAGAAGTAAATCTCTCATTTATTTCTGAGTCACAGAAGACCTTATTCAAGCCCTCCAGCTACCACTTGACACAACAACCTCTACTAGAAAGCTCCACGCTGTGCCTTATGTAACCCATTCGCTTCTGATTGGCCTTTTCCAGATGTTACCTTATCTCAGTCATCTCAGAATTTGTCTGAAGAATTTGCTGAGGCTGCACGACAGCTTAAAAAAGAAGCTCCAAGAATCCAGTTTGGCAAAATGGATGTGACACACCAACCTGACTTGAGGAGAGAATTTAATATTCGAGCCTTTCCTACAGTGAAATTTTTTGTGAATGGCAGCAGGGAAGATCCTATAGACTGCAAAGGTAAACTCTCTCACTCACTGATAAGATAATAGTATGTGATGGCTGGATGTACCTATCTATTACACTGCTGAGAAGAAAAATATAGATGCTCAGATAAAAAATACACAAGGTGGAAAGCTGGTTTTGCCCACGGTTTTAAATATGCAATTGCCTCTGTACCAATCCAGGAGCTTGAATCTGAATTCATCTTCCAAGGGCATCACTGAATATCTCCTCTATATCGAGTTCACACAGCCAAATTAATTATTGCTGTTATTCCACTGAGTACAGAATTGCCCCAACAAGACAACTTGCTCCCAATTATTACAATAAACATTGAAGAGTTATGCCAAACAAAGAACTGGGTCCCAAAACTGCTCCATTACTCCTCTGCTCCACTGCAATTCCCAGGGGCATCGTGCCTACAGACGTGGGCTGGAGCAGCACTACATCTAACAATGAATTGGGAATTCACAGGGTCCTTAGCATACAGCCATGCTTCCTAAGCTAAGAGAAATAATTTTGCAATTTAGCCATCAGAGGGAGCTCATATGTGGCTTAGAATAAAACAAGGAATAATTTGAAGTCCTTTACAGAAAGGTACTAAGCGAAGACTAAGAGAGACTTGAGCAATCCCAGAAACCCAGGTCTTATCAGACATTTTCGTTCACTTACAGTATATAGTAGAAAGGGTTTTCTTTTCATAAAATGATGAACTTTTACAGAGGTGATAAAAATGGCGTGACTTGGCCAAGCATCTGTTAGTGTACTCTGAGCACGTTCAGGTGAGTCACAAGTTTAACACAAGGAACAGGAAAAAAAAGGAACCCAAAGTTTGCCTGCTGAGCCTGTACACAACCGAGTGCTAAGATATCTTTAACTGCTGAGCCCCCTGTGGCTCCTGCTGAAACCTGATCTTCAGTATTTTTAGCAACTTGCTCCTCCTCACTATTGGATTTCTTACCAAGTTCCCACCACCCAGACTTGTGCAAACAGCAGCCTCTGCACAAATGCCACCGAGAGCGTGATGTGCCACACTGAACTTTGATTAGAGGTGCTGATACCTGAAAGCATAAAGCCCTACCTTCAGCCTCTGATTCAATCTACAGCACTGACAAGAAAACCTCTCTTAAGCTGGTAAACCTGACAGATTTTCTGGTGTGAGCCAGAGAGTACAGAGTATTTTAACACACACGTAGCAGAGAGCTGCTGTTCCAGGCATGCTTTCTAGCAAGGTGCAAGAATAAGAAAACTGGCTGCTGCTCTGTGCTTCGTTCAAGGCAGATAGCACCAACTGTTTGGAATACAGGTACCACCAGTAATGGCTTAAATTACATTTTGTTCACTGGTAAATGCTCATGGGCTACGCTGAGTAAAACCTCACGTAGCACGTTTGGCTTTTAAACCACTGAGCACTGGCAACTGGAAATGTGCACTGGCCACCCAGTGACTTCTCATACAGGACTTGGTACATACTTCACACCACAAAAGAAACTGCAGACCTTGCTTAAATCAATGAATTAATTCAACTCTTTAGGGAAGATGGAATTTTTGAATGGTTGCCCAGGCAATGGACCTAACATGAAAGCCAAATTCTAGGCTTTGTGAATCACCATTTACGATGGCATGGCCAGAATTTGGCCAGTACACAGGCTGATTAAAGGAACTTAATAGAGAGATTGATCACATGGAAAATATGCTTAGGAGCTGTAGCACTGGCATGAGTGACACAAGATCCCCATTCTGCCTTTAGGCAGCAGAAGTTGAGCCCTACATGGCCACTAGATACTGCTCTGCACTGTGTTCTGCAGCCCATACACTCCAGAGCAGATGTCTGCCTGCTTCACTTAAAAAAATGGTATTTTAAACTAGTTGCAGTGCTGTCTGCTGCAAAATTGATGGCAGTAAAGTGGTCTGACTCAATTTTGATCTTGTCATGCTGCTAAAATGCACGGTACCAGGACTTGCATCTCTGATAATCCACTTGTGCTGTACATTTTGACTCTAGCACTTAACTTTTTCTTTTTCATGAATGATTTTAATTAACCTTTACTCTGGTCCAACAAGGCTGTCTGTCATACAGAGATTAAAGCACTGAGATTTTAATGGCCTTGGCCTCAATTTGTTGCCTCAAATTCCTCTGAAAACATGATAGTTTAAAACCATAATTTAAAAAGTGACTCAATATTCTAAAAACCCTGAAAGCTTAGGAGAATTTACCAAACAAACACACTGACTATAATCTCAGTAAAACTGGTAGTAGTAATTTGGAAACCAAAAGATGGAACAATCCAGAACTAAATGACAACTTTTACACTTCAGCTTTGTTCCTTATGTCTAAACTGAAGTGATGCTATAGCCCCACAGAGGAATTTTAACATGTCTCTGTACCTATCAGATCCCTTCTGCAGCACCAAAGGAACAATTTTGACACCTAATGTAATTGAACAAACAGTTCAATAAAATCTGCAATAGGTTTGAAGTCATTCTGGATTAAAGCTCAGGTCGATAGCACTTTATGGCTTACTGTGATTTTGGGACACGTGAAATCCTGCAGGACAGGTTTTCTACCTGTCTGAATTTCCTCATCTCTGTTCTCCAGATGTGATTAATCATTTAACTGGACTTAAAACCATTTCGTCTCAGAAAACACTGTACTGATGCACTCTTGGTCTTCTAGAGCCACAGTAGTTTAAATGGTGGCTAGAACCTGAGGTTGAATTTGGACACCTCAAGCCCCCTCTGAACCAGCTTTGACCTCAGTCCTAAGGAGTCCAAGTCCATTTGTATTCAGCATTCCTCCCTCCCTCCCTTCACTGTCTCTGTCCTGATTGCGCAGAAATTTTCTGTCATCCCTTTTGACTTTCATTTTAACTCTCTTTTCCTTCCACAGGAGTCAGAAAAGCCTCAACCTTTATTACATGGGTGAAAAGAAGAACAGGACCTAGTGTTGTTTTAATCAACTCTACTGATCAGGCTGAAGCCATCATAAAAGCTGATGATTTGGCAGTGATTGGCTTCTTTAGGGTAATTATGTGGAAAGCTCAAAAGGCTGGTTTCTGTTCCAAATTTGGGATATACTGCTTTCTATCACCACCAAACCCCACACATCTGAACTAGAACTCACCAGAAAAACACAGACCCTCAGTTTCCTCTACATTTAAAAAAAAAAATAATTATCTGTCTCTATTCTTTCACACTTCCAGACAAGTGGCCCAGGAAGAAATGAGAAAATCTTACACTACTGCAGATTTCCTTAATCAGTACCTGGGGACAGAGACCCTGAGAGCTGCTTCTGAGAGCTTGGTGCTTCAGCAGTGTTTGCACAGCCCTGGCTGGTCACAGCAGCATCTCCTGCAACCTCAGAGAAAGGGCTTCTGCTAAACCAGCCCAGACTTGGCTGCTGTGAACGAGGCCAAATCTGCACGGATAGGAAGTCAAAAAATATTACTGCTGTAAATGATCCAACACATGTAGTCCTTTCTCCAGCCAATTCTACCAGAATTCTATTCCAGAGCAGAATAAATTTCTTAGGATTTGGGCCGAATTCTAGTGAACAACAGTCAAGATATGTTGTCAGAGTCAGTAAAATAGGAATAGATTTTCCTGCTTTTTCAACGTGTCCTTGAAATCTTTAATATCTGGAAATTGGATCAAAGACTTTCTCTAATGAAAGAGACTTTTATTCAGGTGTCTCTCTGCCCAGTTAAAAGCAGTGTCTGGACTCATACCTGAACTGGTAATGTCCCAAATGTGCTGGCTGCAGGACATAGTCCAAGTCCTGTGGGTTTGGAAAACAGGATTCATTACCAGAACACCTCACAGTAACGAAGCTGGTGAGCACACACAGCACCAACAGGACAAACTGTGAAACTGCTCAGTGCCCAGAATTTTGCTCTGCAGCAATCTGCTTGCAGCTGTTCAGGAAGGAAGGAAGGCAGGGTTCCAGTGCTGGGAGAAACTGAGAAGCTCTTTCTATCACAGTGATGCCAGAGAGTTCCCTGAGCCACACTGATAGCAGATATTGCCTGCAGATGTGTTTGACTGGACACTGATTTAGCTCGGGGGCTGAAACGACAATAGATGAGCATGAGCTAGGGCATGACAGAAATTTAATGGGTGGAAGCCAACAAAACAGTGTCCAAGCAAATAAAGAGCCATATTTGGCCTTCTATTACTCACAGATTGCTCACAAATTTGAGTGCCAGGATGTGTTGGAAGGTCTCAGCATATAAATTACTATTCATCCAGCATGAAATAATTGTCTGATTAAATCAAACCTGGAAGTGCTGTTGCCTTTGGTCCTGCTTATTTACTATCAGTTTGAAGGTGGACAGCAGGGTGACTATTTGACTTGGTGCCTGCCTTGAAGAGCACTCAGTCCAAAGCCCCAAAGGTGCCACTCAGTTCTTCTGGTAAGCAAAGCCCTCCTGTGCAGGGGAGCAGCTGGTGCCACAGAGGCTTTGCAGAGGGTGGGGAGTGCCAGGGGAGAGCAGGGAGGGTGAGATCAGAGCAGAGAAGGTGAGATCAGAGCAGGGAAGGTGAGATCAGAGCAGGGAAGGTGAGGTCAGAGCAGGGAAGGTGAGGTCAGAGCAGGGAGGGTGAGATCAGAGCAGGGAGGACACAGGGGACCCCACAGCATCCCTGCTGACCCAGGCCAGCTGGAAAGGGGAACACACCAGGTGTGTCACAGCACCCCAGGATCTCCCCTCAGAGGCAACCCTGACAAGCAATACCCACTTTGCAATTGCACTCTTTGCTTCAGGAGCCTTTAGGGGCTTGCTTCACCTGGAGCTCCTACACACCTTAGCAGGTGGTAGGGCACGCTCTTAATAAATACTCTTTCTGGGACTAGGAACTTCACAATGACAGCATGGAAGTTTTCTGTGAGACAGCAAGAGATGTGCCAGAGATGCCTTTTGGGATGACAGCCAGCGAGGACGTTTGTGCTAACTTTGGCATCCAAAGGAACTCTCTCGTTGTGTTTAAGAAGGTAGGAGTACAAAAGTCTAGCAGGTAAGGGCTGTGACAGCTGTGGGCTGTGGAAAGGCAGTTGGGGAATTTTTCAGGTTAAAGAATTTCCTAGTAGTAATTCAAAGAGCTTAACACACACACACACACAAAAATAACGCATTTACAGACAAGAGAGACGAGTAGGAGGGAAAACCAGAAACCTTTAGACAAGTGATATTATCAATCTGCCTGCCTACATCCAGCCTCCTAATTTATGCTTAAGGATCTGGAAAAATTATCCTTCCTTTCCAACCTGCATTCTAATCAACGTTTGCTGCCAAGACCAGCGAGATTTGCAGACATTCACCTCTTTTCTTGTGTGTTGCTTTTGACCAGGAATCTTCTTCCAGTCCGCAACAAAATAAGTGGCCAACAACAAACCCAAAACTACAGAGTAGCACAAATATCTAGACTAGGAAGTAGTCAGACCAATGATTTCGTGAGCGAGCACATCTCACAGATAGTGTGTATAGATGTAGGAAAGATCTTTCAGTATGTTAAGATTAGTGAACAAATTAAAACTGTCAGCTGTACCTTGAATTTTAGCTATAATCGTGTTTTGCAATCTAGCTGTGACATTCATTTTACAAGCTATGGAATTCCAGTTGCTGAGGATCATAAAACTCTCACTTTTAAAGCCTGTCATTTTGCTTCCATAGTTGTTAAGGCCACCAACCTCACAAACTTCACCATTTGTCCAGGGAAAACCTGTGCATGATGAAGTGCTTGAAGATGGCAGGCAGAACAAACTGGGTCTCACAAGGCTGATCAAAACCTTCACCTTGGATTTGGTCACTGAATATAATATTGAGGTATGTGCATTTTGCTGGATGAACAAGAAAGGAGAAAGACAGAAATCTGTGCAGAAAGAGACTGAGGGAGCTATTCTGCACTGAAGGGACTGAGAATTTTCTTTGCTTGTCTGGCAAGGCCATCCTTAAATGCATCTAGAAACGCCAGCAGAACCCAACACACAGCTCTTGGTCTTAGTTGTTCTCTGTGTGTTATACAGGATATCAGACCAGAAGATCCCAGTCCCTTCTGACTGTAAAAATCTGTGAATAATTATGAGGTTCCTCCTGGAACCGAAAATAACACTCAGCAGCTGCTGATCCTTCTTACTTTATCTTCTTTAAAACAACGAAACAAAATCCAATGGTTATGGAAATGATTTGGAACTGAGTCTTGAAAAGTAAAATTTGCAATAGCAGAACCCAGGGATACTGATATGCTGAGCCTCTGATTCACTCTTCTGCCTACAAAGAGTGGAACAGATGTTGAGTCTTTTGTTCCCCAGACATCTGTGAAGATTTTTGATGTCCCTGTTGAAAATCACATCCTGCTGTTCACCCCAACGAACTCGGAGACATTCAGTGAGATTTATGAGAACTACAAGTCTGCTGCTGCAGAGTTCAGAGGAAAGGTTTGTAACACTGAATCCAGGTTTGCAAATAGGAATGTCAAAAGATCAGTGGAAAACCACTCAGCAATATTACTGGTAAAAGTACACTGCTGTCAGCCCCTCTTCTAAGTCTACCAAACAATTTAAAAACCAATTCAGTAACTATTATTTGAATTTGTTAAGGGCAAACTGAAAGATAAACTTCACTTGGAAATGATTCTTTAAAACACACAGACCACAAAGAGGAGCACTAATTCCAGCTGCTCCAAATTAACCTATTTCTGATTTTTACAAATATGACTTTCTGGGAGCAGCTTCCAACCAGAGGATATTTTAGCAAGGTTCTGGCAATTTCTGGCAGTACCAGGAAATACCATGAGGTTCTCAGAGTATTGCCTGAACCTAAGGCTGGAGCCAGCCACAAAACCTGAGGAATATTGCAAGGCATGTGCATAGCCTTGCCTGCAGCCATGTGTTTGCATGTATACAGTTGTGGGCAGTCATGCACACAAGTATTTCGGTTTTCTGTGGTACTACTCCTGCTCCAGGTACATGAGACACTGGAGAATAGTAGGTCATACTGCAATAAAATATCCTATATTGGTAAATACATATGGATTGCAGGTGCTTCAGCTCTTCTGTCCTGTTAAGGTTTATGAAGAAGAACAATAAGCACTTTGAGGGGTAATTCAGAAGTGTTACTAAATGATAGCAAACCACTGTGGAAGGACAGAGGGAAAATCTTCAGTACTTTTGGCTACTTCAGCATTTGTTATTAACTAGGACCAAGGTGTAGTGAAGTCCACAGAGCTGCAGGGTTTTGGCTGGAGACCAAAAACTGTTCTACACAGTTCCTTGAATTTAAGGTTATCTCCTACCCCACTGCCAACCTCCACAGTCCTCCAAAGGGGCTAAGCCAAAGCTGGAAGGCCCAGCCAGATCCACAATCCTCTCTTTCCCATCAGATACGCACTGTTCTGGTGGATACTGATGAAGCAAGGAACGGACGGATTTTTGAGTATTTCCGCATCAGGGACATCGATGTTCCTGCTGTGAGAATCCTAAACCTCAGCAGCGACGCCAGGTACAAAATGCCAGCGGACGAGGTGACCGTGGGCAACCTCAGGGGATTCTGCCAGAGCTACCTCAGTGGAAAAGCAAAGGTATGTCCATTGCTGAGACATCTCTCTACACCAGCTAAAACACAGCAAAGTGGCAAAGCACCCCCTTTTAAAATTAGAGCAGTGTCCTGTTGTGATCACTGGTTTATTAATCTAAAACACAACAAAGTGGCAAAGCACCCCCTTTTAAAATTAGAGCAGTGTCCTGTTGTGATCACTGTTTTATTAATCTACTGTCACCCTAATGCATCCACCCATGGTTGTTGACAGAGCATTCCTCCACAGAGGTGGGCTACAAACTTTTCCAGTCCTCTGGTGAAAATACTGATCATTTATGGCCCAATATTTTAACTGGTGCCAGCTGTTGAACTCCAGTGGTTTAAAAACTCCCCATGTCTCAATCTTTCCATTACTATAATGGAGATATCTCCCTCCCTTCGTTGGGAGAGATGCAAACAATGATTGCAACAGATTTTAAAGTTACAGGAAAATCCAGTAAATAGAAAATTGACAGTTTCAGAGGGGATTAAGATTTGCTATTTGTTTTAAGCGAGTTTAGCAAAGTGAATTTTCCCAGGGGGATTATTCCCAATGGTAAATACAGCATTTGTTGCCATAATGAGGCATCATCACACTCACGTGAAAAATACATTAAAACATTTCACTTATCCAGTGCTCCTGGGGTGATTTACAGGGAGAAAAGATAGAGCAGTCAGTGTGAGAGTAGGCAGAATTTAAGAACCTTGAGTAGGTAGATCCTGTATCCAGGGCTGGAGGGGAGCAGAAGGATGGAAGCAGTGGGGATGTGACCTCTTTCTTACCAAGACCTGCTTGAGTGGCACAGTCCCACCAAGGAGAGCTGCCTTGGGGCACATGTGCCTTTCTGCTGCTGGGCCAGGTGTTAGAGAAGAGAAATTCACAGCTACTGCACTGCAAATTGTAGGAATTGTGTGGGGACCATGACTGGTGGCGAAGGCAGAGATTTAAGCAGCAATGCACATTTTCTAGCATGTTTCACATTGCTTCCGAGAGCCCATAACACATAAATTTTCCAGTAGTCCAACTTCTGAACACTGGGCAACAAGAATTCAGGAAAGGAAAGCAAATGTGCTCCGAAGGATAATTTTCAGACAGCCTGCTACAGAGCTTGTATTCAAGAGAGGGACAAGTAATTCTGAGTTCCAGCCACCCAGGGGGGTGAGATCCCAGCTCCTGCTGCAGGGAGAGCAGGTGGATCCATGTGATGGCTGACCAGCATGTAATGACATAAAAGAGTTATCAGGCAGTAACAGAGCACATTAGATAATGTCCCATCAGTCTCACATTAACCTGAGCTGGAGTACAGTTTCCCAATGCTCCCTGCACTTTCACAGCAATGTTTCTGTTTCTGCTCAGCAACATCTCTCTAGTGAAGAAATTCCAGAAGACTGGGACAAGATGCCTGTCAAAGTGCTTGTTGGGAAGAATTTCAACAGTGTCATCTTCAATAAGACCATGACTGTGTTTGTTATGTTTTGTAAGTGTTGTCATTGAATTCAGATTTTAAGCTGCCTTAACATGATCAATAGGAAGGAAAAAAAAGAAAGCTCATGCTTATATACCAAACTAATCTTTGCACTTTACAGATTCTGAGCTCAATGAGTTTTTATTGTTTGTGGAAAGAATTGAAGAAAAATTTGTGTCATATCTATGGAAACACTGCGATACCTTTGCTGACTTAGAGTTGCACAGAGTAGCACTGGATCCATTCAGTAAATATTTGCCAAGGCCATATCAAATCTCCATGTTTAAAGACAACACAACACTGGAACACCATGGTGTAGGATGGAAGTGTGTGCACAGCAGGAGCCAGGCTGCCTTCCAAGGGCAGAGGGAGAGTTCAGTGAAATTGTCTGGTTATAATCCTCTAGGATTAAATCCGAGATCGGAATCGTGGTTTAGGAAATGGTAACTCTTTTTCTCCTCCTCTCTCTGTAAGGGAAGTGGCTTCCTTAAATTACTCTTTCCAGGAAGAAAACTCTGCCCTATCCTTGTATCAGCCAGCAGGGATTAGCTTGAGCCTTAGTTGCTTCAGTAAAACAAACATGCAGCATGAACAGAAATACAGAGAGTCCTGAATTCCAGAGGTAGAAATTCCTACCACTCTCCTTGCTGGCTGCAGCTGTGCCACTCACACGAGTAACTTTTACATTTCAGTATCATGAACAAACTGAATGATCTGAGCAAGAATCGAACCAAGTCCTCTGGAAATGAAAGGCTGGTAAAGGGAATGTACTGTATTCAGCAAAGTGCTCCTGAAGTTTTAATTCTGTACAAACCAAGTGTGAGCATTGCTCTCCTGACTGAAGGACTGCACCTGTGTTGTGAGCTGAGGGGGTTCAGGGCTCCCAGCCTTCCTGGTGACCTGCATCAGTGCTCAGAGTCAAAACAGCCCTGTAACTCAAACTCCTCCCTCTGGAGTCAGCCTAGCATGGTTTAAAAACACAGTTAATTTTAGCGTGCAGGAAGTATTCTGTACTTGTGACAATGATGCAAGGCTCACCAGGGCTGCGCTGGTTATCTGCCACACCTCTCCAGCAAAGCTGTCCCAGGGCTCTGTGTTTGTTACAGTCCTAAGAGACTAAAGAGAGCCAGAGCAGTGCTGCTCTCAGAGATGTGTTAGTGAGTAACTAGTCAGCACTACATGGAAGTGTGAAATTCATGAAGGTCAAATGGTTTCACAACTGAAATGCCAAACCCTGTTAACCTGGAGGGCTAAAGAGGTCCCCGTGGTTGTACCCCCACATGCTCTCCTGCTCTTCTGTCTCCTTCCAATTTTATTTTTAAATTTGCAGATGCCCCTTGGTCCCACGAGTGCAGGAAACTCCTGCTGGTGTGGGATAAGCTGGGAGAGCAGTATGAAAGCCGCAAGGACGTAATGATTGCCAAGATTGATGTCACAGCCAACGACATCCTGTCCGTGGCCATGGATCGCTACCCCTTCTTCACCCTCTTCCCTGCTGGCTCACAGCACCGGGTGAGGAGCTGCTGGGGAACACCCTGGAGGCAGAGCTGCACACCAAGGCAGGGGCTGTGCTTGCACAGGTGTCACGGGGAGAAAGGACTCCTTTAACTCAGAAAGGTTTTCTCCTTCTCTGCTCAGCACTGGTGTCTGAGTAGACATAGCTGTCAAGAGCCTGAATCAGAGGAGAAACTCTTCTCTTGTCTCATCCTATCTGGGAGGCTGTGGCAAGAGTTTGATGCCTTAAATGCCTACCTAGAAACAGAGACTAGACAGGAATAAAGGAGGGATTGATTGGAAAGGCCTTCAGAGGTACACTCTGGGCTCCAGAGGCTCCTGCCTCAGTGCATCCCAAAATGGACAATGACAGCTCCCGAGTTCTTTCCACTTTGCTATCAGAGAGATACAAACTTAATATCACACTTTGATATCAGAGAGAACAGCACTTAATGAGCTCCAGGGAACTGCAGAGTTACACTGGGCACTGCAGGGTTGGGAACCTGAAAAGTTCAAACCTAAGGCATCAGTTCAGGTATCATTTACTGACTTGGACTACAAGTCCTTAGGGCCTCACATTCTGCTGTCTAACCATCTCCAATCTGCCTCAGCTCAGAGGGAATTTACAGACACCTCCTGATGACTCCAGTGCCTTTTTACTCCAAAGAGATGTTCTGTCAGAGAACTACTCGTGCTGGTTGTTTCCAGAGCATGTATGACAATTGTCTCTAAAATGTTAATACTGCTCTTGTTATTTTCCTCTACATTTTCACAAAACCCAAATCAAAACCTTTCTTCTGTACATTTAAGCCAGTAATTTTACTCCATTATGGTATCCCGGTCTCCACTGGGAATAAATATTTGTTGTCAAGACCAATGATTTTTGCAATATGCTACCTAATGGATCAGCTACGTTACACAATAATTAGAAAATGCTGCTGAAAGTGGAGGCAAAGAAAAATATTGAATAGCTACATTCTCCATCTATGTACATTATCTAATTAAAAAGAAAATATCTCTGAAGTAAAAAAAAAATTAAGATACCGCTATAATTAAGGCATTAGTAAGCTTTTCATTTTTCTTCTTAGTACTAAACTTAAATTAAATTCTAAGGCATTTACCCATGTCCTCATTTAATCTTTGAGAGATTTTCCTCTTAGATGTGCACGCACAACTTCTGATGAATTGAACTGCAGTCCTGCACACTCACACAGTGTTTGGGCTTCATGCAGAAAAGCAGAAACCCATGAAACACTCGTAATAAATGTCAGTTTGCAAAAAAAACCAAATAAATAAACAAAAAAGCCCCAAACTAGTAAAAAACTTTCATTACCTACTAAGGGATTGTTTCATACTTAAATCCACTCTGGAATTAAAGGTTATTTGAAATCTCGAGTTCTTCCTTGTGCACCATGTTTTTGCACTATTTCCTTCAAATGCAGAGATTTTGTCTGGTACCTGACTAGCAGTGCAGGTTCCTGTAGATGTCTGCTTCTATGGGTTAAGTGAGAAAAATAACATTTACATACTCTTATGCACTAATGAAAAGTGTTGACACACATCCCCAGTAACCAGCAAGAATCAGCAGCTTCTCTGGCTTTATGGGTCTTCAGGCTCTGAGAAATTGCTGTTCCAGGCATCATCAGAGTTGATAAAAATCAAGACTCATCTGGGAATGTTAATTGCCTCTGGAGAAATAAAATAATCTTTCTCAAGAAAGGAGGAATCTTTAAAATACAATATGGTGCCTAGATTCACTCAGAAAATTTTAAAGCTCTAACCTGAAATTACTTCTTTCATTAAACTTCCTCAGAAGAAAATCCTCAGTAAATCCCCAATTTAAGGCGAAGTATAAGAAAATCAATGTCACTGCTCATCTTCATGGTGTTCTTTCAAGCTGTGCCACACCTGGACAGTGTATTTCAAAACTATTCCAGAATTTTAATTTCCACCAAAATCTTTAGACAGCTTTGCATAGCATGGCTGGACACTTAAATTACTCTGCTCTCCACAATATCTTGCCAATATTTATTGTTAAGCACAAAAACCCCCACAGATGTCAGCAGTTAGCAGGATCCCAAACTGCTACCATAAAATAATGGTTATGTTTTTTACACAAATCCTTTTCTTCTTAGATATCTATTTCTTCTTTACACTCAAGCTTCAGGAACCTGCTGTGCCTCTGCCCTTGCTTTGTAAACTGAGCATAAAATTCTAGAGTTTGGTCAGTCTAAAGAACCTAAATCCTCCACCCGATTTTGATATTGTTTCCAAAATTTTGTGTACAGAGTTATATACTGTACACAGTTATACACAGTTACTTTTGTGTAAAGTTATATACTTAACTTTAAATCTTTTTCAGGAAGTGGCCTATACTGGGGAATATACGCTGGAGGCATTTTCTGAATTCCTAGAAGAAAACAGCAGGATGACAGCAGCACCAGGAGACAATGTGGGTATTTTATCCTGACACTGCTCGATCTGCTGTGCAATCCAGGCTTGTGGAGACATCCCTGACCTGGCTGTGGCACAGCCACAATCCCCTGCTCGTGCCAGTGCTGGGCTGGTTTTCCCAGCTCGTACCTGGTGCCATCCCCACAGCCAGAATACTGAGAATACATCAAACTATAAAAGAGTCTGTAAGAGGGATACAAAAGAAAAAGCAAAAAATCATTTTGGCATCAGCTGGAGTGGTTCAAATCCCCACTGCTCACCTCCTTCTGCTACGTCCAGTGCAGCTTCTCATCATGAAACACCACAGAGAGCAGATGTTGTCCCTTCTCTGAGCAATCTGGTTGTGATTGCTCTCTGGTTCCTCAACCCTTTCTTCCCCACTGTAAATCAGACCAGGAAGTGTTTGCTGTCCCACATCTGCCTGTTATTTAGTCACAGACACTCCACTGCAAAAAGACTCATGGTAAGTGAACAATGTGATCTCCACACAGAGAACTACAAGCAACAGAAAAAATCCTGACATGCAAATGGAGGCACTGTCCATCCAGTGTAAGAATCCTGGGCCCTTTCTGCCCAGAAATGAAGTGGAAACACAGGGTAGCAATAGCCTTTAACACTCTTTCCAGCAAGTAGGAAAACTGTGAGCAGAGAAAGAGTTTTGAGTTTTCAGAATTATTTCCACCAGAGGCTTTGATTTTCTCTGGCAGTCAGTGGTTAAATATGTAGCTATTGCTGGAGAGAGATGACTAAACTAATACTGGGACACAGAAGGCTGCAGAGCAGGATCAGACATTCACCTTTTCCCAGTCACTGCACAATTCTGCTTTCCAATCCCCAAAGCCTGTGCTTGATGTCTGCCTCTTGCATGCTCCTTATGTGTTTCAAGCAGATCTGTTGAGTTCTACACACAGTCGTGGCCAAAGGGGTAAGAAATGGACATTTTCTCATCTGCTCCCTTTTTCCACCCTCACCTAACACCCACCAAACTTTCCCAGAAGATTGCAGTATTGGACCATCTGCAGTATAGTGCTTGGTATGAGCTCCCCTCTTGAAGTAATTCTTCATCCTCACCTCTGGGCATTCACAAACTCACAAACAAGATAGGTAGGGCAGTTTCTTTTGAGATGGCCAAAGAAATACAGCCTTGTGCCCACCAGCACACGTGGTATTCTAAGTTCTTATTAAATCTTCACATAAAGCTTCATGCAAGCTTTGCCATAAAGCAGTGAAAAGGTTTGAAAAATAAAGCAACATTTTAGCAACAGCTGCACTATTTCTGACCTCATTAACAAGACCTCAAGTTCCTTGGTGGAAAAGATGAAAATCTGCATTTCAACTTATCTTAAAATGTTTCGGTTATTTTTTTTTTTTTAAGAATTACTAGAGCAATTGTCTTTGTGAACATCTGTAACCAGCAATTTTCCTTTTGCATTTCCTTTTTTGAAAGGATCCTTCGGGAGGAATCAAAGAGGATTTCAGCCAAAAGGAAACTGTAATAACAGAGAAAGAACTTTAATAGTACAGAGACAGAGAAAGATTCTGAGGATTGAGGGGAATCCTTCCTGGAAGGAGCTCACTGGAAGAATGAATCATCTTGAGTGAACACAGAGCTGAATAAAGAAATGAAAGTAAAGAATTCAGTATCCATGGCTTGTTATGTGTGGCTTCTCTTCTGAATCCAATTTAACTCCTTGTTTTACTGAGATCACTTCTCATGGGTTCTTAAAATATTGTCAATTTTGCTTAAACAATGGCTTTATTATTAATTAAACTGCTCTTCTTTAGAGAGGTGGGTATGTTATGGCAAACAGAACAAGATATAAAACTATTCTTTCTGAACAAGATCTGCAAAAGGATTGCAACTGATTGCTCTCCAATTTACCCTAAAACAACCCTCTTGTTTTCAAAGGAGTTTAACTGCTGCCAGAAAGGTCTAACACTGCCAGGAGCATTCCTAGAGTGATCTTCAGAAGAAGTAATTGAAGCTAGGGGCACAAGGCACAGTTCAGGATTTGTTTTATTATCAAGCAGTAAAAAAATGCAGAAATTGAGATATAATTTAATTCCAGTCAGAAAAATACTCTAGCTAACACACAAAGTCATAAATATGACTTGTATTTTAGTTATGTGAGGTCCCTTAACCACGTGTTAAAGAACTGAAACAGGTGGAACTGCTGGACAATAGTGGTTTTTAACAACTATTAAACACAGAAGCTATAATTTTTCAATTAGTTTCCTTCCAGAAAAATAGAGCAAGCAATGCTCAGCACCACCCTATTTATGTCAGGTGGGTTTACCATTCAACATAATGAAAAAAAATTAATTTTCTTAATTACAGTCTACCCACTGTACACAAGGCTCAATCCTGAAACTGCAATCTATCCTGAGGTGCATATTTCAATGAAAACCTGCCCCACCTCAGAAGGGATGTTCTCATTTCTGTCCCAGCCTCTGTTCCTCTCTCAGATGTGGTGCCAAGACAAGAGGCCAAGTGCAGACCCACATGCCATGCCCTGGCACACGACAAGAGCTGCAAATCTGCTTCATAAAGCATCTGGCAAAAGCCTGCCTGAAAGCCAGGCTTGGTCAAAGGCCTTGGAGTTCCTCCAAGTCTTGCCCACTGCAGAAGGTGCCCTGGGTGCCAAACAAGTCGCCTGGCACTCTGTCTCCTTCTCCCTCTGACCCAAGCCAGCTACAAAATATTTTCCTGGAAGGAAAATTTCCAAGTGTCACGAGGAGAATTGAGTCCCAAGTGTCTGAAATTAAATAACTTCCTCAAGCTTTGCTGAGTCAAACACGACTTCTTTTATTTTAGCCTAAACATAAAGCCAATCTGTTTAAAGAGTACATCGTGATAACTGTGCTCAGACATTCTAGATATTACTTAAAACCATAAAAAAAAATCTTGAAAATCAATATTTATTAGCCAAACTTGTTCCTGTAAATGAATACCAATATTTTAAATGCCCCACTCACATGAATAATCGCCTCATGCACATAAATAAGCCCTATCAATTTAGACTGACAGGACTAAGTAAAGAGATATGAATGTATACCAGCAGTGGAGCTGCTTTAATCTGCACTGTCAAGATGATTTGGTTATCAATATGGAGCAGCAGAAGCAACACTCCCAGCTAGAATCTTATTTATTAAAAAAACCAAACAAATAAACAAAACCCCCTGAACAAAACAAAAACCAAATAAAAGGTGAAGCATTACAAAGATTAATACAAAAAAGGGATAAACTTGAACCATCCCCAAGAAATGCTGACTTGTTTTTTCTATTCAATGCCAGCCTATTCTGCCTTAAAATAAAAGCTTTGAGCACCTTGCAGAGAGAAATTCATCTCAATAAGTTCTTTTCTTAAATCCTGGGGAAGAAAAATGTTGCTCAGGATTGACAATCATTCATAGATGCTCAAATAAACAGGAAAAAAAAATCCTAATAAGAATTATAATAATCCTTTTCCTCTTTACGACATTAATCCTAGCTTAATTTCCCTGGAATTTCTTTCAGCTGGCATTATCTTAACAGCAATACATTAAAAGAGATTAATACAAACACAAAACAAATGCACTGACTGTTCAAAAAGAACCCAACCCTGATGTGTGGCAGTGGCATAATTGGAATAAATAAAAAGGTTTGGCTTGGAGGTCAGAAACTCAGTGTTGGTAGAAATAGGTGTGTGCTGTGTGCTTGAAGACTGGTGGGATAATGAGAGAGAGGGGTCTAAAGTCAGTATTTCAGGTATTTCACTCAGAGAATTGCACTGTCCAACTCCTTAGGAAGTTTGACACTCCTGCTTTTCCCTTCTCTCACACTCCTGATAGCCAAGAGAGGAGAGTTTGCTCCAAGGCCACAATGACTTAGAGATATTAACAAAAAGGAACAACTCACACATTTATAAAAACCTTCTCTTGTCTTAACCCATGTGGAGTTTGAGCAGTGGAAATCACTCAGCTCAGGTGTTTGAAAGCCTTGCTTGGTGCAATCAGCTGTGACAGGAGGAAAGGAGCCTGTGTTCATTTAAAACTTTGTTGTGGGAAAAGCTTTAAATCCATTTGTCCCCTGGGCTGGTGCCCAGGCTGGTGTGGCACCAGGAGTCTCATACGAGCTGTCAGTCGCTCACTCAGGCTTGTGTCCAGCTCTGGGTGTTTCAGTGCCCACATTTCACCCTTGATCCACCCCATCAGGGAGGAGGCAGCTCTGTCCCTGCTTCTGGAGGAGGCAGCTGCTCCTGATCCCAAGCCAAAGGCAGCTCTGTCCCTGCCTCTGGAGGAGGGACAGAGGCTCCAGACCAAAGGCAGCTCTGTCCCTGCTTCTGGAGGAGGCAGCTGCTCCCAATCCCAGCAGCAGGATCACCCTTTGCCCACTGTGTCCTCGCTCTGCAGCTCCTGAGGATCACCTTGGGAATATTTGTTCTCTGTGAAACATTGACAGAGCTGAAGCTGTGCAGGCTGCTGCCCAGCCCTCTCACTGCTGGACAAACACTCAGGGGCTGCCTTTTCCCCAGAGCCTGCCAGCTGCTCCTCACCAGGTCCTGGCTGGGGAATTCAGTGCCCAGGGACCCTCACTATTCACACACCAGAGCTGCACCACCGCTTAAACACCACGAGGTGAACAGAAACGGCTCAAGAATCATTTCCTCCCCAGGAAGAAAAGCCATGCTGCACTTCATTTGAGCCCTCCTGGGTAAATGCATGTTACCAATAACTGCAACCAGTGAATAATAAATATTAATAAGGCCTTTAATTGGAATCCCGTTGAAAGGCACTTCCCCCAGCACAGCTGGCAAGAGCCCCCTTGAACAAATGCTGCCTTCTTGCCAAGTACAACACAGGTAGGGTCATAATTAGCAGAGGCTAAGGTCATATATGAACATCTCTGCTGAAGCATGAGGTTTTTAAAGCGTGTATTTTACAGACTGAAGTAATTTGGGAATTCTGCCTAAATTTTCCTCCTCTGGCCTTGTCATTTTTGAGAAGATGCTGGTTATTTCTGACTAGAACAGCATCCTGGGAAAGCATTCCCTCCAGCCTCAGCATCCCAGGACACATCACCAATGGTTGCCAGAAAAAACAGCTCTTTTAGACCAGTAACAGATGAAAGGGTTCATAAAAACGCATTAATTGTAACTTCCCTTCACTCAGTTTGACACGGGTGGATCTCTGCCTGCCCTGCCTCACTCTCCCTGCCTCCAAAGCACTGCTATTTGCAGAGTCAGGAAGAAAACTCACCCTCTTCCATACACCCTGATCCTTTTCTTAAACAGCTCTTTGCCAAATCTAGCAGCTTCAGCAGACCGAGGTATTTGCCCAGAAATCACATTTCCTTGTTAAAGTCTGAGCACAAAAATCTGCACCACTGTTTTAGCCTTGCTGCACAGCATCAGGTGCCTGTGGTTTGAGGGAATGTGCTTGGTTTAAGGGTGGCAATTACAGCCTTTGTAACAGCCAGGTGTGGGTTGTAACAGCTTTCTAACTGGCATTAAATAGTCTAAACCATTTTTGTTCTAGTCCTTAATAATGTCCCCTGTAATCCTTTATTAAGACTCATTGAAAGAAGAGATTGGACACCTTTTAATTTCCACTTAACTGACAATCTTTGCTGTAATTCTTTCTGTGTATTTTTCTACTTGAAACCCTTCGACTAAGATGTTGGTTGGCATTAGAATTCTTGGGGCAGTTACCTCAAAGAGCACATTGGTGTGGGAATGTGAAGGATGTCCTCCCTCAGCAACCAGAAGACTTCATCCAAGACAAGGAAGATGATCTACGGTACAGTCATTGGTCAAAGTGAACCCTAATTCGCAATACACGAACAGAACATTCCTTTGGATAAATTAATAACTTCGTTTTGAAATTTTGCCACGTGAAATCTTCTCTTCCACCTGAAAGCCACTGGTTTTTGGTTTTTTTTTCGAAGAGAACAAATTCTTATTTATACAGGGAATGTCCAAAACACTTCCCCAAATATATTTAATCTCCTATAGCCTTCTTCCTACTGATTTACCCAAGGCTAGAACGGGAATATGTTTCAATCATACTGCCAAAGAGGTATGAAATAAGGCCTCGTGGCTTGGGGAAATCACTCTGGGAAACAACAGGAGCTGAAGGAAGTAATTCCGTACCAGACCTGGGGGTGTCAGGAAAGGCGCAGCCTTCGGGGTGGGCTGGAAGGCAAGGGGGGACCGAGAGCGAGAGCGGCTTTCCCTGGAGCCTGATCCCAGCGGGATTCCCACGGCTCCACCGCCACCTGCCGGGCACCGACCCGGGAACCCACGAGGAACCCACCCAGGAACCCACCCCGGACACCGACCCGGGAACCCAACCGGGAACCAACCCGGGAACCAACCCCAGACACCGACACTGGGAACCCACCCAGGAACCCACCCCGGACACCAACACTCGGAACCCATCCCGGACACCAACACTGGGATCCCACCCAGGAACCCACCCAAGAACCCACCCTGGGAACCCACCCGGGAACCCAGACACCAACACCAGGTACTCACCCCAGGAACCCACCCTGGGAACCCACCCCGGACACCAACACTGGGAACCCACCCTGGGAACCTACCCTGGCACCGATCCCGGGCACTGACACTGGGAACCCACCCGGGAACCCACCCCAGAACCCACCCAGGAATCCACCTGGGAACCCATCCAGGAACCCACCCAGGACACTGACACCAGGAACTCACCCCGGGCACCGACCCTGGGCACTGACCCCAGGAACCCACCGGAAACCCACCCGGGAACCGACCCTGGGCACCGACACCCGGGAAGGTGTCCTCACGGTCTCGAATTTTGTGAGATCTTGCATCTTGTAACTGAAAGTTCTTAAGCATTAACTTCAAAATGCCCCAAGATACAGTCAAATGAAAAGCGACACGACCTCCTTACTTTAACAGAGTCAGAATTCTCATCTGGGCACACTGAGCTTCAGAAGGTGCTGGGACAGGTTTGGCTTTAAAGACAAATACGTGCAAAAAGCTGAGGTCCAGTTTGTGCCAGAGTTGCAGTTTTACTCTGTGCATGAGGAACTTCTCCAGACTTCTGAAGTTTTCAGGAGTAGCAGGGGTTCTTGCTATTGCTTCTTTTTCTTGTTATTGAATTTTTGATTTTAATTTCCTGCTGTAGATTTTGATGACAACGGCAACAGGATCAGACACATGCTCTTCAACTCATGGAGCTAAGCCGATGGATACACACGGAGGATCAAATAATTATTTAAACTTAATTTGATTGATATTCTCCTAATTCTAATTTTTATTTGCTCATGAACATGGCTGACCACTAAACACACTTAATTAAAAATTGCTCAAGTTGCTGTGTTGGATCAACCCCTGCAGTTTCTCTGACTACAGTTTTGATTACAGAAGCCAGTTTTCTTCTGCTTTCCCCTCTCTCTGAGGAGGCAACAGGGAAAAAGTGTATGCTACAGTTTTACACTTGTTCCCTGTCATGGAAATGAGGGAGGCAGAGTTTGTGTTCCCCTGCACAAATCAGCTTTTTTTTGTACACAAACACCACTAATTACCTTCTCTTCATGGCTGAGTATCAGAAAAATTATCTATATTTAGCAGACTCAATATAACATTAGGAGTAGGATGAGGCTTTGGAGCAAAACACAATGAACATCTCATTCAAGAGAACTCAGCGTTTCTCAAAGCTTAATGCTATTAATCCATTTGCTTATAGAGAGAAGAGAATGAATTTGATTAAAATTTTTGCTATCCTTTCAATCTTGTGGGTTCTCAGCAGGAATCTTTTAGAGGGCAACACGAAGGACTTGTGCTCTGTGCATGTTATTCCTTCTGTGGATCACACTTCTCTACATACACTACACCATACTCAAGCAGATAACGAATGACACAAGCTCTTATCTTCACCATGTTTTATCCCTTCCTCCCTCCTGTGTTCTGCTGGTGTCACAATAAATACAGAGGGAAGGGCAGCGAGTAAGAAAGGTGAGGAATATTTGTGGAGTGAAGAGATGCCATGGGTCTGGTGAGAGACTAAATATGGGACAGGCACAGGAAGGAAACTTAAAAGTGGTAGGTAGGACAGGATGGGCAAAGGTCGTGAGAGGAGAGATGTAAAAGCATGAAGAACTGAAGGAGAATAGAAAGAGCTGGTTTTATAAGAGGGGAGAAGCTCTGCTGCTGGCTACTCCTGCAACCAGTCCCAAATACAGCCCTGTTTACCTCAGGCACCTCACACATAAAAGACCAACTATCAGTGCAAGCCTCCCTTGACCACTGCTGAGAAGAGCCTCTGGATTCCACTGTGGAATTATTTTGGCTTGATTTAGAAAGCCTCTGCTTAGGGGAAACAGTTTTAGTGCAGTTTTATTGAACCCCAGAAAAGTGCTGGACAGCGGAGAACATTTCAGCTAAACTTAAAGTGAAAATTGTCAAGAGCATATATAAAACCAATTCAATGAAACTTTTGTGATCAGGAAATTCCCATTACAACTGTGCAGTGTGGATGTTGCACCAGGCTGTGCTGGGCTATTTCCCAAGCACAGCATTGCCAGGACAAGCACTGAGTACAGCTGAGAGATGATGACATCCCAGGACAGCACTGGGCTCGACTCAAGCCACGAGAGGTAAAACATTCATCTCAGGAATGGGAGAACAGCCCTTGTTCTCATTCCAGAAGACACAGACAAGTGGGTTTTAGTCAGAAGTACTGTAATTATCCACTTGGCAACAGATAATATTCAGTGTTTCTAATTAAAGTTAGGTAACTGTACCGAACTTTGTAATTACGTGGGGTAATCTTTGCATCAAAATAAGACACAGCCCACACTTTATTTGCATGGGCCATGTAGGTTTGGAGCATGCCAAAAACATTTCACTTCCAGCCAGCTACACCAAAACCAGAGGTACAGACCTGTATGAAGAGGATCATACCCCCTGTAAAATTCATTTCACTCAGAACTAGCACACACAGACACACACACAACTTCGGGTGGTAAAAATGGTACCTACAAAGAGAGTTTGCCAGGCAGGTCACCAGATACAAACTGAAGCTTCAACTGCACGGATTGATCCCATTTCAGTGGAATTATTTGGCATGGCTTTGAGGGGTAGAGCCTCTGGGAAGTGGCATTTCCTCTTAAACCCCCCCAAAATAGTTTCTACCGTCTTGAGCCAAGATGCTCTCTGTCACAAACTGTCTGTTGTAACCCAGGCAGAGAAATCCCAGGCAACCACTTTCCCAAACAACCCCAAATTTCAGGGACACGAGCAGAAGCAGCTGTGCCCCAGAATGATCTGTAGACCATCAACATACAAATTATGCAACGTATAACTTGAGGAGAATCAGAGCTGCACCTTCAAATCAGCAATTTGCTCTTCATTTTCTGGCTCTCCTGTCCTCAGGGCTAATCACTTTGGTGGTTTTATATCCACAATGAGCCTGCCCCTGTGTGCTCATGGCTGCTCCTTCAGTTTCTACAGATTTTTTTTTCTCCTTGCTTCAGCACAGGGGTAGGAAAAGACAATGATTGCTTCGAGACAGTGGCAGAGCAAGGTAATAGGGAGCAGTGATGAAGGAATGTGGATGGAGGGGTTGCCATGGCAACAGGGGGACAGAGAGTTTTCCAGCTTTGGGAAAGCAAGCACATTTTTCATCACTGTTTCCACTCTGAGTCCTGAGCAGCCCTTGTGACTTTTAGGGTGAGGGACAAGAGTGCAAACAGCATTTGGCCCCAGGGAGCTGTTCCATCACTGCAAAAGTTTAAGAGCAGCTGAGAAAGCCATACAGGAATTCAAACTGCTGTTTGGGTCAACACCTCCAGCATAAACTTATGCTACTGAATTGTGTGGTGGATCCATAAATCCATCGTTTTTCAGAATAACTTATAAAAATATAATTGCTGTACTCTGAAACAAAATGTTTATTCTCACATTCCCAAGCACTGCCCATACCTGCCATATGTATCACGTAGGTATTGTGCAGTCAGCATTTCCCTGCCAAAACTGAGTCCAAGAAGAAAGAGCAATACATAACAGCAACAAATAATCCCATTACAAGCAAGGAATATAACAGGAATAGAATAACAGAAGTAAGAGCATCTATTGACAGTCCTTTATCAGCAGTAACTTTGGCTGCAATGCTTTTCTGAGTTAAGATGAAAAACTCCCTGTGAGGGTGTGCCTTCAGGTGTTCTTAAATATAAAGAAGTTGTTAAAGGATGAACTACAACATAAAAAAGCCTAAAGGAAGAACCACATGAACTCTGCAAGTTGGCAGAAGACTTACAGAGATGCAAAGCTGCCAATTTTCAGAGAACACCTCCTGGAGCAAGCAGTCTACAGCTTATAATTTCTGAAAGGGAGGGTGGGAATGCTACTAAAGGGAAGTGCCACTTGGAGTAAGGGAACAAAATGCAAGAAATTGTATTTGAATATGTAGGTCTGCAAATGGTGGATGTCTCTGCTGGCCAGTACAAATACATTTTTGAGGAAATAATGATAGTTCTAATGTTAAGAAAAAGGCTGACAGTATCAGCAAGAAGATGCAAACCTTTCACCTTCTTGGAGGCATGATGCAGCTGACAGTGATAGATGATATCATCTCTCCACCTGCTTCTTAGGGAAGCTGAGCATGACAGGTAATCTCACACTGTTTATTTTGGAGGAGTAGATAAATTCACCTGGAGAGCCACGAAGACCCTTGCTGAGGTCACAGCAGTTCCTGCAGGATGTCACATCATTTACACTTTCCAATTTGTTTCTGCCTCTGCAGTCAGACCTCAGCAGTACACAGAATGCAGTCCACACAACTTTTAAAACTTTTTAAAATAGGGAACAACAGAGTTTGTGTTCCCCTGCACAGATCAGCTTTTTTTTGTACACAAACACCACTAATTACCTTCTCTTCATGGCTGAATATCAGAAAAATTATCTATATTTAGCAGACTCAGTATGACATTAGGAGTAGGATGAGGCTTTGAAGCAAAACACAATGAACATCTCATTCAAGAGAACTCAGCGTTTCTCAAAGCTTAATGCTATTCTTAAATTTTCCTCCAAAACTCCTTAAAATAGGAAACAACCCAGAGATGCAGCTTTGCTGTTCCCACCCAAACTGTGCCTGACTGAGCCATTGCCCAGGGTGGGTTGGAGATCTGAGTAACTTAGACCTGAACAGCTCCAGTGCTTCAACACATCTTCAGCAAGGAGGAAAAAGGAAGAAATGTTTCTCCTACCACCAAGCCACACTCCCAGGCAAGGTGGGTGATGTTGGAGAAATTCCTGCAATGCTGTACCAGGTCTTCCTGTAATACCACAACAGCAAATCAAAGTAAGATAGAAACTGTGGTTGCTCAGCTCTTTCATGCAACCATAACTTTCTGTCTTGCTACAGAAAAAAAAAAAAGAAACAAATGCTAGCATTTCTCTTGGGGAAAAAGAGGAAAGCAAAAGGAACCAAACAGAACAGATACAGGCAAACTCTGCCACACATTCTTCAGGACTTTTGAAGCTTAACATGGAAGAAGTACTGAAAGCAGAACCACAAGCTGTGAATTTTTGCATTTGCTCCCTATTTCTCTTAAAAATCCTGTCAATCACACGTCAGCAGATAAACACACTGCTAGCAGTTTCACCTTTCCACAGCATCATCTCATCTCCAGCCAGCAGATGTGAGTTACTGACTGCAGCATGAAAAGATTGCAATTTTAATGGGAGAGATGTTTTCAGGGCAACAGAAATCCGGGCAGGTCTGTGGCCAGGGGCAGTTTGGAAACCACCATAAGCCAAAGAAACCTCTTTTTTCCTCAAATATTAGAGAGACTTTTAAGAACTGCAACACTGACCAAATCCACATTTTGTCATCCTTTGTGTGAGTTGGGTAAAAGGGGGAGGCGCTTTGGGAGACAAAAGGGAGTTTTGCTTCAATTTGTTGCTATTTCTTTTCACTTTTAATTCTGTTCGTAATAAACTTCTTCATATTCTTTGTGACTTTGCACTTCTTTAAGCCTGCTTTGCATTTCTCCGAATCCTGTATCTCACAGAAGGTAAAAAATGAAAACAAAACCACTACAGTGAAGCAGTTATTTAGAAAGCACCAGAGCTTGGGAGGCAAAAAACCCCTCCAGAAGCACAAAACTATTTCCCAGTTGCTCCTGCCCTTCCTGCTCCCTTCCCAAGGCACACACGAGCTGGGCTGGCCATCCCTCCCCCTCCCACCACCAAATAAACCCCCAGGTGAGGAGACACAGAGTTCAGCAGAGAGCACCTTGTCACAACTGAGCTTCCAAGCTGCCTTCTTGACTTTGCTTTATTCAGTTTGTGCCTCTGGCCATCACAGCTACAATGTCTGTCCTCTTTTATCTCAACCTCTTTACATAATGGTGAATTTAGGCACAAGAAGGGGGGGAAGAAGAAAGAACAACAGCAAATAATTTTTATTCTCTCAGAACAATCTATTTGCGGGAGGAAAGAGATGGTAAATTGCTGCCATTTTACTGTCTTGTTTGAATAATTTTCTGTGGGAGAATTTTAAATGCCTTGTGTATCAGGAAGGGGCAGCTGCTCCGTTTTCCATATGGGCATTATGGTACAAGGCACTGATGCAATTTGGAAGATGGACTATTGACTGTTGTGAAATGATGCTGAAAATGAGGCAATCAATTTAATTCTCTAATGGCCTAAGTAAAGGAGGGGAAACTTTCTGGGCATTGTTTGACCTGCCTTATGAGAGACTGAAAATCCTGTTCTGAGTAATCAGAAGATGGATCTCATTTTATACAGCTTTTTTTGATTCAGTAGCTGAAGGAGGAAGAACTGAATCTCAATTTATAATTCTAGTTCCTTCCACTATTACTCAAAATGAATAAAGATGACAGTTTTCATTCCAAAACCCAGAGTGCTTCAAGTCTTTAGATGACCTTCAAGAGAACAGCAAGACAGTCTGACTACAGTCATCAAAAGATTTCTGGTTTAATTGGATCTTGTAGAAGTGTGCTCTTTATTAAATATTTTGTGGCAATGAACTGGTCTGAGGTTTTCTTTTTAAAACAATAAATACAGAGTGTGGCTGTACCATAGGATGAAGGGAGGCACCATTTCAGTTCCCTGTTCTGACCAAGTCAGGGATATCTGGGACGAAAAATGACCTAAGTATGTGAACCTTTCTGTGTGAGTTAGAGGGCAAGGGAGAGAGCACATGCTCTCTGGTGTTCAACAGAAAAATGTATATATTTTCATTCTGAAAATATAAATTATGGCAATTCTACATTCACATTAGAATAAAAAAAGGGTTCATATTGCTCCACATCAGAATTAACATGTATTTCAAAGCAGGAAAACTTGATGAAATTAGAATTTCTGTGTTTTCATCAATAAAATACTGACATCAAAAAGGGGGGAAATTGTCATATCCTCTAGATCAATGCAGGTTGCTCAGGGAGTGTGTGTACTACAGAAATCATCATTTCTGTTACATCATTGGATACAGTGGAATACAAAGGTCATGTTACCATGTTTCTTTTTTTTTTTTTTTTATGAAGAATTTATTTAAATGAACAGGAAAACTACAAAAAAACCCCCAAACCTACTAGTTTTACCTCACACCTGGTGAATGACATTGCATGGACAAATTCAAAACAGGTATAATTTAAACTAACCAGCCCTAAGTTCAGAGCATTGTCTGCTGCTCCTGTGCACCTCCTGAGCCATTCCCTGGGCCATGCTATGGGCATGGCTCTGATATTTCTCTCTGTTTATTGCATCATGAATTATCACTTTGTAATGCTCTTCTGACCCTGAGCACATTAACCTGAGCTGCTCTCAATCACACCAACATCCAGGGAGAAATGCTAATCCAAAATCTGTTTGTGGGCATTAGCTCAGTGCTGTCTCTAAAGGAGACTCAGATTCATGAGTTCTCTTTTTAATTCTCAGTTCCACTACGAGTTTCCTGAGCAGGGCATTTAATTTCATTACAGCTGTCACCCACTCCAAGCACACACTTACTGACTGCTTAAACTGGAATTTTAAGTTAAATTTAAAATTTAAAATTTTAATTAATTTTTGAATTACCCAAGGCAGCCACCTCGCCCTGAGTACCTGGAACAGCTGGCAGAGAGCAGGGAAGGAGCCACAGCTGGACCCCAGGGCAATACTGCATTTCAAACATTGCAACACCAAGCAAGGTCCTCCCAGGCTGTGATGCCTGAATAACTTTTTGCTTTTTCTTTTATACCCCTCTTAGATACACTTTTATATAGTTTTATGTATTCTTAGTGCTTTTAGCCCCCACACTGTGACTTCCCAAGGCTGATAACTCAGCTCAGACCCACAGCACTGTTAAACCAGGAGACCAAAAAATCTAAAAACCCCAAACACCAAAACATACTTTTGTAAACTAAAATAAGCCCATCCAAAGAGAAAGTTCCTCAGAATGAAGAGTTCACTCAAACCTCTCATTGGGGAATCTTTGATAAATATGCTAATTTTGCAAAGCCCATAATTGTGTGTATTTTGGTGTACATGCATTTTCGGGGCATTCCACCTGGACAAAATGCTGTACCCCAAAGACCCTGAAATAAATACTGAGGTAAAAACCTCTTTTCCCCATAAACCATGGGTTAGTTTTATTTTTAAGACCAGGGAAAGGCAACAGCAGTGTCCCCAAGCTGGGCTTTTCTCCCACAGTTTCACTCATGTTCTCAGGCTCCCAGATTTTGCACGAGGATGTGCAAGGAAAGCACCCAGGACCTGATGCAAACCTTGCTGCTTCAGCCTGCCTGCCCTGTACCCACCACGTGCTCCCTTTATAATGAGGATAAACAACGCCTGAACCTTTTTAGATTAAATGCTTTTCAAGCTCCTAAAGTCCCTAGCAAGTGAGTTAGTTTGGTCTGTGATGTTATACAGGAATGATTGATTGAATCAAACCTTTTCCCCTCTCACTCCATAGCTATTTCCACAAGTATTTTGAATCTGGCAAGAAGTATGACATTATTGATTTCCTCTGCACTGCTTGTTCTGGAGCCTCATCTGCAAACACATTATTCTTTATTGCTTCAATAATTTCCTTGAGTGCACAGAACTCCATTGAATTTTTTTTAACTTAGCATGTAGTGATTCCTTAAATTTTTTATGTGCTCTGAAGCTGAATATCAGCCATTTGCAGAAATGCACTGGAAGAAAACCAGAAATTCAGATGTTTCCATAGACATGCCACTACTTCTTGTGCTGATCCAAAGTTCCCTGCAGAGGTTTGGCTTGGTCTGGGACACTGATAGTGATGCTTTAGGTTTGAACTTTTCCAAGGAAGTGCAGGATGGATTTATGGATCTACTGCAGCCCTCTCAAACTAAGGGAAGCCCAAGAACACACAAACACAGCATGGTGTGACTCGAAGGAGCTTTGGTCCAGTGGTTTTGTGATGGACCAAACCTACCAGAGCCACTGACTGCTGCTTATTTTCTCAGGCTGCTTCCTTGTGTTCCAGCCACCTGCTGCAACCCAGCTTGCAGGCAGAGGACCAAAACAATTATGGTAAAACAGAAAACCTCCCACTCTCATTAGAGATGTGAATGAGCTGTGATCTTCGCATTTAGAAGCATTTTAAAGTTTCCAGGGTATTGCAGCACACAGAGTTACTTAGCAGCGTGGAAAGGTCACATCTACTCTGCTTCCCACCACTGTTTACACAGCACAGTAGGCATCAAAAACAATAGATCATGGATTTTCATGCTATAGATTCAGGGGGACAGAAATTACAAAACAAGAATGTGTTTGCAAAATAACAAAACTGTGAATGGGGCAAGAAGACAAAAAAATCCTCTGTCATGTAAACGTCACTTTTCACTGGTCTTAAGAGGAGCACTGAACGTTCTCCATGTCTGAGGAATCATATTCAAGCCTTGAATAATAAGCCAAGAATAAATCCATAAACTACGATTTCATTATACACATCTGTCCAGAAGCCATTTTACACCTCAGTCTTTGCTTTAGACCAAAGAAATTAACAGCTTCATGTGAGGTGTTGGGCAGTGAGTTCATAAAACCAAACCACCAAAGCTTCTCTTTGTCAAGCTGCTAACTTGTCTATTCTGAGTAGCAAAGGGTGGTCCAAAATAAAGGAGAGTTTTACACCCTGAGATATTGCAGATATGACACTTTAAAGATACACGGTGTGATAAGAGATTGTGTGGTAATCTTCCCATGCAGAAGATATATATCTTCAGAGGGTATGTTTAGAAGGAGGAGAATGCTACAAATTGTGCAGTGCTGCAAGCACACACTGAAACTCAATATATAAAACCTCCTCACAGAGCAGCTGGGTGATGTGATGCAGCACAGCTGACTCATTCCCACTGCCACCAGCCCCAGACAGCTTTTCCTTGCAGGCAGAACATCATCCCAATAACCAACCTTACTCGCTCCTAGAAGTGCTTCACAAACCATCTCCTTCCCTACTGGAAAAGTAAAAGCTCTCTCCTCAGGGTGGTGGGTATCACACCCAAACCCTCACCTGTGGGGTCTCCCATGAAAGCACACAACCTGATGGTGAGCACACAGAGCCTAGGGTGCCACTGCCATGGCTCTGTGCCATCACCTGCTGCTGCAGGCACACTCACAGAGGTGCTACTCAGAGGGTCAGAGCAGCAAGGCTGCATCAAAGCACCGAGCTCTGGATTTTCATGAGTGAAAACTGGGCCAGCTCCATCGCAATCAGCAGAGTGCTGCCTCTCCACCAGGCTCAAAACTAATTTTATCACATTTTAAAAAGATTGTCTCAGTGGTTTTAAACCTGTTTCTTTGATTGCGTGTTTTTTTGACCTTATTTAAGAGACTTTCCAGCAGTTCTAATCTGCACATCTGTTCAGTGCAACAACAGGGCAATTACAAAGGCAATCTCAAAAGATACTCCCAGTGTTTTGGACTGGCAGAGTCTCGCAGGTGACAGCTGTTTTGCCACACTGCCAAGCTCACAGCAAGCTTTGTATCACACCCAGAACGGCTCCAGGAAAACTGTACATGGGCCACGAGTCTCTGTGGTGACGTGAAGAGTTTGTCAATGGATAAAACATCACCTGGTCCTGGCAGGGCACGGGGGAGGCTGGGCTCACCTCAGCTCACCTCCAGCCCTGCAGGCTCCGTAGCATCACTTCCTCAGGTGCTCCGTGCTGCTGGGCACTGAAACATCCTCCTGCTCCCAGAAACATCCTCCTGCTCCCAGCCACGTCTGCTGCATGCAGCCTCTGTCCAGACACCCCTGGGAGGAACTGAAATGGGGAGCCAAGGGGAGAGGACATTATTTTTGTCTTGTTGGTACCTTTATGGATTTAGGTGATGCCTTAAGTGGCTCCCTAGAAACAGAGACTAGACAGGAATAAAGGAATAAAGGAGGGATTGATTGGAAAGGCCTTCAGAGGTCACACTCTGGGCTCCAGAGGCTCCTGCCTCAGTGCATCCCAAAATGGACAATGACAGCTCCTGAGTTCTTCCCACTTTGATATCAGCATCAATTCCCCAAGCAGAAGCCAGGCAAGGATGGAATTTGCCCAAGCTTGCCCCCCTCTCCTCAAGATGAAGGTTTACAGTTTTTGGTCTGGGTGTCCTTGGAGAGCAAGTTAGAGAGGTTTTATTATGTCTATTTAGCATAGAGAACAGCACTTAATGAGCTCCAGGGAACTGCAGAGTTACACTGGGCACTGCAGGATTTGAAAAATATAAAAGTTAATACCTAAGGCATCATAGGCTAAGCCTCTTAAGGGGTACATGTCTGCTGATTTCAGGGAAATTTGGGGCAGTTTAAAAACTGTTGAGCATTTGTTTTCATCCCTTTAAATGATCACCTACATCCCTTTTCCCGCATTTAATGCAAACCTTGCTAATAACAGCTGGATTACTAATTAGCATCCTGCAGGTTCATCAGCCATCCTCAGACTCAGTGGAGGAGAAAGGCCCTGACTGCACATCTGCAGTGTCTGCTACTGCCCAGACCACACCAACACCCTGGGCTGTGCTCCTGGCCACAGCTGCTCTGCAGTCACCCATTAACATCTGCACTGCTCCAAACCCTCTCTGCTGATTTTAACTCTTCGGGCAGTCAATGTCACTGTAGCAGGTGCCTTCCTTGTCCCCATCCCTGCTTATATTGTGTTGAATTATGTACTTTAAGGACATCTTTCCAACTGGCTGATCAAACCTCTCTTTGCTGGGTGAGCTCAGGCTTTAATGTTGAGTCAGAAACTTGTCGAGTCCGTAGCCTATTTGGAATAAACCAAGTTTACTGAAATACAGTAAGAGGCTCTTCTCTAAGAAGTCATTAGAGCAAATCACTTTCTCTGTAAAGTAAACAGGTATATTTCCTGTGAAATACTAAACATTTCCTGCTTTCATTACTTCAGTATGAAAATCGTGCTTTTCTGTTTCTAAGCCAGCAGGTTCAGTTTGAAGGTCTAAATGAAGCTCAGATGCTGCAATGTCCCCGCATCTAATTTAATATTTACCTCTGCTGCAAATGTTCAGAGTTATTCTGATTTTGGATTTGTGAGTCAAAGGAACTTATCTGCTCATTGTTTGCAAATTCCTCCACAGGCATGGTACCTAATATATTTAATGAGGACTGGAGTACAGAGAATGAAGTTAGGAGGGAATTTTGCTCCCTCTTTGTTGCCACTGTCCCAATGGCATTCCCTGCTTCCCATCCTAAACAGCACCAGCTGCAGATAGCTACACATCAGGCACATTTCTAGGAGCCTCACAACTGCCATTCACAGAAATCTGACTTCATCTGTCTGCTGTGAAGTGCTGTAACAAAGAACAACTCCATGGATAACAGCAGCATCTCTTCGAAATACAAATTTTAATACAGTAGATTTAAAAGCTGCTGCCTGACTTACTGTAAAAAATCACATATGGTTCAGAATATACTCCTTTTTTGCTATTTCAAACTGCTTTTAAAATGAAGAAAGAAGATATATTAATTGCTAGTAGGGAATTGTATACGGACCTGTATAATAGGGACACAGAAAATCACTGCTGAGCACTGGAGAATGGCACAGCCACTCTCTCACACCAGCCAGTCGACTGAAATCACCATTTATTATTCTGTTTGCATCATCTGAAATGAAGCAGTGTGTTAATGTGCTTGGTCAAATAAGAAATGGTGGAGATCTGTTTAGCACTTCAACAAAAAGCTGGTGTGTGTTGATTCCTGAATTCAGAGTGCAGGAACCATTCAGTGCTTGCCCCTGCTCTGCTCCAGGAGGGCAGGCTGGGTACTCTCCTCTCTATCCCTCGCCAAAAATCTTCTCTGGTAGTTATTCATCTCTCATAGAAGCTCATTACCTTTAACAAGACAGGAAAACATTATCAGACTACAGTAAGAGGACTCACCACACTCTTTGCCAGTCTGCTTCTCCTTTGGTCCCCAGTAAAGGACAGCAAATCAGGCATGCAAGAAAAACTGCAGCCCTTGGAATATTTTTTTATTTCTTTTGGACACTTGGATGACTTTTTGAGAGGTTCTGCTTCCACAAGTTCAGTTCATTCCCACTGCACTTGTGCTTTTATTCATGAATATAGCAAAAGCTCTTACTCTGCATTTTATCTGGCTTCGTGTGTCATTTAGTTAGGACGAGGTTCCAAGTGCTTCCTTGCCTAAACATTTTATAAAGTCTGTTTTTCCAGACTACCCAGATCAATCCAAAATAAAACCTCCCATTTTTGAACAGTCTCTGTTAAGTAAACAGGAACAGGAGACCCCCAAACTGTGCCAATGTGGCTCTGAGCACTCTGGCTGCAGGGTGCTCTGAGGGCCTGGAGAAACTTCTGCTTCTGCTTGGGCTTCAGATTAATTCAGGGCAACTGGAGCCTTGACCAGAGCTCTTACAGACTCTTACACCAAGCTGATCCCAGAGGTCCAACAGCTAGGACACAGCCATGCTGGATGGCAGAACTTGGCCCCACAAACTCCAGGATGTTTCCTGAATTAATTTTCTCCAATAAATTTGCCCAGTGATTTGAAGCAATTGAGATTTTTTTAAAAAAAAATCTGGGGTCAAAACTGGAGAATAACGAGTTTTCTGTCAGCAGTTTATGTGTGACTGCTGGCTACCTAACTATTTACTGGATTTAGGTAGTGTTATACCCAGTCTGCCAATATCTGACTTTCTGTCTAGATCAGTGAAGGAACATAAATCTGGCGAATGACTGCAGAACCTTTTTTCTTGAAAAATCTAATTTTATTTTCAGCTTAGTGCTGATTCATATAATAACTGATTTTCAAAAAGCCCATTTTCAGATATTTTGATCTTACAAGTGTTTTTAAATTCAAGAGCTTCATCCACATTGGAAAACCACTCAGAGAATACATACAGAAAATTAATTAGAGTTCAGTTCCTGACAGAAGCTGAGCATCTGCTGAGTACACAGATCCAGTTTCCAGTGGGAAATAAATAAATAAAAATCAAACCCTAAATTAAATCAATTTGTATTACAGGCACTCAGAAGCATTCAGAAGTGGGCATTTGTGATCTAACTTTAACATAAAGATGTTCAGAGCTAGCTGGTGTAAGCAGCTTTTTCACACCAGTCCTAACATCAGTCTAGCATTAGCACTAAGGAGTTTGGGACTATTTCAGGGCGGGCAGGAGCTGCCTGTTAGCACTGGCCTGGATCATGCCCCCTTTTGATGAAGGACTCAGGATATTTTAGCACACATCGTGATAGATAAAAGTATGAAAATTACTATTAAATGCAGCTGTTTTTCTAACGGGATTTTGTTCCTTGTCAAGATGCAATTAAACCCTCGGGATAAGTTTTTTATATAATTCTCAGTGATTTAGCCCTGGGATTCATTAGAAGTCACTTTCCTTAAAGCCTTCCGTGATGGCTGTGAAATTTTGGCTGTTGCTTCAGATTTTCCTGTCATGTCTCCTCTCTGCAGTTCATATCAATAGATCCCTTACAAGATCATCTTTGTGCTTCATTCTGTGTATTAAGGACACCCTCCCACCTGGACCACTCATATCATTAACTGTCAATATCTCAATTGCAAGAAGATATTCTTGTCTTCCCCTCTCTAACCTCCACAGGAAAAGCACCTTATGCCTTATAAAAGATGGTAGCACAAATTCATGGATGAATAGGAACTAGAAGATCATTGAAAGAAACAGGTTTTTAATACACATGGTTCATTCCCAAACAGACCTTTATGGCAATAAATGTTTTATGTATATGGGAGCTGCAGTAAGTTCATGCAAGAACCATTCCTTGCAAAGTCAAGGTTCCCAAAGGGAACCCAGTTACCCAAAAGGTGTAAACATGAAAGTTTTAATTTCAGAGGGTCATCAGTTCATGAGAGCAGGAAGGAGCAGATAGAATCTTTTAGGGTAATTAACTTTGCAATGCACAGAGGAGCCTGCAGACAGCCTGATCAAAGCACCACGCTCACTGTGCTGGTGCACGCTGCCAATACCAAATAAAGTGTCATTACTCTAACTAGGTTATTGCTGACCTAAAAACGCCAATAAATATCTAAGACTCATTCAATGTGATAGTCGAGTCTGCTTGTGATGGACTGGCAGGGCAGGCAGGGGTTTGTGTGCAGAGCTTGGAAAACATCCCCAAAGCCCTGAACTCTGTCCTGGACAGACAGGCTTTGTTTGTGACATGGAACCAATGTCCCAGGAGAGAGAAATAGTAATAAATTATGCAGCTCTTACTGCTTCAGGATGCTGCTGATGCCCATTCATCCTTTCATTCTCTCTGTTCTCTTTAAAAGGCAAAATCTCTCACTAAGCATTCAGTTGATGACCTTTGGGCATATTTCAATACAGGATCAGAAAACAAAACCAACAGGGAAATATACACCATCCCTACTGGGTAATTAAAAAGGATGACCAGTTACAGTCTGAAGCAAAATCTATCACATCACTGAAACAGTGCAGGGTGCTAAGTTACAGCCAACAGCAGCACTGCTACAGCACTAGTGCAGTGCAGTTGTGTGGGAATACTGAAATCCCTGGAATGTGAGAAGAATTTAAAATCCAGCTGATAAGGCTGTAAATCATCACTCAGTCAGGGCTGCAGGTGTGAATTGTGGTGAAAAAACAGAAAGTGGCAAAACTCCACCCTTCATTTCATTATATTCTTTCCCCTTCTACGTCTCCCTCCCTCTTCCCAGTTTGAATTTCTGACAAAATTATGGAAAAATTAATGTCCTTCTCCATCATCTTCACTGTCCTCTTCTAGCTAGGCCTGTCATTAGAATGAAAATTGCTTTCTTGCTTTTTCACTGCCTTTAATAATATGCAAGACTAATTATTTATTTTGCCACAGATTAATTTGCAGCTGGAATACAATGAAGATATATGCATGCCATCTTGCCAAAATGAGAGGTTAACAGTAAACAGGATGATCAGTTGGCATGGCCAGGGACAGGCCAACAATTTAGAGAAATTTTTATTACCCTTCCTTTTTTAATCAACCATGACTACCCAGCTGATCTGTAAAATGGATCCAAGACTTTTTTAAACATTATTTTACCTTGGATTTGGCCAGGAGAAAGAAGCTGAATCAAGTCACTGTTTTGTGAAGTTATAAAAATCTCACCTGAGCCACAAAATGAAGATAAAGTACTGAAATGTCAGCTGAACTAGGAGATTCTGTTCTTTGCAAAATTAGATAACTGTAGGCTTCAATGAATTTTTAAGTGCCTGAGTTGGGCCTATCTCAATACAGTTCTGACTTTCTAGCCAGCACTTCTGTACTTGCTGTTCCTAAGCCTTTGGAGGTGGCTTTGGCATTCTGTAAATAATGATCTGGAAAGGTAATACTGGCAAAAAAGCAGCTATAATTCTGAAAAGTCTTCTCTTTGAAAGTTGGTATGTACAAAACCACATTAAAAAAAAAAATCTATGCAAAATTTCTATTTCTACTGTACACCAAGTGATTTCCACACCCTGTTCTATTCTGCCCTAACAAAGGCTTCCCTTTCAGAGGGTCATTAGCAGGGTGGGTGCCTCTGGACTCACAGAGGACTTGCAGAGTGACCAGCTGGTGCTGCTGCCTCAGAGCTGGTGTCTGTGGCCATCTGTGCACAGGGAATGTGCAGCTGGCAGCCAAAGGCACGGAGTGGCCACAGGCTCTGCAGCCAGGGCTGGGTTTCCATTGCTACCTCACATCTCCCCACTCCCTCAGGAACAGTTTCTCAGAGGTAAAAATCCTCCCTCCCACAAACTGACAAGCTCTGTGCCAAGATTTTTTCTCTCTGTTCAGGGTACTCCTTGCCCAGCACAGCTGAAAGTGCTTTCTCCTTTCTTCTGTTTCAGGAGCACAGTGGGGCAGGGACCAAACCAAATGAGAGGAAGAACTTGCTGCACAGGAGGAAGGAGCTGCATTATTCACCAATATTAACCTACACCCTGAGAGGGGAACAACCACAGGTCAAGGAAAAACATCTCTTTTCAGAAGCCAGGCCATGCTTGGAGAAGTGCCACCTAAAGCAAGCAATGAGTAACGCTCTGCACACACACAAGGCTGTGTGAATTCGAGACCTGAACAACTTCCGAAATGCAGATTGAAACATCCTCTGTGCTATTGATGTGTCACACAATGCTGAGTGCATTTCAAGATGCTCTTATTTCCCACCAGCACTGTATGAAAATACATTTGCAATTTGTAATGTGAGAGCACGGCAGAATCACAGGTTTATTCTGAAGATCAGTGGCATTGCAGTATATTGCCAAATCCATGTCCCCACCAGATCAAACACACCACACTTTATATTGGCATTTAATACTGATATTTGTAGCCTGCAGGAATAATAAATGAAACTAATTAAGTTTAATAATTCAAGAGAACTTGGCATGCCTGATTGCTACATAAAGGCTAATTATCTTTCTCCTTTTCTTCCAAATCTCCCCCTCCTCTCACCAAATTAATCTGGGAACTTCATAAAATATGAAAATATTAAGAGAAAAAATCATAGTGGCAAACCCTTAGAACACACAGAAAATGCCCTGCAACAGATTTACAGCTGATGCAAACTTGACTAAAATCCCACAGATTTTTTAAAGAGTAATGCCTCTTTTTACAAGTGATCAGCTTAGTCATAAAGGAGATTTATTTTCTTATACGTCCTCTCATCACAGAAGGAGGACCCAAAAAATTGTCTTAGGCAGACCTTAGGAAGTCCAAGTCATCAGCAGAGATCTCAGATGTTGCAGCCCCTGTACCAATTAGCTCACATGTGTTGGCATGCAGTAACTTTTATTGAAGATCCACTTCTTTCAGCAGTGCAATGTTTAGAAGTGCTAATATTTCTACAAAATTACTGCTCTCTTCCCACATTACCCAGACAGGGACAATCAAAACACAAGTTTAAATTAACTATTCGAAACCTTAATAGTGTCACAGACTGAGAGAAAAACAATTCGTCAGTTGAGAGATGATAACATTGAGAGAAGATTTTATCAGAAGCACTGGACTCAAGAGGGGAAATTCATATGAGAAGTGTTTGCCCTGGATGCAAAACCTCCAGTGTGAAGCACTCCAGGTCAGCAGGTACCCACACAGAAAGCAATGTGCAGGGTGTTTTATTCTAACACAGAATGTACCACCAAGTTCCTATAAAACCCAAATCCCAATCCCAGCTGCAGCTATTCATTTTCTTCCAAAATCCACTTCTGGCCAATAGTCTTTTTCCAAGGCAAAGAGTTAAAGAAAATACTCCTTAACAGATGATTAATTTCATTCACGGTACAGCAAAAATCTTTAGAGCCAGAGGTTGACTTAGATTACCTTGCTAACTAATAAAGAGAGCAGACTTTTAATTAGGTTGCCTAAAGCCCATTCTCCCTTCATTATTTATGATTCTTCCTTTGCACGGTGTAATTACTACCAGCAATATATATATGTTACAAAAAACCCCTACATATACACATATATATATATAGAGCAAACACCATGCCAATAAGAAGTTTCCTCCTCCTGCACATGCATTTCTACCTAACAGTGACCATGCAAAGGCAGACTTGGCACGTGCAAACATCACTTTTCCTCTGCTTCAGGTCCTTCTTCTTCTGGCACATCTACAAGACAGGAAAGCTGCTGGGCAGTCTAACTATTGCCATGGTGTTTCTTCTCCTCGAGTACATCCATGGTTTGACTGGAAACTCTTCCAGGCGAGGCTGTTTGTTCTTTTAGTGCCCAGCACACAGGGCCCTGACCAGCAGTGATGGATTCTCAGCAGCATGGTGAAACTCATCATTTTTTGTGTGCAAAATACGTACAACATTTGCCTGATGGAGTAACACTGAACAAGGCTGGCTCCCACACTGATGTCTGAAATTACTGGAACGGTGTGTTTCACGTTTACATGGCGTGGGGTGTGCAGAGAGCTGAATAAAGGCCGTGAATTATTTACAATTCTGCCATTATTCATTTCAGAGGAGCTGCCTTTGCTCACTAAGCCCCACGTCTCCTCATTTGCCATGACCCTCGGGGGGACTGCGTTGAGCCAGCAAACATCAGCCCAGAGCCTGTGCCAGACTCACATCTCACCGAGGGCTGGAAGCAGAGCAGCTCTGGGGGAAACTCTGCTGTGACACACAACAGAGGTGCCAGAGCCAAGCAGCTCCTCCTGAGCATCAAGCTCTCATTATTTGCATCATTTCCAGGCAGAGATTGTTGCTCAATACAGGCAAGAAGGATGCAAGCTACATGCCAGTAAAATTTACTTCCCAGGCTCAAAGGGAAGTTTTAGCCAAGTGTTCAATTGTTGGAACCACTGCTCACCCCAGCACCTGCAAACACCAACATCAGCACTCTCCCTGATACTCAGTTTGTGAGAGTCTTTGGGACAGGCTCTATTGGCTTCTGCATTTCACCTGTGCAGGTTTCTTTCTTTTCCTCAGCTGTGCCCAGAGAGATCATTTGAGGCCAATAATTACAAGCCCACAGCACATCCTCCTGCTATTGTATACTCTGCTTTTTCTAAGTTTAATAAGCCTCTGAAAAAAATGAGCATTCCTGCTCAGTTGCATTGGGGTGTAATAAAGCTGTTTATTTTTGTCCCCAAGGGTTGAATTAATTCACTCTAACACCCTGCCTATGCAGACATACTGCCACCATTATTTGGGCACAGGGAAAAGAAAGTTTGTGGCATTGTTCATTTGCATTGTAGCAGTCCTAAAAACCCTGTCAGTGACCAGGCAATGCCTTTGGATCCTAACAGACCAGGAAGAGCAGCTCCAGTCAATGAGCTCATAATCCAATTTAACAGGGAAATTTTTACTGCTTTTCTATCTCTGGCTTGTGAAAAAAAAAAAGCTTATTAGGCTCGGGGGATGACTTTTCTCTGTGTGCTTTGCATGCACAAATCAGAAAACCTGATGCCAGTCCACTGAAACAGAAAGACCACCGGCACCACAATTAAAAAAAATAAAATAAAAAAGAAAATAAAAAGAAATACAAAACCTTAACTGCTTTCTGCTTTAAAGCGCATGAAAGGGGTGGTGGAAGGCACCCAGGGCAGCTGACAAATGTGGTGCAGCAGCTTGCCAGAGAAAGGCAGGGCTCAGGTGCTGCTCGGATGCGCTGGCGTGCAAGGTCCTGCTGTGGAGGAAGGACACTGCCTGAGGACAATTCTTTGCACCACGAATGCAGAGAGCAGCTCAGGACAGCCAACCCCACAGCACAGGCATGGCCACGGTGGAGAATACACTCAGTGGCTTTTCTTTTTCCCCTACAGCCCACGCCCAAGGAGCCACACAACACTCTCCTGGCTCTGGCTGTCTCCTGCTCTGGTGAAGGCCTCTGGGGCCACAGGTGCAGGAATAAATCAGTGCAGATCTGTGCTCTTTCGTTCAGATCAGCATGTTTCAGTCAACTGTGAATAAACTGGACAACAGAGAGGTCAGGCTGAGATGGCCAACGACAGGGCAGATACACTGCAGGAAAAGCAGGGAATTGCTTCTCCCTGGTTCACTCAAGGGAGCTTTGCCCCCGTTGGGGTTGTGAAATTTAAATAACCTAACTCCCCTTGTTAGCTTGTTACTCGTCTCTGATATAAAGTTTCCCTGCATGATGTGGGTCAGATCTTTGTGCAGAAGATTTTCTATAGGGAATCACTCAGAAGTTTGGATTATCAACAGAATTCTGGTATGCTCAGGCTTTCCCTCGCTGATTCTATAACAAGAAGAGCCCTCGCCCTTCTTTTTGTTCATTTGGCAGCTTTGTTCATTTGGCTAGCGGATCCTCAAACATTTGAATTTTGCACTCGCAGAAGTCTGGTATTCAAGTCCTCAAAATACATCACCTCCCCAGAAAAACAGAATGTGTTGGTGAGACAGCAACAAGAGCCTTCTCCACTTAGGCCTGATACACTAAAGCATAAATTCCTCTCACACCTTACACTTCGGAAGGACAGACATGGAAACAGCCAACACGTAAATTGTGATAATTCCTGTTTTACTTTGCTCATGAGCTGGTGAGGACCAGCGAGCCTTTCCTTCCTCCCTGTTTTGGAGTGACTTTATGATATTCTATATCACCTGCTCTGTGCAGACCATTTTGCAGGGGGATTTCCCTGATGCCATCTCAGCTCCAGGAAGAGAGAGACCACACCCAAGAAGACTTTTTTCCCCAAGTTTTCTCTCACAGGTAAAGATTTATTTGTTTATCATTATTGTCCTTTTCCTGTGTGTTTTGTTAAATAAACAGATTTTTCCTTTTTTTTTCTCTTTACTTTCCTCCGAGTCGTTTTCTTTCCCGAACTTAGTACAAAAGAGAAATACGCAGGTACCTGTGACCTGCTTTCCACAGGATACATCCTCCTCTGACTTTGTCTCAAACTGAAACACTCCCTGAGCAGAGATAAGGGACACAGAGGTGTGCACGGGCACAGCTTTACAGCAGGGCAGGCATGCTGGTACTCCTGAGCTCTGCAGACACTCTGTGCACAGGCTGCTGCTGCCTCCCATGCACTCAGTCGCTCCTGGCAGTGCTTGTAATTGCCCACAGTTGATTTACATGTCATGTTTTTAGCGTTAGAGATGAGTGTGAAGCTGCCCCGAGGTCTGACTCCTTCTGAAAACCTTGTAGATCATGTTAGGGGAGGTAGATGAAACAGTTCTACACCACAATATAACAGCAGGAAGAAAGTTCCCTCCAGTACTTCTGTAGCATCTATTCCATACATCAATGACTAATTTAGACTACTATAACTTCACTTAGGCCCATACAGTCACATTGGGAAGAAGAATGATTCCATTGTGTCTATACAAAGGCCAATTGCATGCTTATTGCAAAAATAAGTGCCTTTTAAATATATCCATACTGGTGAATTCAGCTTAGGCATGAGGAATACTGGTATACTGAGCCAACAACAGGACAGATTCCAATAGTGTTATTGATATGGGTTTGAAGGTCTATTCCTTCTGTGGGGCTGTTATGTGAAGTGGGCACTGCCTGGTGCAAGTAAGGCTACCCAGAACCTAAGCCTGGGTTAGTGATTCACCCAGGAAATTTCATGAAGCAGCACTCTCTAAAAATCTCCAAGGTATATTCAAAAGTAAATACATATGCAGAGTTATAGGTCTGATCCTGGCAGACACTGTCATAAAGCTTTCACCCCCTACTCTGAATATATCCTTTGTAATATCTGGTTAACTTTAAACACTTGCTAAAGAAACCAGGGAGAAGTAAATGCCACCCTTTGAAGGGATGCTTCTGTCCAGCAAGTCCCTTGGATCAAAGGTCTAATATTTTCCAAAATGCATGTTATTACTTAGCAACTCATCAGGAAAAAAATTAATTGATTCAATATCTCCCCATGCAAATTTTAATCACTTTTTCAATGTCAAACCTTTAATTAGGCCATTCCTAGGAAGCAGTGTAACCAGGCCATTAGCAATGCAGGCATAGAACAAAACTCTATTAGGAAAATGACACTTTCACTTCAGCAGACTCAGGCATACACCAGTGTAGTCAATCTAAATCAGAGTGTAAGTGAAAAGAAAATACTGCCACAGAGCTTTGCACGCCCTCGACTGCTCATCAGAACTGTAATTTGTACATATATGATACAGTTAAACCACACAGAAATGCCAAAGAGAAAGTTTACTAATACGAAAATGTGACACTGCCTCATTATTGCTACTGCTATGAAATTTCTGTCAGAAGCAGCACTTCCTTCACTTGCATCCACCACAGGGAACAGACATTCCTTTATTCCATTTAGGAGAGCACTGGGACAATGAAGGTGCAGTCCTGAAACACTGAGTGAGCACACAAACCACATTAACAATTGTTTCCATTAATTACAGGGCTGACAGACAAGGAACTGGACTCCTCCCAAACACAACTAACAATAATTCTAACCACTATGAGAAATAACCCTGCCCTCTTGGGTATTGGGAACTACAACCCTCTTACTCCTCTCTTCAGCCACACTTGTGCATTTGCCTGGGTTTGGGTTGCATTACAGAGAAATGAAGCAGAATTCACCCTCCCAAGGGCATGGCAGAGCCAGAAAGACAAGCAAGGAGAACAGGGAGGAAAAAAAAAATTATATTAAAGTTATAAAAGGGTGAGCAGAAAATAGATTTTTAAACAGTAAGTGGAAAAAGCAGGAAAGCTATAGCTAGAGATTAAAAGAGTACAGTGGCCAGACCTTGATGACTTCAAGAGAGTTTCTTTGAAGGGCTCGAATTGAAACAAAAGCTCTTCCATTTGTATTAGTAATGGAACAATAATCAAGCCTCTGGGCAAAATATGAGAGCAAGGCACATCAGAGCTCAAGTGCAGGACGTGCAGATTTTATGCTCAATCTTAGAAGTGAAATGTTTTTATCTGAGGAGGTTATTGTAAACAGTTTTATTTTAGGAGCTGCCCTTTGAGAAGCTACTACACAAAAATGCACACAGAAGAAAGCAAGATGCTTTTCTCTGTTCGAACTTTGCCTTAACAGAAAAAAAATGCTGTTTGCCATTTATAAAAATATCTGAGAGCTGGCAGCTCGTAAAGCATGTTCCCGTACTTAAATGCTTTTATAGTTTCAAAAATCTCATATAATCAAGTGATGCTCATATGAAACTTATGAAGAGCTGCTGAATCTCCTACTGTAAAGCTGTAAGTACAGACCATGAGGGCTCATCTTTGCTTTACTCATTCAAAAATATGGATGAGTTCAATTCCAATTTTAACATCCATGGTCAAAGCAGTCTATGACCCTCCCATGCACCAGGAGAAACAGTCTCCATGAATCTTCCATCTCTTCAATAAGCAATAAAATGCATCTTAGTTGTTAATACTTACCATTTAAAATGGCAATGTGGAAATTGCCAAGTGACAGAAGTGCAGAGACATTAGACAACAGAGTGCAGTGAACTTTATGGGAGATGGCAATTGTCACTTCTAGCAGCATTAAATTTCACAAGCATCAGAGCTCTGCTGTGACTGAGTCTGGTTCAATGAATTAGCTCTTACTAAGGATGGCAACACAGAACATCCACCCAAGCTCATCTTAGCTCTTTATGTGACTCCAGTGCAGAAGCTGCTCATGCACAGCTCTGATACTCAAAAATCAACCCAAAGCCAAAACACTGGTAGAAGATAAACTCTCCTCATGTAATGATTGTTTTAAACTCAGAAAACAGATTTCTGGAGTCCCACTCCCCTCTACTTCCCATATCTGATAGCAAGTCCCCCAATGTGATGCTGGGTTCTGTAACACGGGCTAGGGACACACTTTCTCTAAAGCATCACGTGGAATGTTTTTCCTCTTCAGAAGGTTATTTGACCAAGCTGAGTTGTATGACAGCAGAAATACTGTTCACTCTCCTCTGTGTCTGCTTCTCCTCTGGGCTTTTCCCTTGCACCAAGCTCAAAGGTTTCCCCAGGAAGACTGTTGTCCATCTTCTTCTTGCCAGAATCCCCCTGACTAGCTAACCCCACACCCTTTTATACCACCCATCTTCTTTGGGCATGGCTGCTCCTTCTTTTTGGTAATTAACACAGCCCTAACTCATCAGGGGAGAGGTTGCCTGCAATATTCCTCCCCACATTAGCTCACTAATGTACGTGTGCTGCCTTTCTGAAGGGTGTGTGCATTCATCCCACGAGGACAGACCTGCTGCTTGCCTGAGCCCCAGAATGTGCTCCCAGGGTCAGGCAGAGCAGGCTCACAGCCTGAGTTCAGCTGGTGCCTTGGGAGGTTGGAAACATTTCTTTGAGGGTATCAATACCACCACGGCATGGCCAGACAGGCAGGCAAAGCCTCCAGCCTGCCACAGAAAGGCAGAGAGCACATTTCAGTTATTCCTGAATAGAAGCAGTAAAAAATAGCCTCTGGGTTAGATCTGTAGCTCTTATATTGGGTGTGTTAGGAATTAGTGATCCAAAGGATCTAAACGAATTTGGAGGGAACGCTCCTGAGAATCACTGATTTTTTTTTTAATTTTTTTCTTTAAAAAGTGCAAAGATTGTATTTTCAGAAGCTCTTTTCTTGTTGGTGGCAAGGTTTTGTGTGAAGCCCTTGGCTTCTTGTGATCAGTGGGACATTCAGCAGCAAGCACTCTTTGAGCCTCGTCGATATTTTCAAGGGTAGGAGAGAATTTCACTCCTTTCGAGTACCACTCAGACAAAGATGAAAAGCTTGCGAGGGTGCCAATTATATAACCTGGCTGAGCCAGTGAAGAGCTTTGCAGGATGCATTCTGGCTTCACAAGATGGAAATTCAGCTTTTATTCAAGTGGTTTGATTTGGTGGCTTCACTGTTTAATCCGTGTGGCCACTGTGATCAGTCAGAAGCAGTAACTGAAAGGGAGGCAGCTCAAATTAATTCTGCCAGGATTTCAGTGTTTACTACCACGGATCTCCCTGGCAGCACGCCAGCAGGACAAGAGTTCAGGACAACAGCTGATGTGTTCTGCACTGGAGACAACATATTCCTGCACTGCCTGACAGAGCCCCGAGCTGAGCTGCTGGATGAGCCCCAAGCAGGATCCCACAGTGCAGTGAGCAGATCTGGGCTGGGAAGTTGTGTTCAGCCACGTTTGTGCTGAATGAAATCCAGATCAGTAAAACCTGTCTCCTGGCTTATTGCTGTGGGCAAGGCACCAAGTCACACACAGCCAACTCCATTTCCCAGTCTAAACTGGCCTGTGTGCTGCTGACTGTGCCACTCAGGGACAGCATTTCTCCTCTCCCCAGAATGTGCAAATGTGGATTTTAACCGTGGAAGTGCCTTGGATTGCCAGGGCTTTGGGACAGGGACAGTCCTTTTCTCACAGGTCTGGGTGACACTTCCATCTCACAAATGCATGAGTGCTCCTCCAGCTCACTAACAGCAGCTGTTCTTTGTGTAAATTCTTGGTGGGGAAGAGGCCTGAGCAATAAAACTGCTGCTCTGAGAGAAAAAATATCATCAAAATCTGTGATGGAAAGGAAGGAAAACCAATGCAGAGCTTATTAGCCAAGCTGCATACAAGCTTAAAAAATGTATCAGCCTAGACTTGGAAATTTATGTTCAAAGCCACGAATTCAGAGTTAATTTATTATGCAGTAGATTTCCAGCTCCACTGAGCTAATGGGATTTGTTATTCTGCTAAATGGGCTTTTCCCTCAGAGCACCTTGTTTCATGAGAGCATTTAACAAAGGTTTGGGAGAATGAGGTGTGTAAACACAGCACAGCCATGCCAGCTGCCTCTTGTTTTGCACACTAAAGTGCTAATTTCTCTTCCAGGCTATGGGTGCACGTGTACTGCACTCTGTGCAGGAGGATTTCTCCTAAAGAAAAGTGCAGAAAATTTCCCAGATTTCTTGAGAGAAGATTTTTGCTTGTTAATGGTCTCTGGTGTGTTTAGAGTTAAAAATTGGAAGTATCTTCCTTGCTCTAACAGTGTTGATGACAGGTTCTCCAGGAGCCAACTAGCACTTTGTGAAAGGGCAGATGAAAACAGAATCTTCTATAATTAATGACGCTTTAATTAATAGCAGGACTAAGAAGACCAGACAAAATCAAGCCCATGAGAGTCTCTGTTTCCTGCAAAGTATCAACACAAAAAATACAGGGAAGGATCAGGCTCTGTGTCATGGAAGTGAAACCAACTCATGGAAGAAGCACAGGAGCCTGGCAACAACCCCAGGAGTGAGCTTGAGCCCTGCTTGTTCGTTCAACACCCAAATGAAACTCCTTTTCTGATGTTCCTCACAGCATCCTGCCCCAGTGTGCCCAAATTAAATGCTATTCTTCTCAATATCTGTATCTCCAGTGAGAACAGAAATGCTTTCACTCCAGGGATAATCGGAACATTAATTTTCTATCAACTTTAAGTTTTTAAAATGAGAGCTCTTTGCCATTCTGCTCAGCAAGTTGAGAGCAAATGCTCTTAACCCTTAGTAAAGCAATGCATCCATCAAGGAGACATTCTGCACCTTTTCAGGGTGCAGTCTTATGCTATATAACTGACTGAGCTCCATATTCCCACTGTTTACAGTCATTCAATTTTCAGTTATAATATTTTGATTTTTCCCAAGGAAAATTTAAAAGCAATTGCAGCAGCTATTAGGCATTGTCAGTGAAACTTCATTTATGATGAAAAGAATAAACCTGACAGAACTGTCAAGAAAACCAGGAAAGCCAATGTCTGCATTCCTGACAGCATCAGGAATAACAAATCTACTGTTAAATGGCACGAGTTTTCCCCAGACATCCATTTTGTAACTAGTATAGAATAGAACTCTTGTTGAAAATAAAATTAATGTACTGAACAAGGACTGAAAAAATTAATAAAAGCTGTGGGACTCGAAATGGTTTCTTTCTCTGTCGCTTTCATTTGTGTGTGTATTCATGACTGTGTGTAAATCTAAATACATTCCGAAGCCTGGGGGCAATGTTGATTCAGAAACACAGAATAAAAATTAAGGAACCAATGGCCTGTTGAAATAAATGGCAAAACTCCCTTGACTTCAGCAGAGACAGAATTTTGCTGCAGATATTTGGGCCAAAGTTATCAACAGCCAGGAGGCAGTAAATCTGACCTTTGAAAACCAGCAAACAGGATAGGGAAAATGGCCTTTGGGTTGTCCACCTGTTCTGTAAAATCTTCCTGAAAATGTAACAGAAGGGGCTCAAAACTTCTCTTTTAAATCTGGTGATGCTTCTTTCTCCACCACCTCAGGGGTGGTGAAAGCTCATTAAGTAGATGTGTTGGTCTGGAGTTAGGTGGGGTAATTACACCTTCAACTTCGTGTGAGAGGGGGCAGATCAGAATTTACTTTCATGATCTCTGAGATGACTTCACAGTTTCTTTGTGTCAGGAGTGTGCAGTGGAGGGGAGGAGTGCAGACTGGCTCCTGGTGTGTCCATCTGTGGTCACCCCCACATGGAGACAAACCTGAGCTGGTCACCCTGAAGGTTCTCACTGCTGGAGTCCAGGAAAGCCAGAAAACTTTTCCTGCTCCTGTGGGAGTTCCCTAGAGCTGCCCAAAATAGCTTAGCCTTTGACCTAAGTCCATGGGAGAAGCTCCCTTCACTTCTGGATGAGCTGAAAGCAGCGAAGAAATGAAAATTATTTTGTTCAGTGTACCACAGAGTTTGCATTTGTAGTTTTAGGTTTTGCTATATATAATATATAGAGACAACATGGAGGACCCAGGACATCGTTCTTCTTCTTCTTCTCCTCCTTCTCCTTCTCCCTTCGTCTTCATTTCCTGTGATTTACTTATTGGTTGAGGGAACTCAAGGAAGAAGGCACATGCTAATAAAAATAGTAATTACTGGCACCAAATGCAAAATAGAACACGTAGTGGTCAATAATTGGGTGATTAAGTCTTAAAAACTGCTTGCACACAAAGGCTGTAGCCATTGCACTTCTGGAAGCAGCAGCAGAGGTTGTGCTTCTGAAATTTAGACAAGAAATAATAAACAATCCTTGAAACAGCAGAAAGAAGTTTCGCCTCATCTTTTCCTGATACGAGACACTGAAAAATAAAACAAGACCTTGACATCTCCTCACCCTCACCCTGCAGCTTCTGTGCCCCAAGAGCTGAAGGTTCTCTCTTTCTCACAGTCACCCTGCTGTGCTCCAAGAGCTGAAGGTTCTCCCCTCTCACCCTCACCCTGCAGTTTCTGTGCCCACAGAGAGAGAACCATGGCCCCTCATTTCCAGATGGAGGCACTGAAAAGAAGGGTGCCCTCAGGGGTGCCAGCCACACTCTGGGCATGGCAGGCTGGCAGGGGCACAGCTGCTCCCTTGAACCTGGGAATAGGCTCCTGCAGGGGACAGGGAGGATGGGGATGGGGTGTGACCAGCTCCCCACGACCCCCCCAGAGGACTCCTGCACACCCAGAGGTTTGGCACCTACTGCTGGTGGTCCCGTGGTCCCAGCCAAGCTTGCCCCTGGCACCCAGCCCCAAAGGGCTGCTCCCAATCTGTGGTGTGCCAGGGAGAAGGAGGTGAGGGGGAGCAGGCACTGGATTATTGCAGGAGGCTGCCTGAGCTTACAAATGAACTTTCTTTCTGTTGGCATGAGCCCAGCTCTGCTCTCCCCTTGTCACTGTAGAGCAGCAGCCAGCAGACAGGTAGGATTTAACAATGCCATTATAATAACAGCAACAGTCTTCAGGCAGAGTGGAAGCCCTGGCAGAACAAAGCCCAGCTAAAGGTGGAATAATGCATGCCTGGGACAGCCCTTACTGCTCTAATTTTTCTTATGTATTTATGTTTAATTAGCTAGTGGCTCAGAATGGCTCTGGGAGTAAATCCCTCCTGGATGAATCCCAAGGTCACTTCTTCAGCTGCAGGATGGAAAAATGCACTGAAGCCTGGCCAGCTGATAATCTTTTGCTTGCTTATACCAATTGAATCCTTTTTTCTCTTGGATGAACTTATCTGGGAGCTAGCTAGGCTGTAGGCCCCTGTTAAATAATGATGATTATGTTCTTTTTGCTCACTGTCGACAAGGAATTATAGCCCCTCATTTAGAGCTCATTTCAAAACCATAAGATTCTGTAATTGAAAGTGGCTGAAGCTAATTTGATAACCCAGTTCTGAACACAGCCGAGTAACTGCTTTCCCTTTGTCCTTTCAGCAGTAATGGCCTTGTCAGGAAAGTCTTCTGGGCTACTTTAAAGAGAACAATTATGACAAAGGTTAAAAACTATTGTCCTGTGACAGTGTGCAATTTCAACATTGCCTTCAGGTTCCCAGCAAGGCCAGGGCATGGCAGGAGGGTCAAACTCCCTCCAGCCACAGCTGCCCTCTCAGACACCCACCCAGGGCTCACTCTCTTGGGTGAGTGGCTCTGCTGCACTCCCCAGGGTGCAGAGCTCCACCCAGGAGAGCTTCTGACCCTTCCTCTGGTGACAGGGATGTTTGCTGGGCTCCACCCTTGTGGTTAAATTCCCACAGCAGGACACCCTGAAGGCTCCTTCTCCCTTACAGCAGCCATTGCTGACTGCTCTGGTGGTGCAGGAGGAGGTGAATCCTCCTCTGGTGCCCAAGGGATGGGTGAATTCCTGCAGCACAGACAGGCAGGAGAGGAACTCCCCCTGATACCAGGATGATTTTTTGCCTTTTCTTTTATACCCTTTTGTATAGTTTTATGTATTCTTAGTGCTTTTAGCCTACATGCTTGTAACTTTCCAAGCCTAATCTGAGACCCACAGTACTGTTAAACCAGAAAACCAAACATCCTAAAAGTCCCAGACACCAAAGTCCTCTCCAAAACATATTTTTATGAACTAAGATAGGCCCATTCAGAGAGAAAGTTCCTCAAAACAGAAAGTTCATTTGAGCCTCTCATTAGAGAATCTTTAGTAGATATGCTAATTTGCAAAGCCCAGTGTATGCATTTCAAGACATTCCACCTGGACAAAGTGCTGCACCCAAAGATCCTTAAATAAATACCGAGATAAAATCCCCTTTTCCCCATAAACCATGTTTTGGTTTTAATTTTAAGACCAGAAAAGGCAACACCCCAGGGAACAGCCCCATGTGAATGAGCAGGATACCTTGGCCCTACAACTCAAGGTAGAAAGTAAAGCCTAAAAGGGATACCCACTGAGTGCTCTGCCTGCTGTGATTGACCCCTGAGCACATTTATGGCACCAGCAGCACTGCAGGAAGCCCTTTTTGCCCCTAGTTCCTGCTCACACCTGCACCTGGGCACCCAGCAACCTCCAGGAGATGAGAGCAGCTTTCCTTAAACCTCCTTTCCAGTGATCTTGGAGGGAAACTCACCAATTTCAAGACAAATATTTCTGATACCTTCATAAATTCTCCTTGTGTATTTCAGATTCTGAGCCTTTCCCAAGGTTAGTGGAAGAAATGTAAATAATATGGCAAATATTTCTCTAGCCGTAGCCTGGAGCTGTGCTCAGAACTGCTCTGGCTGTTGTTGTTGCTTATTAGCATAAGCAAATTGCTAAATTGTGTGCTGTGATAAAATGATGGATTACAGCACGGGAGAAATCATTAACTCATTGATTAGCAGCACATGCCTTCAAAACCACTATCTAAGCAAGTTCTGAGGATTGTGGCAGCTTTGTAAATGTTACAACTGCTGTCTCCCCTAAGCAAGAATCAGGAAATAGTAATACATAAATCACCAAAATTAAATTTTAATAGTTAAAATTGGTTCTCACATGGTTTCTAATATTTATTGTAGCTGTTCACGTGGGGCTCCTGTTCTGTGTCTCCCTGTGCTCCCAGGGAGAAGGCTGTGGTGGGGTCTGCATGAGGCAGGGTCTGACACTCTGGGAGCTGCCTCCACGTGTCCTGGTGCCTGTTTCCCTCCTCTGGTATCTCTGCTGCACAAGTTTTAAGCATTCCAGAGCAATGGATGGTGCAATGGTGTGTGCACATCACGCAGTGTATCCCTTCTGTCATAGGAAAATTATCATTTAAATAGTTGCAACATGCATAGTACCTTTTTTTTTCAATTGTTTTGCTTTGAGACTTTGGGTTTTTTTTTTTTGTTGTTGCTGATATTTTGTTTTTTTTACGAAAGGGAATTCTTTCCTGCACTTATGTGTTGAGAGGATCTCCTGCTCAAAGTCTGTGGTTCACTGGCAGCATCTGTTCCTAGGTATTCCCTCCTGGTGGCTTTAATAATCAAAGCAGCCTGTAATTGCCACATCTAATAGCAGCAGGCTTCACTTCTTACTCAGCATGAGCGCTCAGCAGTTTATAAAATCACTCATTTAAATGGGCTTCCTTCTACTAGGATTAGCAGGCCAGTCCCATCCCTCCTCCCCACATCTCTCCCCCTCTTGCTTTAAGTAAGATGAGACATTAATACTGAATATTAGGACCATTGTAATTGAAATCATTGTAACAGAAATGTCAGTGAAGGTGGGGCACAGGATCCCTCCCCATCAGCACAGATGCCATACCCAGAGCATCCCCAAATTCCTTATCAGCAGAGCAGAGAATCAGCACCAGGCTCTGATCTCACCTGTTGGCTTGGGAGCTGGCACAGCAGAGGAGTGTCCCTGCAGGCCCTGCTGTGGTGCTCAGTGCAGTTTGAGCACCCACTGATGGTGGGGGATAACCCCAGGGGCAGGGACAAGACAATGTCAGCCTGGGCTGTGGAGCTGGGGAGGTTCCCTTCTGCTCCCAGTGCTTCTCTCTGCCTTTGCTGGCTTTCCAAGCACTTCCCTCCAGCCAGCTCATGCACTTCCTCTGCTTCATTCCTGACACCATTCCACCTTGGAAAATGTGCTGGTCTCTCCCACCAGCTGTAAGCCCACAGTAGGGCCAAAGGTTTAGCTATTCTGATTATTTTACAGATCCCCCAGCCAGGCCATTACATCTGTTTCTGGGTCCTCCAGTGGACTGGAAAGGAAGAAGAGGAAGATATATGAAAAATATTTTCCTCTGTTTTGCCAGAGGTGAATACCAGGGTTTCTCTTTGTTTCACTCTCAGATTAAATCATGGACATGGGAACAAGTGACCAATGATTTCAGGGTGTGCATCTATAAATGAAAGAGAGTTTCAATAAGAGGGTAATTTATTTCACTTAATTAAACCTACTGATTTGTGGTATTAATCCATTCAGTAAAATGCCCTTTTAATAAGTAAAAGAATACCTTTCACAATTGAAAGATTTTCAGTTGTGATCTTCAGTTCCCTCTTCAATTCTGCTGCAAGGCAGTTCTTGGAAATGAGAGACAAAGCATTCCTCTCCAAGGAGAGTCCATTTTCTGTGTCTGGTGGCATACTTATCTGCTCACTGTCTCTCTCCCAAAATCTAGCATCTCATTGGAATTATTTTTTTTTTTAAACTAATTAGGCAATTTTATACATAGTTCCAGGAGTACCTCTTAGGACAGCATTAATTTTAATAGCATCTTAAAATGACAAATTCAAGATATGCCACTAACAGTGAATATATGCAGTTAATAGATTTTCTTCATGCTGCTTCTGCCTGACACTGCATTTGTCATAGCAGAGGTCCTGCTTTGGCATCATTCTCATCCATTCTTCATCCCCTGAGTTTTCTATCATAACATACCTTTCACCAGCAGTGTAATTTCTGCATTACCACACAGGCAATGTCACATACTTAACAAACTCCTCACAAACATTTACACCAGCAGCTGTCTGTCAGACGGCAAATGTTCTTTTCTGGAGGAGTCTGCAGTTTCAACTATTATCATGGTAAATCATCTCCCAGAAACCGTCTTAGACACGTCCCTCACGAATTTAAGCGTTGTACCTTCCACAAAGAGCTTCCCCCTTCCAGCTGCAGGAGATTGTCCCTGTTCTTCATCAGCCCTTTGTCACAGAGAATGACACAGCATCCAGCCCCTCCACTAGAGAGCCCCCATCAGACCAGCCTGCCTGGCCACCTCATAGCACAAGTCCCTTTTTTCCCTGTTTTTAGTAGAAAATTCCCCCTTTTTTTGTTTTTTTGTATTTCTTCAGGGAGTCTGGACCACTTGACGTTGTTTGTGGCTGTTTGAAGACAAAGTGCTGTTTTGCAGTGACACAAAGCAGCACAGTGCTACTGAAATTTGTGGTCCACCCTGTTTTTGTTAGGAAAGCTGGTTTGTAAGAGCAGCCTTGTGGGTGCTTGGTCAGAGGCAGTTTGCACCTAAAAGCTGTGCAGGAGCAGAAACAAAGTTTGGTGCCACTAGTCCCAGAATAACACAGACATTAAAAATCTGAAAACCAGGAAGAACAGTTATGCTTTCCAGATATGTTTGAGCAATTTCATTTGAATACTTACAGTAGATTTTTGGTGCTTCACACTGGAGGCAGCCAGGAACAGCACAAGGCTGGAGAACTGAAACTGCTCACTGTGCTCTCCAGCACACTGCAGCTATTTGGTTGTATCCACTAATCCACACCACTTGTGTTCCTTCTAGAGCCATCTCGAATTTGGGCAGCTGAAGAAAAGAGCGGAGGGCTGGGGGCTCCTCCTTACAGCACAAAGATATTGCCTGAGTGTTTGACTTTGGGTTGTATCTCACTGGAGCCTGGCAATAAAGTCTGCATCTGGAGACCTAATGCTGCCCAGGCAGGGCAAGGAGTGGGAATGCACAAGGATGGAGGGCTGGGGGCTCCTTTTTTCTTCCTGCTGCTAAAGTGCACAGGAACAGCAAAGAGGGGAAGAAAAGCTGATTTCTCAGACCTGGAAACTATTCCTCAGGAGTGTCAGATGAGGGAAGTTGTCCCAGAGATCCTCGGAGAAAACAGAGTGGAGGAGTTTTATGTATGGAAAGAAAATTCCTGTGTAGGTTTGGTGAGGTGAGATGAGGAAGAAAACAGCTGAGCTGGCTGCAGAAGTGGGAGGAAAGCCAAGCAGCCAGGCTTGCCCTGCTGGGCAGGGTTCCCCCTCCTGCACTGTTCCCACCCTTCCCAGCCATCACCTGACAGCAGCTACCAGGAACCAGATGATGCCTACAGCAAACAGGAGTTCAGGACACAGCATCCTCCTCAGGAAAAGCACTATAAAGCTGTGGTGTGTTAAATATTACAGTTGATGAAACCCTCATTCCATTGAAGGCAGGGCCAAAACTACCTCTGATTTCAAGGGAGCAGGAATTTTTCCCATCCCACTGCCTCCCCGATCAGATCTCTGTTCCCTTTGTCACCCATTCTATTTTTCTGAAGCTCTTTCAAACATTTTCAGAGGAAATTAACTGATCTCATCTCTCCTAGCTTTAACATTTCTGTAATATAATTGTATTCTTTGTCCTCAAAGGGAACTCTGACAGTAAACTTTTCGAGTTCTCCATCTTGCACAGTTCATTTCAGTAGGAATCAATAAAGGTCACACTATTTAAAAATGCACAGCCTGAGCAGAGTGCAGAAGAGACCACGGAACTGCTCAGTGTTGCCACAGCAATGCATGTATTTCTTTTTCAGCAGCAGATGGTAGGGCTGACATCTGCAAAAGCAAAGGGCACAGCTGGGTTACATCTCAGGTTATGGAAAGCAACAACAACCACTATGTGTCACCTGTTTTGACTGCATAATTCATTTTTCTCTGAGAACAAAGAGCTTCCCCTATGCATAGAAAATGACTCTGTGTTTCCTATTTAAAGTGATGCCTCGTAACCCAGTGGGGATAAAAAACCAAGGGCCTGTAGTAGTAATGTGACATTCATAACAAAAAGCAAAGCCACCAGCCTCCAGGGTGTTTTCTGCATTCTGGAATTAAAACCATTTTCGTGACAGATGTTAACTTAAGAGCAATAATCAGTATTTCAACAAAAAAAGGAAGGCCATTTTCTGTGGGATTGTGTGTGTTCCAGTACTGCACTGTTTTTTAAAGCAATGGTGATGCTTACATTGAGGATGTCAGCTGATGTGGCCTTGGCGTGGCTGGAGCACTGCAGGGGCAGTGAGAGCTGGGGAAAAGGGGTGCCCACAAAACACACGTCCAGGTGACACCAGGAAAGTCCCAGCCCTATTCCCCCTCCCCAGCTGACTGCAGTCTTTTAACCCAAACTGAGAGGAAAACAGCTTTTGGTCCTGGGGAAGGAGTTAGCAAGTAAACCCAAAGGAAGCACACAGCAAGTTTCCAACCACTGAGCAGGAGCTGGTGGATTTTAGATCACACTAATTGTATCTTTCTGGCTTTACTGTCCAGAACTGCTGAAAAGAGCTTTTCATAACTCTGCTGTGATTCAGTCTGTGCCAAGAGCTTCCAGTCTGGGTCCCACCCCAGGTATTCGACTTGTGTGCACGATTTGAATGTAGTGACCCAACACAGCACATCCCAGACAAGGCACATCTGCAGGGAAGGACACTCCTGAAGGCAGAGCGAAGAGCTGATGCTGTCAGATGCTCCAATCTCAGCTGTGTCCCTCCAGAGCAGCTGCCAATGTGATCTGGTGTTTCCCTGGGAGCAGGGAGGGCACACATGCCCAGAGGAAGGGATGGCATCACTGCAAGAGCACCCCAAAGTTCAGCCCCACCCCCTTATTTGTCCTAATTTGTTAAAGATACTCTGTGTGCTTTCTGCCAGGGACTTTTCTGCACGCTGGTGATAATGTTGCCTTGTTCAGAGGGGTCAGCAAGAACAGTACAGAGTATTTTCCAATTAAATGGTCGGAATTACCGAGCTGAGTCCTTTTATTTAAAAAATTTTAAAAAAAGTTGCTTAACATTTCAGCAAAACAAGATCTCTTTGCCTTGATTCAGGCTTGCATCTGAAAACAAAAAGGGCAAAAGTGCCAAAGGCATCCTGTCCTTGGAGTGGGAAATAAACCCAAAAGTGAAGCTATGCCTTCTGTAACTACCTCCAGATTTTAACTCCTGGTGTCAGAGCTCAGCACTGAGGTGCTCAGACCTCAGGCATTTTTGGTTTTTGTCTCAGTGGCATAGCATTTCCCAGCTTCATGGGAAACTGCAGGGCTGTTCACAGCTTTGGAGAGGCTCCAGAAAATCCTACAAAACAGCAATGAGATTGGGCACAAACAATAAGATATAAATACCTGGCAGTCCAATCACTGTCTTGTTATTATTGATATACAGCTAATATCAGTAACTATCAAGAGGGCAATACTATCCTATCAGAAAATAGGTCTCTATCCCCTAAACCTGAGAGGCACTTGGCACCCAGCTCACAGAGGCCACTGCTGATCAGGAGAAATGGCAGTGAACAACAAAACAGGACTTTCATGAATCTCTCACGTTTGGGGATGTCCTTGGCCTCCAGAAATCGGGAAAGATCTCCCCATCCTTACTTGTCAAAGCAAAACCTCTGCAACTACAGCTTTGAAACCCAGGCTGGGGCACCCTTCAAGCAGAAATCAAGGGACTGGCTTGTAATCTCAAAACAAATTGGGATATTTATTGAAAAAACCACTTGAACTATCACTGGGAGCACCTAAAAGCTGAAAGAGCAATGCATGTCTTTTAGTGGCCCAGTGACTTTGGAGCCAGCACCAGGAAGAAAAGCTCCAGGACTGCAGCCTGTCCAGTTACTGACTAAAATCCTAAATTCCTGGGGACAGATCCGTGGAGGGACTGGCACTGCAGGCACCTGAGGAATTGCAGAGTAGTCTCTAGGTGTTCTTCCCATTCTCTGTCTGACAGAGAGAAACTTTTCCAAAGCACCTGGGACTGTGCAGTAGATGGGTGATGTCTCACAGCGAGGGGTAAGAGCAAGGAACTGGCTGGCTGGATCAATGCTATCAGTAAATAACAGCAATATATATTTAAAAGCCTCATTTTGCAGGGCTCCAGACCTCTCATTTTAACAGGAACAATCAAACGAACCTGAAGGGGCAACAGAGAAGCTTTCCTCAGTCTTGTCCTCACCCTGGTGCAATGCAGGAATGGGCTCCCATCTCCAAGGAATGCTGTGAGCTAAAGGCCATTTTCCAGCTAAAATCAATGAGAGCTGCAACAGATCCTGGTCTCTACTTCTCCCTAAAATGTCCAATTAATTCTACTCGAGAAGAAAAGTCTGCAACACTTCCAGATATTTGCCTTCTAAACAGATTTAACTGGACTTGAGGTGCTCATCATCCTTCCTCCCAATCTCCCTGTAAAAGGCAGCCAGGTGCTCCTGTCTCTGAAAGTGATATCATCATAATAAATGCATTTGCTGGAAGAAATTAAACAACAACAGGTGTCCTTCAGAGTCCTCAGTGACTGTTAAAGGAATTTACATTTGTGAATAAACAGCAGTAGAAATTATTTTTCTGACAGCTTCTTGTTATTAAAATTAGGGGCCCTGCTTAATCCTGCACACGTCAGCAGGACCCAAGGTGACCTGCTAAGTGCTGGTCACAAAAGTTAATGTTGTGTAAGGGAAGGATTAATGAAAGCAGCCCTTTATTGAAAAAAAAAAAAAAAAGTATAAAAATATTTTGGAGCTTGGATATCGAAGTCAATAGCAAAATCCCACAGCTTTCAGTGAAGCAACGAAGCAGAACTTTTAAAGACTGCCTGCAAGCAGGCCCCTGTGCAACAGCACAGTTCTAGGAGTTACCCTGGCAGGAAGGTTGGTCCTGTACCAGACAGGTACATCCTGTGCACATCCACCTGGAGAAAATTCCTTTTTTCTGTCCCACGGCCTTCCTATCACCTTGACAGACCTTTTTTCTCTCTTCCCCACAAAAATGAGGACGTTGTGGTCATCTGTACTTCTAATATGCTTTTAAAGTTTAATGCACTTGGAAGGTTTCTCCCTAGTGTTGTTAAATCACCCAGTTTGAGAAACAAGACATCCCACAACGCCATAATTTTGAGTGAGAGCTTAAACTCAGACCCTGATCCCTTAGCTCAGAGCATATACCACATGTGCTTAATGAGGCTTTCTGTGCTAAGGAAGACAGGGAAGCTTTTATGCTGACTAGCTTTCATTTTCCTTTCCCCTGTATATTCTATTGCTACTCAAAAGTTAAGGATTGATGGGAAAAGCATGCATTTGCAGCAGATTTGTCAAAATGTAAAAAATATTGATTTTTGAAGAGGCTTGCCCACAGTGTAAAAGTAAGTCAAAGTTAAAATCAATAGGGATAAATTAGGACTTCTCGAGCTATATAAATGTTACAGTAACAGAGCCTTTAATGCATAAAAATCCTGTACATCAGATGACAAAAATAGTTTACACTTACTTTTTACTTAAATTTTAAAAGGTAAAGTAAAACGTCCATTACCTGCTGCTCTAAAATTTGAACAGTAGGGTAGGTTATTTTTTGAGAGCTATTATTTTTCCAGATGTACCATTTTTCCAGAGCACCAAGAGTCCTGTCAGTGCTCCTCATCCTCACGTGGTCACACTCAGCCTCTGCTGCCCCAGCGTGGGACTGCACAGCTTCTCCCAGGGAGGATGCTCTTGTCCCAGGAGTGCAGAGAAACACCAGCTGGGCAAATTTTAGAAGCCTTTTTGTGGCCACCCCCAAAGGTTTCCACCTTCTGTTGAGCCCTTGGCCCAAACCCCAGAGCCATGTCCCACACCAGTGGGGCTTACTCAGCCTGAGCTGTTCAGAAATGTGATTTAGTGAGGGGATAACCCTGCTCTGAGCCTTTCTGCTGAATTAGGTCCCACCATTAGGGTGATGTGCCATTAATTACTTTTTCCCTCCAGGGTGCATGAGGCATTGCCCTTCAATAACATCTTTGCTGCTCCTGGACCCATATTTTCCCTTGTTTTCTTGTTTCCCCTTTATGTTTTCCAGCCATTCTAGCACGTTTGTTGTACAGCCCCTTGCTTGATCGAGTTGTCCTTCTGCATCTCTCCAGTTATTTTAACTTTGTGATGTCTGGCTGAATTAGGCTGGAGATCTCAGAAGAGTGGGACTGCCCACGGAGCAGCAAATGTCCTCTAAATCCTCTGACCTTACCCCATCTTCCTGGAGATTTTGATCTGGTAATTTTAAACATCTCCTTGTCTCAGATCACTAAACAAGGGTAGCACTGCCTCTCAGAAGAGGCACTTTTTGGAACAACTATGAATTATGTGAGTATTTTCCTATATGTGAAATTCTTCTAGTGACCTGGAGAAATTGGACTCGGGATGGTTGTGGATGTCCTGTGACTGACCACAAGAAAGGGTCAGCCCCACAGCTGGCCTGAGAGCTCAGGTGTGGTGGGTGCTTGCAGGAAGAGATGAGACAAAAATTCATTCTTCCAAGTGCTGCCTGTCTCCCCAACAGCCAGAAGTGTCCTGTGAGAGAAGGTCAGCAGCTCTTCCCCTCGGGTCTGAGAACAGATTGTTTAAACACTCATGATGGGCTTTCAGACCATACATTTCACTGCAGTTATGCTATTCATGAGAAGTGGCTCAAAGGAGACTTTTCAATTGCTTATGTGGGAGGAAACATTTGGCAACCAGACAGAGAAAAACAGATTTTTTCAGGAGATGCCTTATCCACAAAGTACAATTGTTTTGTCACACATTTCTTTGGGTCTCTCAAGGTTGAAGAGTTTTTGGCAGCAGTAACTGTGGAGCTTGCAATGGTTTCCAGCCCTTTGTGTCAGGTGAACCTGAAGAGACACATCCCTGGTGTCTGTGGGTGAGTCCAGCTCCATTTACAACAGGACAACAAGACTGATTTACCCTGCAGAATACAAGACCCAAAATGTTTTAAACTTGGAGGCTACAATTCTAACTCTGAACACATTTTTACGGCTCCTACCTTTACTCTGCTTCAGCCCTGTGTGGGATGCCACTTCCATGAGCTGTGGTAATAGAAGTTATACCATTACAAAAGTTTTGTTTGGCTTCTTCTTTCTCTGCTTTTTTTTTTTTTTTTTTTTTGGAAGTAGTCATATAATTGCATGTAAATAGATTTATTTTACAGTTCTGTGTATAAAACAGCTTTTAAATGGTATATTCATAGAGGCTGGTAATGGTCCTGGTGCCAAAGTGTGCAGAGGCATTAACAGAGTGAGAGATGCAGGGAGATGCTGCATGGGTTACTCCCTGGAATATATATATATCCCAGGGAAAGTGGGCTCCAGGGCCTGTTCTCTTTTCTATCTCATTCTCATGGCTTCTCCTTGCTAGAAAGGGCAAAATCAGGCCCTGAGTGTTATGTAGAAATCAAAAAATCTATTTTTCATGTTTGCTAAAATCCAGCAGTGTTAGGCTCTGTAAAGAGTCATCAAGTGCACTTTACACAAAATTTAATTTAACTAATTTCTTTATAAAATTCTCCATACAGAGCTTCCCAAAATGTTTACTGGTGCAATAAACCATTACATGGATTGTTTTAAGTCATTTGCCTCCAGACAAAATAGACATTTTAGAGGATTTTGATTTCTGCTGTCTAATAAATGAAGTGCTACAATTCTAAACTTAATATCTGTCATCACCATTATTTTTCTGTACTTTACATCCTTCCTAGAGGTTTATCATGACACAAAAAGATAAACTGTTGTAATATTTTCTGCACATAGGGCAACATTTATTTTTTCCTCCAAGTTTGTCTTTCAAGATGACTTACTGTAGGTTGCCTTTTTTTATTTTCCAAGTGTATTTACTTCATAAAAGCTTGACCTCTAATTAAAACCTAATTCACTGGAGCTGAGAAATGTCCTGCAATAATTGAGAAGCGAGGATTTTTGGACAGAATCCCACTGCACTGTGAATAGACCTTGTCCTTGAAGGGCCTAACACAATTGACATTTCTCGGTTTATTTAAAGCATTGATGCTTTTAAATTTCAGCTGTTTTATTGCTTTTCCTCTATTTGTGATTATTCCAAATGAAAACTTGCCAATGTCTTACACTGTGGTGTAAACACTCCCCACTCTCACTGAGCATATTTTAATTGATGCAATTGGGAATTATGGCAGCTCTTTCCAGACTGTTGGAGCCCAAGATATTTGGAAAACTCCTCAAATTGCCCTGGGGGGTCTGGGACCCTCGCTGGGACCCCAAGAGGACACAGTCTTTGATTTGTGCCCATGGGAAAAGCTTCCAACACTTATGGATGAATTAAGAACATTAAAAATATAAGACAGTTTATCACAGGGTGAAAATTTTTAGTTTTGAGTTTTGTAGTATAGAAGTAAAAAGAAAGCAAGATAGAAGTTTTTGAGCAGTGTTCAGAGTTCTTCTTTTACTCCATTTTCTAATGTGACAGTAGCACAAAGACATCAATGGAATAAATTTGAAGTAAAAGAAACGTGTTACAAATAAGTGATAGTTATTAGTACAAAATTATAAATACAGTATGTTTTAACAGTTAATTGAGTGAAAAGTTTTTAAAACAGCTCTGCATTCTCAGTCTCGTGGCCTTGCAGTGAGAAATTTAGAGAACTAAGTCCAAGTGTCAGACAGCTTTCTGAATCTGAAATAAGAACTTAAATAAACAACAAAAAAACCCTAAAAACTGCAAGTCTGACTCCTTTTCATCTAGTACAGGACTTTAATAAAAAAAGAAAAAACCCTGTTTCAAAGACTCAGCTAAGTCACAGACTGGACACTTTGGCAGCTCATCATTATTTTACAATTGACCTAAGCTGTTAAGTTTATCACCTCCAGCTGCTGAGTCTGAAGTCTGCAGCAAAAGTCCCTGCAGCCTCTGTGTCCCTGTTTCTGGCCACAAATGCTGGGACACAACCTCATGGCTCCCCTGGGAGGGACCCCAATCGTTGTCCTTCACCCCTCCTTTCACTCCATCCCTTCCCAGCTCTGCCAGCACCAGCTCTGCCAGCCCGAAAAGCCATTTCTGCAGGGGCCACCAACCTCTGCCACTGCCACACGAGGTCCCTTCGACCTCAGACAGGGTCAGAGAGGCACACTGTAAAAGAGTCCATTTCCTGATCTTATTTTCTCTTCCCAGTCTCGCCATCTAAACGCCAGCAGCAAAGAATTGCTTTGCCTCAGACAGGGTTCCTGTGAGTCTCCATAAAAACCTTCAGCTGTGAGGCTGTTTCACCATTCCAGCTGCACTCATCCATCCATCACACATTATGTCACTTACCTCTTAGCTTCTTGAAGCATTACAACTTTAAGACTCACGTTGTCTGGGCTGTAAATATACCTGATGCAGTTTCCCTGCTATTGAAAATTAAACTAAGAGCTTGGAAATGGGAAAACACTAAGTCCAAGCATGCTTTATACAAATTATATCATACTATACCAATGATACCCTGAGCATGGAAAACTGAAGAAAGTTTTTGTAAACTATCTGAAAGTGTTTTGGGAACATCTGTCTCACATAAAGTGTTTTTACTTTTGTTATTTTACTTTTGTGTAATTAACCAATGGTGTGTGAGAGGTGTTCATGCAAGGACCAACATCTGTGTCCTGCCTCAAGTGATCTGGGTTATAAGAATTGAGGATTTCCTTCAATAAATGGCTTTTTTTTTTCTCTGAAAATGTCCATGCCATATTTTTTGCTGTTTCTCAGACTCTGCTGTGGCAGACTCTGCCTCCTCCTCAGTACTTTCAAGGAGACTAAATAAAAATTTAGACAAAAAAATTTTCCTTCAGAGCTGAATTTGGAGGATTTCATCTTTGGAGATAGTAAAGAAAAAAAATTACACCAGGTCTAACTTATCTCTAAGACAGACAGGCCTTTGTATTGCAGTGCTACAATGAATAGAAGGAAATACATACAGCAGAAATTAACTTGAGCTTGTGGAGTTTCCTTTATTTTATTCAAGACTTTATTTAACTCACTGCTTCCTAAATAGACTATGCTACTCTTCTTGTATCTAGCTTTGGTTTAATTTTTTAAAAAAATCCTTCTACTGTCAGTACTGGAAACATAGGAAAAGTTTAGCAGCAGAATGCTAAGAAAATGATGCAGTGAAGTGTTTGGAGACAAGAATGTACCTTGATATGAACAGCTGGGATTAGCATCAAGTTATGTGATAGGGAAATGCATGTAAATAACAAACTCACTGTCATTTTCTTTCTCTCCCTTTCCTCATCTCACTAAAAATTCATTAGTATGGGGATTGCTGAAAAAGTCAACCCTCTGCCCAAGGAAGGGAAAACAGAGGTGCCAGGATTATCCAGTTTCTATTATTTCTGCTTGATTAAGTAGATTAAGGGCTGACAATCATGCAGGGCACCACGACAGGGCTCCATTTTTTCCATTCCTGCAGCTAAGAGCTGACATTTACAGTCTGCTGAAGTACAGGATGCAACTCCCATCTCAGAAAAACTGGCACATCACAATGACTGCAGTGGAAAGAATTGGTTTAATACAACTGGAGCACTGCCTGTGAAAGTCAGGGTAGGTGCCTGTCAGAATCCCCACCTTTTATTTCCAAACACTGGGGTAGTGATCACTGATCTTGTCATGTTCTCATCAGTACCAGACAGCTTTGTGTAAAGTGCAGGCTTTCAATTTTTTTTGCTTCTCACGTTTTCCTAGCTTTGAAAGTCTCCCTTAGGGCTAGCAATTTATCATCAAGGCTACCAAGTCTCTTTGAAGAGTAGCAGCACTCTTGCCCAGGATTTAAGATTCCACCAGGTCAGTCAGACTTTAGTTTAAGAAGCTTAATAGAACAAATATTAGTTATTAATGAGTTTTACCCTTGAGAACTCCACTGCAAATCTGATACAAGTACCTGGATGGATCATTAATCAGGAATTTTCATTTTAACACTGAAAACTACTGCTGGAGTGGAAACAGAAAAAAGGAGATGCAGAGCAACATTCCTCACTTTCAATAATGTTATTTACCAGCCTGTTATGCCACCAAAACATCATCCAGATGTTACTGCAGCCCTTTCAGAGCTCTATACATATGTCTCAAAGCAGAGAAACTCAAGCTGAATATGTAACAGCAATTACAAGAGACATCTGCAGCACTCCTTATTCCATCTGAAAATACTTCAGCTATTCTGTCTTGGGTTTCTTCATGTTCTTCAAACATGATTTGGCAAAATAATTACAATCAGAGATCAGAACAACACTCTGTTGGAATGCACTGTCTCATTTCTTTGAAGGTATATATCGCTTCATTAGATTTCATTTCTGGTGTTTGCGCTGTTCATCCAAATTCTGTACATCATGCCTTAGTATTAATATTTATTTCATTTGTCCTTGATCGGGAATGCCAGGGTCAAAGGATTTTCACATCTCAGCAGCACAGTCTCCTCGTGCCTGTCATTTGTATCAGACAGGTCTCTGAGCAGCACAAAATGCTCCTCCCGAGGAGAGAGCTGACGGTGAAGTTGCTTCTCCCTTCTGCTCCTCACCAGGGCTTTTCCCAGCAGGCACAGACTCCTTCAGTGCAGATTGAAACTCACTTTGTAGCTCCTGACCACCTGCAGTGTGAACCTTCATGATGGGAGCACACAACTTGTGTGGCTTGGCCCCCAGGACAAGCAGGAGCACATCTTTGTGCTGTGCACTCCTTGTGACCACAATGACAAGGGAATGACGTTATCTGGTGCTGATCACACTTTCTTCTGGACAGATCATTAGGCTAATTTGATACACATTGATTGAGGATGAGGCTAGAGACAGCCATCTCAGTGCTCCAGCTCCCCATTTGTAAAATGGATATGATTTTACTTCGGGGGTGATGCAAGGACAAGTGAACTGCAATTTGCAAAGGTGACTGCTGCTGATGGGAATGGGAAGAGCTCTGATCCAGCTGTGACCCTGAGCAGGGCAGCCTTCCCTGCCACAGCACAGCCAGGCCTCTGTGCCCAGGACATGGAGCACAGCCCCCAAAACACACCAGGGAATAGAGAGAGAGAGATAGAGATATATAGGTATAGATAGATATAGATATAGATATATAGATATAGATACATAGATATAGATATATAGATATATAGATATATAGGTATATAGATATATAGGTATATAGGTATAGATATAGATACAGATATAGATATATAAATATATAGATATAAAGACATATACATATATACATATAGGTTTAGATATATATGTAGATATATAGATATATATACAGATATGAATATAGATATACATATAGATATATATAGATATAGACATAGATATATAGATACGGATATATAAATATATAGATATAAAGACATATACATATATACATATATACATATATACATATATACATATATACATATATACATATATACATATATACATACAGGTTTTGCATCATAGTCCTATCCCCAGCCCAGCACCAGCATCCTCTGCAGTGAGGAAAGGACACAGCCAGGAGGGCACAAAACCCAAGATTTCTGACTCTGCTCTCAGGGAGGATGGAGAAAAGGACGAAAGCAGCACTGGAAGAACCAGTGAGAGCCTCCTGCTTCTCCCTCCTCCCCTGGCAGAGGGCTGTGGGATCTGGGAGCAGTGCAGAGCTCTTCCCATCCCTCCCCATAACCTCCACCTCTGCAGCCCTGGAGGAGGAGAGGTGTCCCCTGCAGCCTGCCAGACCTGAGCTTGGGACAAGTGCTCTTCCCAGTTCCATCTCAAAATACTATATTTGGAATTACATAACTTAATTAATGTCTAATTTAGCCTAACCTCATCAGCGATTAAACAATAAAACTTATTATTGCTCTTCTATCTAATCCAGGAGGCATCATAAGGAAACAGCACGTCTGGAAGGAATGCAAAGAGCTGAGCAGTTGCAGACAGAGGTCCAGGGGAGGGATGAAAGCCCAGCCAGGGCGTTTAATGAGTCTCTGGGTTACCACTTCAAAGAGCTTCATTCTTCCAGGCTTCTCTGTCCCTCCTGGCATCTTGCAGACGAGGCCACTGTTCTCAGTTGCCAGTGCTGGCTGTAAGTGTGAGGTACAAATGAGTGCAAGCTTTGGATCAGAGAAGCTGAGAGGGGCTGGGTGCTTCCCCTCTGCAGGTAGCAGCCATCCCACCCCTCTGAGCCCTGAAGGGGACCCAGGGAACAGAGAGCTGCCCTTCCTCTGGAGAGGTGCAGCTGGGACCCAGCCAAGAGAGGAGAAGGATTCAGTTTTTGGGAGCCACCAGAGCACCCTGACATTGCTCCTCACCGGGGATGCTTTGGTGTAAGAGAAAGTGACAGTGATAAGGAACTGCCAGTGAAAACACTTCACCCATGGAGAATGCCTTTTTCTGCCCCTTTTTCTCCCAGGTTTTCGTGGCATGCTGTACCTCTTGTCTTTTCTCTCAGGCATTTTGGAGAGTTGGTCATTTAAGGACAAGGAGGAAAAATCAGTAATGTGCTCCTTTGGCAAGGCTCTGAAGCTTGCCTTCATTTAAAACCTGCCAATAGCTCAACCAAACACAAGAAAGTTTTCATTAAAATATTGCCAAAACACAATTCATTCTTTTAGAAGATCATATTGATGTTAAAAAAGAAAATTGATGCAGAACTGTTAGTCAAATCTTTACATCTCAAACATAAAATGAATATGTCATTTACAAATTTTCTAGAAATCCGGAGGAGGCTGAATTAAAATTCCTGGACCAAAATCCCTTTTCAAATCTGTTATCCTGTGTAGCATTCAAAGCACAGGCTCTCATCACTGGCTATCATTAGATGCAGCCCAGGCAACAAGTATTATTTGCATAGTTGGCATTAACAAAACCTGAGCCCTTTCCTCTAACTCACAGCCAGCCCTTGTAAAACCAGTGCAGAGCTTAAGGCTCTCTCCTTACACATCCAGTTTGTTTGGTTCAGTTTCATCCTATTATTTCCCACAATCACATGGTATAATTATCTGATCTATAATTTACGCTGCTATTCAGAGCAGTATAAATAGTTTACTTTATTGCTGCAGGAGCACAGCATGTCCAGATAACATCAATATTTTATTTATCTCTGTTTCTGTCTGTGTTTGGTTATCTAGGTGCTTATTAAGTATGGAATAATTATAATAGACGAGAATAAATAGCAACTGAAAAGAAGCAAAAATAAGACTGGCAACAAAACTGAAATAGTGTCTGCTCTTTCTGTCCCTCTCCTGTCCACCAAGTAGCTGAAAAAGAGCATTTTCAGGGTGTTTCCAAAGAGCTAAACCCACCTCCATGAGTGGGGATGGATTATTCTCATTAGTGGTGTCTCTCACATTTCCAGAAACTGTAATGACTTTGTCTTAGCTGGCAGGTCTGAATTGAACCACTTGCGTTGTCAGGGTTCTTAAAAGCAAGTGAAACCCTTCAGGGTGTTGTTTTTAATGACCAATTTAAATTTCATCATCTTGACATTGATATAAAGTGACACCCAAAATTCAAGCAAGAACTGAGTTGAATGGAACTTCATACAAATAGACTTGTTTACAAGAAGTGAAACAACTTCCTAATTTATTAAAAAGTGACTCGGGTAATTAAACAAAAATTGGAAATTTCTCTGTTAGTTCAATTTTATCTTAATACAGCAAGAACATTAACAGCCCCAGTCTTCTGACACATTACACAGTGAGGGTGGCTTCTGAAGCATTTAGCTTTTAATGTGGATTCCAGTTAAGTGAGCTAAATGCATGCGGAAAGTAGCAGAAAATATCACAAAGTTTATGAGCCTGATCTTGCATTGCTTGTGCATCAGGAGCTTAAGCAGATCCAACCCCATGTGCTAATCTATTTTATGAATTGTTCAATCACATTTGCTTTGGATATATAGATGGAAAAAGAAACATTATTCCCTGCTAGAAGGGAGAAGGAAAGCACAACCAGCACCTACAACTTGCTATTCAGTGGTTTTGTTGTTGTCTCACTGACACAAAAAATTAAAGTACATGAATAATAATGCAGGCACATAAACTCGTGATTATGTTACAATCATGTAGCCTTGCTCAAAAGTCACTTAACTTTTCCCTTTTGCACACAGAAATATTTTCTGACACCTAATGATACTCATGAAGAAATAGCAGTGGGTGATTTCAACAAAACGCTTTTCCTGCAGCTGCTCAGATTTTGTCAAGTTTTAAGAGAGAATCTGCAGGGGGTTCTCACTGTTGCAGATAATGAGGAAGTAAGGGAGGAAAAAGTGCAGATCCAACACTGCAAGGACAAACTACACTGAACATTTTGGAGTTGTTTGCTCAGCCTTGGTGCTGGTTGAAATTCTGAGCAATTAACTTGTTTTAAAAAAATTTAAATAGCCAGTAAAGAAATGCAAAAAAAAAATTTTTTTTTAAAAATCCACTCTTAAAATCATTTTCCCTGATTCTTTTCCCTTCCACATGGTTTTCACAAGCTTCTCCAAGTCACTTCCTGAGCTCTCCTGTGGTAGAACATCACCTTTCACGCCACAGCACAGCCACCATAAAGGCAGGATCCCATAGTGGGGCTGCTGTCATGGTGTGACATAAATAATTATAAGGATTGCTGGGAAAAGAAATTTCAACTCTCACAGCCCCTCAGCTTCTCTTCAAGAAATAAAGGTGGTTCTGAAAAAAAATAGGCCAATATGATTTATGTACAATATTATTCATTTGTTTTGGGGTTTTTTTCTGCCTTTCACCCATATTTTCTAATATTAAATTGTGGTTTTACTATTGCCTGTGTAATATAAGCTGCTTAGAGAACAAATGAGTACCAAAGGGAGCTGTTTTCTGGGACACATATATAGGCTTGTGCAGGTAGCCCATCATTACCACAGTTACCATTACACAGCTCCCATCCCACTAGAATATTCAAGTAAAAAGTACTGTAGGCAGCAAAATAGCCATCCTGCCAGCAGGCCATTAGTTAGCTCATGCCAGACACTACATACATTATTTGTGGCAGGCTTCTACTTTGAGAATAATGATAAAAAAGCTTGTGATGAGGACAAGCCCCAAATGGTCCATCACTAGGAGCTGCACGGCTTTTGCAAATACTTCAGTCAGCCAGGCTGATGTGCTGGATTACACCTGGAACGAGCTGGATAAGATACTGAGGTCTTGAGAAAATTAATGTGATTTATTTGAAGAAAGGTAATGTTCAATTTCTCTAGTGTCAGGAAGCTCCAGAGCAGAGGGCTTGAGGGATTTCAGCACCAAGAGCTACACCTTGTCTGTGAGTGGGTTAATCCAAAATGTTCTTACCCAAACCTGGACACACTCAGGAGCCCCAGCCATGAACAAATCCTTCCTACAACATGTCCTACAGAAATACAGAGAGACCCAGGTCTCTTCTGCCTGGATTCACTCCAGAACCAGGACTGCTGGTGCAAAACCATTCCAGAAGGAAAGTCATTTAGGCTGTGAAGTTGTCTGGTTGCATCCACAGAGTTCCCCACACCCATGCACTGTGCACACAGATACACAAGCACGAGTTAAAAACCCAAATCTAAAACTGTCAGTACTGAAAATGGAGCAGGAAAGTGAGCTGTAGGCTCTTCAAATTATTATGGGGACAGGTTCCTTTATGGAGAACTGAGAATGAGTAGAAAAGCAAAACCTGAGCTTCGCACTTGGAGGATTTTTTCAGCTGCCCGAGTGGAGCTTTGCCTCTGCACAAACAATGGAGTTCAGAGGCAGCAACAACTGCCACACAATTGATGGGCTCGAGAATAACAAGCTGACGAGTGGCTTTGGCATCCCCACAGCCAGAGCCCGAAGATTTATTGTGCTGGAGTGGTGCACGTCAGTTTTCTTTATCACTGGAGTCCCACAGCAGATTTATACACAGTGACGTTAATTGAAAAGGAATAAAGCCACACATTCTCCTAACAACTGGGGCTCGCTCAGCATCTCTGACTGGCAGCCCAGCAACCACTGCTCTCGTCAGGGTCAGGCACCTGGCACTGAGAATAGCCCTACACAGAAACAGGGTCACAGCTGGGCTCTTTGCTGAAGGATGCTTTAACCAAACGCCAGCTATTTCCAAGGAATCTATTCATCTTCTACAGCTCTAACCTAGAGCCCATTAAATGCATGTCTTCCCTTGCTTCTCATGACCTAAACGGTTTGTGATGTCTCCTTTATATGCCTAAGAGAAGATGGGCTTCCCCCTTGTTATGTGGTTCACTCTGCAGAGAAGTGAGAGCCCTTCCCCTTCTTTCCAGCTGTCCTGGTTTCCATGACATAACCTGGCTGCTCTGCTCCACCTGTCTGAGCCTTCCCACTGCCATTTCCATTCCCACCACAGTCACTCCACGTGTTTTCTTCTCTGGGTCATTTGCCAAGCTTGTGGTAGGCACTGACTGCTGGAAAGAAAACCCAAACCCCAAGGAGAATAGAGCAAATAACCAGCAAACTGTTCTCTCTTCTGCATGTTTGAAAACAAACCAGAGTTTGTGCCTGATGGTCTTTGCCAAAGGCCAGTGCTTGGGCAGGATCACAGAGCATAAAGTACAATTCCAGTGGCATAAAATGTAATTCCAGTTCCTTCTCCTGCACACCACTTGAGCAGGGGACACACCAGACTCGCTCTGCTCCCTTCACAGCTGCAAAGGTTTGCCAGGGAGAAGAGTCAGAGGAGCTCTGTGGCTGCTAAAAATGCTCCTGGGAAGCTCAGGACCCACCTGGACATGGGGTGGGCTGACTGACACGGGTGGGACACGGGGTGGGCTCATGGACTCTCCTGGAAGGCTCTGCTCACATGACTTCATCTGCAAATTCCTGGCTTTGAGGGTGAGCAGCTGCTCACGGCTTCTGAGAGGTTTTTTAGGGGAATTCTCACCTGGTGGGCACCTGCCAGTCCTGCCTCTGCCACTGCCTCTGCCTTCCTCGCCCTGTGCCAGGGACCTGCCCCTTCCCTGCAGGAGGAACAGCAAATCCCAGGCAAAGGCAGCTCTGTAAGGAGAGAAACCTTGTTATTTCTTCTGTGGGCTTTATTGGCTTTTTGGTTTTTTCCATTAACTTTTAAGAGTTTAATAAACATGCCCAATTGTAAAAAATAAAGTGTTTTCCCAGCCTTGGAAATTGGATTTTCCATGTTGTCGAAACACAACAGGTGTTTTAAACTGTTCACCAGGAGAAATCACCGAAAAAACACTTTGGAATATTTTGTGTTATTTCACTGTGAGTAACACGTAGATTACTTGGAATATAGCCTCTAAATTGATGGTGTTCATTGCTGTATAAACCCAGTGAAAGAGCAAAACCAGCCAAGAACATTTGTACCTATGGGATGGCCTGACTTGAAGCCTTTTCTGCTCAGCTGCTCATTGGCCAGATGTTAAACATAGTGACTCCATTCTTTAGTGTATTAAATCTCTTTTGTGATGGTTAAAAGCCAGACTCAAAACCAGCAGGACTAACACAGTGACTCCATGAGACTTTGCATAAAATCAGCTGGAAGTGTTAATGGTGCCCCTGTCTCAGGAACACATAAATGATGGCAAAGGAAAGAGCCCATGCCCAGAGAGAACCAATTTTCCTTCGGGGCTCACTGGTAGCTCAAAGTCACCTTTGTTAAACCTGGTCCCTGCAGCCCCAGCTCTGCACCAGCGTCTGGCTGGATCCAAATAGGTGTGAACCCATCCCGAAAGCTGAGAGGTCTTTGCAAGGACTAAAAAGTGTTACCTGATTACAAGTAAGGTGTCAGTGGAGGAAAAAAAACAGCTAATTTAAGGATTGCAGGACCTGAAAGGCAGCCCAGTTGCCCAGAGGGCTCCAGCAAGTGAGGTCAGGTACAGCACCTGCCTGATTCCTCCCCCTGGGCTAAATGTGGACATGAACATTGGGTCACTATTGAAAGGCAACTCCACACACTCAATTTCTGCAGTAGATGCAGAAATTAAATGGCAAGTTACTAAAAACCTGCATGCCTTTCTGAAAATGCAGTGGATATTTAAATGCCTTTGTAGTAATCCGAGTAGTATAATTTAGGAATACCTGGATTCTCATTTAGCTTCCGTGGAATTCTGCTTTATCCAGCCTCTTCCAAAACAAACTTAATCAGTTTACAGCTACTGCAAGCCCCAAGAAAAATAATGTGGAGTCTTTCATAGAAATTGAGCTGCATTTCCTGATAATTCCCATGTTACTGCACTGGGGTAAACTGTAATGAAATATGGGCAGTGAGATGAAGGCCTTTCCCTCTCCTCAGCTCATGTTCAAATTATTATTATAAACCCATTTCCAGCAAAGCCATATTTATTTGGCCCGGGCTCTAGGGCAAAAATTCTCCATCTGATGTTTAAAAAATGGCAACCAATTTGCAGGATACTGGTAATCTTAGATCAATTGCCCACAAGCTGTTAAAAAAATATATTGAAACCCCTTCTCTGCACACTCTTGAGCAGAATGTGAGCGGGCTGCAAAGCAGAGGGAAAGCTGCAGAGCAGGGAGAGAAGGGAGAATCAAACCAACAGGCTTCGTGGCATTGTGCAACCAGCAGCTGCAATCTGGAAAAAAATGCTATTTAAAAGCCCACTTCCAATGAAAACATCTGTTTTCACACCTGTAAGGCACAGGCAGGGAAGTGTTCCTACCTCCCTCTGGAAGGAATAATAGTAATCTTCTTTCAGAACTGTAAAACTGCCCAACAGAGTTCCACTATAGGGACAAAATTCTCTGTAAAAATCTTTATGGCATTCAAGTCGTCTCTACAGAGCTCTGCTCTCTTCAAGTTCATTCCAATTAACAAGCTGGGTACTTAAAGATTAAAAAAAAAGAGCAAAGTTATTTGGTTTTGCCTCATAAGCAAGAGTTAGTTACAAAAATACTTGGTATTTTTAGTTCAATCTGGGATATTGTAACTGGGCTACATAAAACATCTCATTTTCTAACTTCTGTTTCTCAGCACCAAGATTAACTCTGTCCCTCACTCTTGCTCTCTTCTTTCTGCAGCCTGTGGGCTGCCACTGAAACAACTGCAAACTGCACCCTTTTCTCCCTTCTTTCTGATCAACTTAAGGTCCTGAACTTTAAAATATTCCAGTAAGGAGCACATCACTCAGTGGTCTCAGCAGGTGAGGGTGAAGGAGGATTATTCCCCCACTGCTGCTGTCATTCCCCCACACTCCTGGCTAACAGCTGCCCTCTCTCCTAAAGCCTTTCACAAAGAGAGGACTTGAGAAGGAGAATTCCAAACAAAACCTGCTGATCTCAGTGACACCTCAGGGACCAGCTGTGAGCAGGGTGTGAGTGTGGAGCTGTCTCCTTTTGCTGGCCACAGCTGGGTCCCACCACAGCACAGAACTTTACAGCTTCAGCAGAACTGAACCCTTCTCAAAGAAATGTCCCAGTGCTCACCTGCAGCAGCATCAGCTCTCTCAGCAATCTCATAACTCAGAGCAGATTGTCTCTCTCTGCATTCTGGGGTTGGATTGACTGCACTCATCAACACCATCAATGCCTAAGAGCACGACTTGTGGAGCCAGTTTGCCAAAACACCTACCCGAGACAGATGGGACCCTGCAGAGGGTTTTCTCCTTCTTTCTGCACATCCCAGGTGAAGCTGGACCTTTTGTTTGGGGAATATAGGAGCCCTGAGCACAGAGCTGTAGGATTCCCTCCAGCGATAATTCAGCCTCACTGGAGACAACCAACTTAATGCAATCTTAATGTGATAAACTGCTAACTTGATTGGATTCAATGAGATGTAAATTATTAGATTCAATAAGTACACAGACACCATTTCACCTTACATTCTGCTCAAGAGGGCTCTGCCTTCAGTCTCTTCATCATTCCTCTTAATTACATGCAATGCATCATAGAGATGGGAACAGTTTGGGACTTGAGCTGTCCTCTGACTCCTCACAAGCATCCTCAGTGTTCCCTTCTGTGGTGATGTGTCTTTTATTGGTAACTCTTTTTCAGAACAGCTGCCATCACTTACAGGCACAAGCTGATCTTCAGCATGGTCAAATTTGAGCTAAAAACCCCCCATATTTCCACAAAATTGCCACGTGTTTAAGGCAGAGAATGTCTTCCCACGTGGATTCATTTTTAGTAACCAAAAGGTTTGTGGCAACCAGCAGATTTTATAGCTTCTCATTCACTGAAAAGGTCTTTAAAATTTGTTCTGCTGAGCAAAGAAATCTGCGTTACCATTCCAAAAAAGGGGAAAAAATGATGGGACACTATTTAAATATGTACAAAGAGATTCACAAAAATATGAGTCCAAAGCAGTGTCTCTGGGCTTGTAAAACTCAAGTGGGATTTACATTCCCCTGCGGTTCATAAACATTTTGAAAAGATTTCTTCTTATAACCTTTTTCAGATTCTGACTCAGACAAGTGATGTTTCTTAATTATATTTAGCTGGCGCATTTCTAATCAAAGAAAAGTGTTGGTTTGCACTTTGTGCTGCTCACCTTTAACTTCCCTGTCTGCCGTTTGAAGGATTTTTTACCACCCAACCTCCTCACAGAGTATTTTCAGATGTTTCCAATCTACCAAGATGTAATTCCTAACTACCACCCTTTTTGACAATTAACCTTTGCTGTGAGGAAGGCACACTTTCCACTTTACAGATGTTGCTTTTTCATTGAAAAAGGTCCACAGACTTTTTTTCTTCAATATATAGTCCTTGGTGTTAAAAGCCTTTGAGAAAATAGCACATAATCTTCTGATCCTATTAAGGACATCACAGTGTATGATTCAGTGGAGATCATAGGTATTTCTTCACTTCAGGCATCCCTGAAAGGAATTCTTTAAATAAAAAAAAACCTCCCACTTGAATTTGTTCAACAGTTTTATACCGAATAAGGCTCTGTCAAAATAAAGATTCTGATCTATGTTTTCAAAGGATTTGTTTAAGAGTTCAAAACCAAATCAAAACAGTTAATTTCAGACTCCACACTTGATGCTGACTTTTTCATTTTGCCTTAGAGGAGTGTTTCAGAGACCCCAGGCGATGCTGAGGCTGCTGCCCCACAGCTCTCCAAACGCAGACACTCAGCACCACATTCCTCTTGCCACCCATGATATTAGAGTGTGTTTCCTTGACAAATGGCACCCAGGTAACTGCCCGTGCAGAACACATCTCTTGGGAGAACATCTAGGGAGCAGAGCAAGGGATTTCCAGTTCTCCTGTAACTCAGCAGCCCTCAGAGGAGAGGCACAAAGCCCAAGCAGCTCCTCCCAGAAGCTGCAGCAGCCAGGCCCCCTCACCCCCACACTTTGCTTCTCATTCTCCTCAGCAGGTTTCCTCTCAGGGGCTGCCATCACTAAAATCAGTTTTTCAGACTGACACCACACCAGGGGCACCACCCCAGCTGCCATGGACTCACCCTGCAGATGCTGTACAGCCTGATGAGAAGGTGGATTTGTCTCTTCCACCTGCTAGGGATCCAGTTAAGGTGTGAAAGCTGGCTGCTGGCTGCTTCAGCTGGCCCTGGGTGGCTGGGGTTTCACATTGGGCCCTTCTCCTGGGGCTTTCAAACAGATGCCTAAGGCACTGCTGCCTCCCACTTTGAAGTTATCACCTCTGTTTCTCCTCTTTCAACTTAAAACAGGATTTTTTGGCATTTTTTTGGGCAGATGCTAACAGAGGCAAGGCTAAGAAGTCAGCAATATCAGCAGTACCTTTACAACGACACTTCTGGACATGTAAGAGCTGCTCACACTCTCTTTTTGCTCAGACTAGAAGTGAGTTTCCTGCTCCCTGCAATTCTCAGAAATGCTGCCTGCTGTCTGCCTGTGTGGGCATTCCTCATCTCATTTGTTTTCCTACACTCACCGACAGGTCAGTTACTTCTGCTTTACTGCTGGTGAATAATGAGCAATTGCATTCCCAGTTAGAAAATCCCTTTGGGATGCAAAGCCACAAGTGCTGCAGTGTGGACAGACTGATAATTAAAGGCCAGCTCAGTGCAAAATCCACTGAAATCGAGACACAAGAAAGGAGGAGGTATAATGAGGAATTGCTGCCCAAAAGCACAGGTGCAAATCCTGCAGGGAACTTGTTGAAGTACTTCTAAACTATTTGTGGTGTCAGATTTGGGAAAAGAAGGCAGAAAAACAAGGAAGAGGTTGGGAAATCCATCCAGCTCTCAACCTCTCTACAGCCATCATCTCACCTTGATGGTGAAGGAGAATGTGAACCTCTTGAGGACAACCTGAAGTGAGGGAGAAGCACTTTGAGGTGTGAGGGAGCTTAGAGAGAGGTCAAGCCTGAGCAGGCCCTTAGCTGGCAGTATTTTTATAGGCTCTGCCTCTAGAAAACTAACTTCTCATCCAGAACTGTGTGTTTCCCTCCCAAGTCTGTGCTGCAAGTGCTGCTCTGAAAGATCAGGTGCACTAGAACATCATTTTCACACAAGTTGTTAATATTCTTCCTCAGAAAGGAAGGCACAAAGCTCATTCTGCTAGATTAATACAAATAGGGACTTTTATTTCCCATTGACTTATGTGTACTTAGCCCTATTATCACCAGGCACTAATGTGTAGCCCAAAGGACAAGATTCGAACCCAGCTTTAATTAGTTTACTGTAATGAGGTAAACCACATTTCACCTTTCCAAGGAAGTAATTACTTGCACTCTTCTTGCTTTTCAGTACTTGCACCACCTTCTGCATCTGCTGTGGGGTGAAGCTCCTGCCTGGTTTATCAGAAATCCAGCAGGACCAGTAAAAATACACAGAAATGACAAGGGAAAAGCTCCTGGAAAGGACACAAGGGACCAGAGGTGAACAAAGGGACAAACCCAGAGGTGAGACAAAGTGCTTTTAAGGTAGATCACCTCGCTGGTGTCCAGCTTTGGCAGGGAAGAGGCCAGTCTGCTGCTCCAGTGTCCCCAGGTGTGGGACCCTGGTGGTTCCACAGAGCTGTCCTTGCCCGGGGAGCTCTCTCTTCTCAATCTATCATGTCAGGAAAAACAATGAAGAAACTTCTTTGCTGCTTTAGGTTTGTTTATTGTATCTTATCAAAGGTTCAGGAACAGCCTCTCTGCTGCTTCCAGGTGCACAATGGCTGCAGAGGCTGCTTAGAGAGAGTTTATATAGTTTTTATCATCAAACAGGAAAGTTCTACGTATTTTGTCTTTAAACCCAATATCTACCAATTTTATTAGTACATCTCTTCTACACTAGATTCTTTCTACCAATCACTAAATCACAGGAACTTAGAGAAGAAAGGAAGGAGAAGGAGAAGAAGAAGGAGAAGAAGAAGAAGAAGAGGGAGAAGCCAACACCCTGAATTCTCCATGTTGGCCCCATATTAATATATGAGGCAAACCCTAAAACTACAAACCCATTTTCTGTGGGGCACTAAACAACTCTCTCTTCATTTCTTTGGTGCTTTGTGCTCACCCAGAAGTTGGGGCAGTTTTCCCATGGGCTTAGTTCATAGGCTAAGCTTTCTTGTGGGGCTTTAGGGATGAATCTCATCCCCAAAAGATCGGGGAAAGCTTTTTGACTTTCCTGGGTCCCAACATCCTGGGCACTTTGTGTGCCTGCCATGAGCATTTCCAGGACGCTGGAAGGAGGAAGGGAGCGAGTCTGCAGCAGAGCTCATGGAAACGAAACAAAAATGAGGATTTTGGTGTTGTTCTGGCTGCACAGGGGAATGGAACAGGGCAGCTCCCCACACCTGGGGACTATGCAGCCAAGTGTTTTTATGCTAGGATCTAGAGTACAGGAATACTTTCCATTTTCTGATTGCAAGAACGTGAAGGATCCCCAGGCTGGGGCTTCTCCCCACCACTTTCCCTTAACTCAGAGCACTTACAAGAGTGAGAAAATAAGCTAAAATAAGAAACCTAGACCTTGAAAAAATACTTGGGTATCAATAAAGTACATTCAAGATAGTTAGGGATGACATCTGCTAATGGGGAAGCTTTTAGTTTTTACAAAAGAATAGGACAAATAAAATATTTATTTTTTAAAAGGGGGCATTTTTTCTTTAAAAGTGGTTTAAATCCTGCTTTCACACAGTGCTAGCCCCTGCAGGTGCTAAGCAGCTCCTGCCCTCAGGGGAGCAAACAGGCCATGGCTGCTCTATTAATAGGAATTTTTGTCTCCATAGGAAATAAAGGACCTGTATTCAAAAAGTATTAAGAGGGGCTGTTGCCTAAAGAATTCTGAAAATCCCAGTTGTTAGTCTTGTCTATAGATATCTAAATATCTTTTAAAAGTTTGTTCTAAATAAAATTGAGTAAGACTCCCCTCTGGCTCAGTAAACTCCTCTGGTGCAAGTACTCTGGCTCTTCCTGGAGATTTGCTTTTTTTTTTTTTTTTCAGAAAATGTATTGCTGCTGCAAAAATTCAGCTCAGGTTTTTAAACCACCTCATCTATAAAAAAGGATAATATTAAGCAAGAGAGCCATGAAATAAGAATGATCAAACACTTCCATGCCTTATCATCAATAAGACTGTAAATCTGGCCACACCAGTTCACTTCAGGGCATCTGCTCACATTTAATTGAATGATTGTTTTAATTTTTCATTGTTTAAAACCACTCAAACACTTATCAAAAGCCAGTTTTGCTCCTAGAGTTGGGCATAAAAACTTCTTGCTCAGCTCCACTGAAAGGTCCCCATTTTTTTCCAGGGGATCCTGGACCCTGTGGGAGCTGCTAAAGTCCAGACCATGAGGATTCTCAGGCAGAATTCCATATGTGGGATCAGATCCTCACACATCTCCTTGGGACTGCTGCTTTTATCAGAGGAAAGCTGGGTGCTATTTCCCCCTCGAAACTGTCAAGAGGCTGATTCCTCTCCAGCTTTTTGCTTATTTAAGGAATCTCAGAGGCTGAACTTCCCACGAAATAATGCAGATAAAGGATTGGTGGCCTTCTCCAAACAGCTTTAGCATGTGGATCACTTTCTGTAGGGTCAGAGGTTTGCAGAGAGTCTGGGGCAGCTGTTAAAGCAATGTGGAGCAGTGCTGGCATTGGAAAGGTGGCACTTACCTCCTTAATACAAATGATGCCACCACTCAATGCCTGTGGTGTCTGCAGTCCTCAGCCCAGAGTGGACAGTGGACAATACGCAAACTGACCATCACTACCTGAGAAATCTTCCATGCATTACCATGTCTGCACCTTCCAATTCTTTAAAATCATCTCCTATTGTTTTGTTTACTTTCATTATTTAATTTACTTTTAAAGTAACAACTCAATTTTGGAATGTAAACACTGTGTCAAAGCAAAAGCTAGAACGCTTGAGAAAAATGATTGAGCTTACCCAAAGCAAACCTCTCCAGCTTTCCTCCCAAAGTATTTGCTGAACGTCATCTGAATTCACAGAAAGCTTCAGATCTGCTGACAATGCTGCTGTTAGGTTTGGGACTTCTTTCAAAAAATAAAACCTTGCATTCACTGAAAGCAACTTCCCGTTATGAGTTTGGCTCCATTGTGAGATGCCTTCTAAAATCGTGAGATGTTGAACAACAAAAGTGAGACTCCTCAGTCCTCTGGCCTGCATGCCTTGCCTGGTCCCTCAGCTCATCTCTGCAAGCTAATCTTTGCTGCTCTGCAGCACAGAAACTTATTTTTTCTTTTAAGTGAAACTGAGAATCTTATATAATCGAATGACTCCAGCGTCAAATATTGTGATACAATCTCAATTTGGGAGACTTGCAATTCCAGATGTCTTAGGGCTAAAACCTATCATTTCCCTGAGTCTGGACTGATTGTGTAGAATTAGTGTGGGCTTTCCTCAGCACAGCAGATGGTGGAGGCTCAAGGGAATCAGTTCCAGGTCCCTGATTCTCCTTCCCATCCATGCCCTATTCTGCATCCAATAATCCACAGTTTTGCCACTGGCAAGGAGAATGCCACATCCTCCTGTGTGATGCTCATCTCTTACTCAGCAAAGACATCAGCATGAGTGCAGGGGCCTGCAGATGCTCAACCCAGCCTTCCTGGCATTGCAGAAACTTGCTGGAGTCAACCAGATGTTTGCCCTTCCCCATCCCTGTGTGGCACAGACACGCTGGAATCACAGGCAGCAGCCCACCTGAGATGACAGCAGGGGCTGGGAGACCACCAAATTACAGGAGACGGATGGCAAAACTGAGGAGAACTCCAAATTCATACAATTATGAAACCCCACTGGGGCCCAGTGCAAGGCTAATTGTCTGCTTTAGGTCTTTGAGTGCAATTACCAGCACTAATGGTTACGGGGACACATTCCAAGCAAGCACTATTTAAAACTCAGAACTGGAGGGTTTGGGATAATGCTAAAGACAAGCAGATAATCTTTAGAAAAGAAGAAAACAAAACTGTGATTACAACAGTGCCATGCTCGCCTGATATTGTAAATTATGTGGAAGTTATACCAGGACACACAAATACTGAGAAGGAACAATCTGGATTTTATTTTTTTTTTTTTTGCAAATGCTGTCGGTGGTTGATATCCAGACGTTGGTCATTAGATCTAGTTTTATTACAGCCATAAAAGAAGTGAGTCAACAGCTTAGTCACATCAGGCAGGATATGCTTCAAGCACAGCCTGAATGAAAGAATGAAGTTAAACACTGAGAAATACAACGTAATTAGACAAAGAACCCTAATAGTTTCTTCCCTAAACCAGTACGAGGTAATGTACAGAATGGTTTTCAAGGCAGACTGCACAGCACCCTGGGAGGCAGCAGGGTGTGGATTTAAAGGAAATAAGATGGCCTTATCAGCATGTATATCAGGACAGCAGTTTATTAGCTATCACTACAAGTCTTCTGGCTTTCAAGAGTATCAGGTATCTTCATCTTGTAAAAGAAATCCAAAGAAAGATACGAAATCTGGTTCTTGTCCTACATCTGCTGCCTGTTGACTCCATTTGTGCAGATTATCTAATTACTAAAGGCAGGTTCTGCCAGTGCGAAGGCTGTAGAATAAATAAGAGAAACAGGTCAGCAGGCTCTAGCAACTCCAACATGCCACGTGAGTCTGGAGTGACCTTTCAAGGGTGATCCAGAAGAGTGTGATGGATACCTCAGACCATTATTTATCTATCTTAAACTGAACAGGCAGCTAAGCACTGTGCCCAGAGGAAGAGAAGAGATACAGTGAGCGGGACGGGAAGCGAGGAAGGCAGGAGACTTCTGCAGATAAGTCAAAATTATCATGGCACTGCAGGACAAGAAATAAATCTTTCACAGACAGCAGGGCAAATTTATACCACCCTAGGCTTGACTCCAGGAGGCTGGAAAGTTGGAGTGAGTTTTTCAGGATGTTGTTTTATTTCAATGTGAGTACAAGACAAAAACTCAACGCCGAAGAAGTTTAATGACTCTATATTCTCAAGGGAAATATGAAATATATACAGACATGGTCACATATGCCTCCTGTCTGATGGCAAGCACTAGCATTTTCTATTGAAATAGAAAGCATGAATGGGATTGGAGTTTTGTGAGTAATGCACAGAAGTGTCTCTCTCACGGGGTGGGAGCAGGGGACTGCGGAGCTGCTGGAGGCCTTGGCAAGGCCCACACTTCTGTGAGCAGCTAACAAGGTCTTTGCACAGCTGGTTTGCAACGTGTGCAAAAAAGGACATTGACTTCTCCTTTGGGATCCACAGATTCAACGGATCTGAGAGGAAGGATCAATATGGGTAAAAGTGAATGTGCCACCAGAGGACAGCGAATGAAATGCGTTGGGTTTTGTTTGCAAGGAAAAAGGTAAATGGAAAAAACCACCAAACCAGCTAAATTTTACACACTTGTGGTTGCAGACACCTCCTGGCCTGACTCGCTGATGGTTTCATGCTGGGATGTCTTGGTGAGGACCAGAGGAGCCACGTGGGTACAAAACCTCTTGGAGGAGGTGTCCAGTCAGCACTGGAACCGCGCACGGGCGAGGCAGGGAAACAGCAACAGAGCTTCCTCCTGCCAGAGGAACCTTCCTCTAAACACACCCAGAGCTTCCTCCTGCCAGAGGAACCTTCCTCTAAACACACCCAGAGCTTCCAGCAGAGGGAAAAGCCTGCTCAGGCTCCCAGCACATGTTACCTCGGGCAGGCAGCCAGGCTCTCCTGCAGGACACAGCACCACCCTGCCAAGGGCTGCTCTGTGCCCCTGGGACGTGGCACAAGCTCTGCTCCACCTCCACCTCGCTGCCAAAGCATCCTCCACCCACGGGAATGTCCTTCCCATGGGCCCTGAGGAGGTGGGGGCTGCTGCTGCTGCTGCTCTGCTCTGCTCTGCTCTGTCCTCAGTGTGCAATTACCCGAGACACAGAGTCATAAGGCACAATTTACAACCCCTGCAGCTTTTTGGCATCCCACTGTATTGGCTTACAGATAGAACTGGTGGTAGGATGCAGCAGATAGAGAGAGCACTTTAATTACAGATTTACATTAAGAGGAAGGTTTAAAAGCTAATAGGCCATTATTAGAATAATGATCCCTAGATGTTCTCCCAGCTGAACATCTGCCATTACTAATTAAAAACAAGTTAAAGCCAACCTGTTCAAAGAGAAATCAGTATTTACAGAAACTAGATACCACCCTAATGTTAGACATGGAGCTGACCTACAAGTCCCTTCCCACATGCCATACCAAGTCAGGGATCTCAAAAAGCACGTTGGTTTTAAGCCAGTGCCTGTGCAAAAACCACCTTTGCAAAAGCAGCTCAGAAATTTGACTCATGTTCTGCCTGTTTGTCTCCTTCATTAGTCAGCTGCCCAACAGTTTTAAAGGATTGCCTCATAAAATGATAGGTTACCCACTTTCTCAGACCGAGGTGTCATTTTTTCCAAAAGCAGGTTAGAAATTGCATTTCGAGTGGCAGATGAAAATAATCTCCTTGCAGCCTCTGTCTCCTCGGTTTGCATCCCTGATTGCTATTGAACAGTGTCATTCTGTGGACAGAATCTGCATCAATCTCACTACATGAGAATGTAAGAGTCAGTTCTGGAAGTGAAGGCATACAGTTACAGACAGAAAACAATTAGGCAAAAAAATTACAATGGCAAATAGCTTTGAAATCCATTAGCTACCTCAAACTGAAAAACAAGTGCTTATTGAATTGCTCATTGTACAACCAGCACAAAACAGCACAAACCCCTGAAAATGGGGAAACACTCAGCTGTCTGATCCAAGATGTTTTTTAAGATCTACCACCAATATTGTGCAAGAGAAGTTCAAAAATACGTGGGCTCAAAAGAGCATCCAACCCTCAGCTGCAGGCAACTCCTTGCTAGCACAGTGCCCCATCAATGTTTGCCTGCACAGGAACTTAACAAAATTAACAGGGGGAGGTCACCTTTATCAGCTGGCCCAGGACACAGGCTGGCACAAAGGAAAAACAAAGGAAAGGGTTGAAATCCTCCTAATGATCTGCCTTTCCCTCCTCACATAAACCCAAATCTATTGAAAAATATTAAAGCCAAGTCTGACTCTGGAATTTAATTTTGGCATTGATCTGACAAAGCTCTTGCATATCAACCAGGAGGAGCAGGATGAACTCAAGGCCCCAGACTGGCACTGCTGGCCACTGACAGCTTCCACAGGCGAAGATCAGTGGCCCCTTTGGAGGACAGAGTTGTGTTTGTGTCTGGAAGAAGAGCTCTGTGGTCAGTAAGTGCTCTAGTACTCCCAGGCCAACAGCAGTGGAGGAGAAGAGTCAATGGCAGGGGAGTCTCTGCTTTTATAGCAGTGCCCAAGTTGGACTTCAGGGGCCAATAGCAAGCACTGCATGACCCTGCATTTCTGATTCCATAGGCTGTATTATTGGAGACTTCTGTGTTTGCAGTGTGGGAGCAATAAAGAGCAAAGGCAAGAAATAAAGAGCCTCCGGGTGCCAACATAAAATTAAATCCTGACTTCTCTTTCAAGTTCAAGGTAGGAAAATCACAGCTGTATGTCTTTGTCAAAAGTGTGCCCAAGCACTAATATCATCAAGGACAGAAACTTTTACCATGTAATCTTACCACACACTGTATATCATCCAGAGCCTTTGTGGACTTAGATGTGAAATAAACTACTAACCCTCTTTAAAACATGCCAGCAAGCAGGATTTGGCCCCATTTAAGTAACTTTAGATTACCGATGCCTGATCCACAGGGAGACCAAAACTCCCTTCAGGGCAATATCTGATTAGAGGAGAAACAGTTGTTGGCCTCTAGGAAACTGCAAATAATTTTTTGTTCAAACCCACAGGGATTTTTGCAAGGCCTGCTGAGCCAATTTAAACAGGGAAGAATATCTGAGAAGCCTGCAATGGTATTCTCTGCAGTTTTCTAAAACCCAAATCCTGCTCATCCCACTCAGTGAAGCAATCTTACTGAAGTTAATGAAAGCAGTCCCCACCCAGCAGCTCTGCTGCTGCACAGAGAATTGCTCTGAGTCTCGCTTGAGCTGAGCCACATCAGGTTGTTTGCAGCTACATCCCTCTCCCTGCTCATACTGACAAGTTCAATTTTTTCAGTTTGCTTTCCTCCCCTTTTTGGTATTTTCCTTCCTTTCTTCAATGATGTGTTCCAACATTTTTCCCCCTGCCACAGACGGAGGCAGGTGAACTGCAGAATAAACATAAAGGTATCAGAGCGCTGCACCTGCCTGTAAAATGACATGAATTTAATCAAAACCATTTCTAGTCTCACAACTGGTCTTGTTGCTCTTCCCCTGGGCAGCTGCTGGTGGTGCCTCTAGTGCAGGCTTGGACTTGTGTTTGACATCAGCAGCGAGCACTGAGCAGAGCTGTAGGGGGATTGCATTATTTGATTTCTGATTATGTAGAGCTTCCTTCCTTTGGTGCTCTCATTGACCTCGTGGATTACAGTAAAGCTGTGGCTAACCTGAGAGGGATTCTGCTTATGCCTCACTTATGCCAAAGTAAATCAAGAGAAATCATGGCACAGTCAGTGGAACTACATGAGAGTAAGACTGGATACAAAGCTCATGAATGTTTTTAATGGCACTACTTTTTGGTTAAGCAGTTAGTCTTTTTTGCCTAGAACAATAACAACAACAAACAAGTCAAGCCTGAAGGAGGAGAATATGTGTTTGCTGACAGACAAATTACTCTTGCTGAAAATTCAAAATAAGATTTTTTTTTTTTTTTTTTTTATATCCAGGAAATAAAGCCAAATTAATAGTGGCTTTTATAACCACTTAAAGCATCCACCCGCAGGGAGGTATTTTTGCTGTCTCTGCTAAGTGTGGTACCTAAAAATACCCACAATACCTAGAAAGTGAGAAAAAACCCAGTCTTTTCTTCTGATCATTTTATAATGGTTACATCTAATTCAAAGTGTATCAGACAAGAAAAGAGGAGCTCAAGGAAACCAGAACCTTTAATCTACTTAATTAACAGGGGGGATAGCATGCAAGAGCTTTAGGTGAAATGAGAAAGTAATCTCAACGTGCTCAGGCTGGCTGCTCATTTGGTGGACAGGCAGAAGCTAAACGAGTGGCTTTGCAATCTATTTAATCAGCCAGGAACTCAGAGTCTGCATCAGCCTCCTTTCCACGGAGCCTCACTCCTTTATCCCTCCTGTTCCTTCCCAGGGAAAACGAAGGTGATGCTGCAGAGCCTTCCCTCCTTCGCTCCCTCGTGTTGGAGTAGGAAAAGCCTGGGAACTTTTCCTGCTCCTCTGGGTGTTTGTTTTACCCTCAGAGCTCCTCAAATGAGGTCTAGAGAGGTTTAGCATGGCAAATAGGAATGCACTGTAATGTTGTGATAATACTTAATATTTTTCAACAATTAGTAAGAAATGATTGGTACGATGATTTTAAAATAAGAGACAACCTAAACTGTTTTCACCCTTCTTGGTATTCACAGCGTGGAGTTGATTTCTGCTCAGTAATGGGGCAAGGAAATGTAACCTCCATTTCTCAGCATTCCACTGCGAGGTCTGTGCATGCCACACCTTTTCTACAGTTAAAAAACTTGGAATTTCCAGCCCAAGCAAACTTGAACATTCGAGTACTTTCTTATCCAATTTTTTACAATCACAGTAGGGGAAATGCAGCGAGTCTGTGACATGAATCCCATGTGCTTTCTTTTCACCTTGGAGAGAGGATAAATGAGCCTCCATCTTCAGAAGTATTTGTCAAGTAGGTATATTTTAATCCTAATTTCTTTACATGTAAATCCAGCAAAGGATTTAAGCATATGCTTATGCTAAACATACAAATTAGCCCACAAATTCCATAGTTAAGCACTATACAAGTACATCATACAAGCTCCTGATGGATCCTTTTCACTTTCTTGTCTCCCAGAAAGAGTTTGATTTCTGTTGTGTGTAACAGATTCATTTTATCTGAAACACCACCTATATGCTGACTCTTGCAAAAATAGCATTAATTTGTCACAACCACTGCAAACCAGACAGGTCAAATGAGTTTATCTCAGTGCACATTTCTACCAGATGTTTTCAATGTAACCTCAAAAGAGTACAATGGAAAATCAGGTGTATCATCTACCAATTAAACACAAACAAAACACAGTTTGTTTTGTAACTCTTCTTTAAAACAACAGATGTTAGGTTAAATCTCATGTTCAGGCATTTATCACATCTGTTTTCTGCTCCCTTGGAAAATGTACTCACAATAGAGCTCAAATTAATTACAACGAGATTTGTCAGTTGAAACCTAAAAGGGAGTTCAGGGAATAAACATTTAATTCTAGAAGGAAATAATTTGTGTTTAAAAGCTTTAAACTTGTTTTCAGTTGGTTCACGTAGGCAAAGCTCCATTGCAGAGAGTGTTTGAGACCTGTTGTAACCTTTGTGGGGTCTCCAAGGAGATATGAGGCCAAAGGAAGGAGAGATGAAGAGGAGTCTGCAGGGCTGTGGAGCCCAAGGGTGCAGGTTATGGACCTGCAGCACAAGCTGGAGAAGCCAAAATGCACCCACAGCCTTCCCTGGCAACAAGAAAAACTTCTGACCTTAAAAATGAATAAATCTTCACTCTTCTCTCGTAAAACTGGAGCCTGCAGAAAGATAGGCAGTGAGGAGGCTCCAGTAAAGAACTTTCATAATCACCTTTTTTTGTTTAATGGCTTTTATGAGAACATAGAAAGGTCCCCCTCACCTTCCAAGTCTGGAGAGACCAGCAGAATGCTATTGATAAAGACAGTTCTTTAACTCAGAAGGAGTAGAATTTGACTCAATTATCCTGCAGCCTAACAGTAAGGAAAGATAAAAACATTGCTTTGAAGAAAAGGGTTTCATTGGAGCAAAATTATGCACAAGCATCTAATAAGGTATAATCTAAGACTTGTCATTCCTATGGGCATCATTTTCTCTGTAGCAGCTCTGAGTTTAATTCCTGCAGCACTACTGCACAGCTAAGACACCTTGAGCTGGCCCTGAGCCACTTCTGCCAACGTCCCTGGCCTCTTGTGACAGGTAACCCACATCTGTTTGGCCAAAAANGCACCTTGACCTGGCCCTGAGCCACTTCTCCTGCCAACGTCCCTGGCCTCTTGTGACAGGTAACCCACATCTGTTTGGCCAAAAAACCAACCCCTTCCCTCGAGAGCCTTCCCTACCCTCACCCAGCCCATCCCAATGCCTTTGCACACTCCATGAATTTCCCTTCCAGCTCCACCTTCGCTGCCTTCCAGGCACGTTTCTNTGACAGGTAACCCACATCTGTTTGGCCAAAAAACCAACCCCTACCCTCACCCAGCCTATCCCAATGCCTTTGCACACTCCATGAATTTCCCTTCCAGCTCCACCTTCGCTGCCTTCCAGGCACGTTTCTCACACCTGCTGCAACAACACAGCCTTTGGTTCTTCCCTCAGCAAATGGCTCTCGTCTCTTGAAGTCTGTGCTTTGTTCCACGGCCCCACTGGATAGGGGAGTGTGTCACTAACTTATCACTCCATCTTCCTGCTCCCAGGATGACTGTCTGGCAGTTTCTAGTAAGGCTTATTTCATCTGAAAAAAGAAAAAAGAAAAAGAAAGAAAGAAAGCTACGCAAGTTCAAGTGCCTCTGGTATTTTAAAGTGAAGTACATCCACCTGTTATTGTTCTGTACCATGCCATGAAAACAATAAACTGCTCTTAGGAAAAGAATAAGCATCATTCACTGTCTTAAGCATGTGGCTGCTTATGAGATGGGCTTCAGGAACTGTCCTCCTCAAGGCTCCAGAGGTATCTGCCTGTTAATTCAGCACAGAGCAGTGCTCTCCTCACTGTGGCCCTGATGTTACACATGAGTGTCATCTCTTTAGAAAATATCGAGAAGATTAAAAATAAATAGCTATAAGTAGAAGCAAGCATTGTGGTTAGTTTTGAATTGGCTTCATTGACATTTCTGTCTGGGGTTCTGTTACTGCACAATTCAGAGAGCAGAATAACCAAATTCATTTCAATTACGCCAAAACTGGTTTGAAGTTGTTTGAAGGACAAAAGCTCCTCCAAACACCATTTACACACAGAACACAAGAGCAACCTTCACCTTTGCCCTGGGCCTTTAATTCTGATGCATTACAAAGTATTTCACTAATTTTACTTCAGTGAAGCGAAAGCGAATCAGATGTGGAAACTCAGTTCATCCTGCCCTAGAAGCTCTTGGTGCAGAGAGGCAGAAAAGTTCCTCAAGAAGCTTCAATTAGGCTAACTGAGGTACAAGGAGCAGATCTGCTTTCCGTGGCCTCTTCATTTGCAGGGCAGGAGAGAGGGAACTGTTAGTGAATGTGAACAAATTTCCCAGTTTTCCTCCTCTTGCAACAGGAACACGTCACGTGCAGCAGAGCCTCCTGTGAGGATCACTGAGAGTTCCAGGTGGGAAGATAGGAAAAGATTCTTACTACCTACAGCTCTCCTCAGCACATGAGCAGCTACCTGAACTGTGCCCTGGAGACAACTCTAGCTCTGAGAAACATATGCTTCTATTATAGAAATAGCCCTCTCCAGGGAAGCCCAATTGCTCAGGATGTTCAAAACTAGGCCAGACTTAAAAGTGGCAGCAGCACAACAGAAAATAGATGGCAGAGGTTCTTGCCTAGCCTCCAGCCTCTTGTGGGACTTCACTGCTGTTAACTGGAAAGCTGAGAGACTCGTGGTGCTGCAAGCTGGATGTGGCACTTTTCAACTATCACTTGCTCCACTGCCATCCCCTTCTTTTGTGTTTTGTTTTGCTGATGAGCTTCACTCAGCTCGAAACAGTGAGTCACTCTTCCAGCCCTGCTGAGGTACTTAGTCCCCCCAAGAAAAGGAAAAATCACTTCTTTTTCAGGAGGCAATAAAAGGTCTCTTTCCTCCTCAGGTCTGTTGCAGAAACTTGAGAAGAACTTAAAAGAGAAGAAATCAAACCTGTAGGTTAAATATCTGGGGGAAAAAAAACAGACAAAGCTGAATTAACAGGACTTTGTACTATATAATCACCCCTACGTACTCTGCTTTATACAGTTCTGCTGGTTATTTGAATGAATGGTTTAAAAAAAATTCTTTTCAAAAGGAACACATCCACTTAAAAGTTGTACCAGCAGACTCTAACTTACATTCATGAAGACATCCATTGAAAAGTCAGAGAAAAAACATGTTTTTTCCAGCATTTTTAACCTGGGAAGGTAGACAGCAGTTTCAGTACAGTTCAAAAAGACCTTTTCTATTAAGCATTTAAGCACATGAATAATCTCACTGACTCTCCCAGCAAAGTAACTTACTCGAGTCCTTGCAAGACCAGAGCCTTACTTGCTCCTGGTTGTGTTTCCAAACAGAAGCTAAACTACTTTTCAAACAAAACCCTGGAAACCCAAAGGTGCAGAAGTCCTTACTGAGTCACCTGATGGTCCACCATCATCCACCCTAAGCAGTTGTGTGTTTCCAGAGAGTAAGGATCACATCTTTACTTAGTTCTGTAAGCCACCCACTGTGTCCTGTGTGTATCCCATCAGACACACCTCTTTGACCAACCTCACACTCCTTGCACACATACATCCCTCTTGGCTCGCTCTGGCAGCCTCAGAAACCCAGGAGGTTCTTCCAACACACAGCACTGCTCTGTAGGGCTCAACCCTACACACTCTGGGTGAAAAAAACATCTTGTTTTCTGCTCAGTAGGCATGCACTGTAATCAAACATCTGTTTTATCACTTAACCGTGACCTCCTGGACATATCAATGTGCTCACCCCTGACCAGCCCACTCAGCAGCACAAGGGACAGGGCTCCATCACCCTAATGTAACAAGCCTAACTCTCAATCCTTTATTAGTTACAGCCAGGACTATGGACTGAAGTACGTAGGAAGCCTTAAGGAATGGGTGAAGAAGGATTTAGAAATTCTGATTGCATTTCAGCATTGTCCTGCGGGAGCCGATCACGGGGCGCACGGCAGTGTCCCTGATGGAGCATGGTGCGGGACATTGCGGGAGCACGGTGTGTGTCATTGCGGGAGCACGGCAGTGTCCCTGATGGAGCACGGTGTGTGTCATTGCGGGAGCACGGCAGTGTCCCTGATGGAGCACGGTGTGTGTCATTGCGGGAGCACGGCAGTGTCCCTGATGGGGCGCGGCAGTGTCCCTAATGGAGCACGGCAGTGTCCCCGCTGGAGCACGGCAGTGTCCCCACTGGAGCACGGCAGTGTCCCCTGATGGAGCACGGTGTGTGTCATTGCCGGAGCACAGCAGTGTCCCCGCTGGAGCACAGCAGTGTCCCCGCTGGAGCACGGCAGTGTCCCCACTGGAGCACGGCAGTGTCCCTGATGGAGCACGCTGTGTGTCATTGCCGGAGCACAGCCATGTCCCCGCTGGCCGCCCCGTCCTCCACCTCGCAGCGCTGCGGGGACAGCAGGGACAGCAGGGACAGCGGGGACAGCAGGGACAGCAGGGACAGCGGGGACAGCAGGGACAGCAGGCACAGCGCATTGTTAACCCGGCTCTGCGTTTCGATGCCGCAGACACAAGCGCCCATTGCCGGATGCGCCCCTGCCTCCCCAGCCGCTCTGAAGCACATTCCGGGGCCGCCGCCAGGCACACCGCTCTCAGCCCTCGCCTCTGCTCCTCTCCTATCGACTCGCACCAACCCGGGGCAAAAACACTCCTTTTCCTGCTGCTGGCCGCGGAGCAAGCCCGCTGCCCAGCGGGAAGGCGGCGGTGCCGGGTGCGGGTCCCCGCTGGCAGCGGGGCTGGCGGGGGCGGCCCGAGGTGGGTCCGGTCCCGCCCCGCCC
>VZRF01008098.1:109423-137085 GCA_013396875.1 Vireo altiloquus
GCAGCATCTCCCGGACGGCAGCATCTCCCGGACGGCAGCATCTCTGCCGTCCCGGCGCTGCCTCCCTCGCCGGGGTTTGTCCCTGCCTGCCCTCCCAACCCGGCTTCGGGCGCCCTGACTTTGAAGTTGAGGTACAGAGTCAGCCTGTCGCGAAGTTTCGGCCGCTGTCGCTCTGGCCATGTGAGTACCGGAGCGGTACCCGGGCAGCAGTGTCCCCAGCGATCCCGTGCCGGGCCAGCAGTGAGCGCAGGGGTAGCTGCCGAGTTTTTCTGGTGCCAATCCCCACCCGACTCCGTGGGGCAGGGCTGGCTCTAGGAAACGACACGCTGCCACGACGGGACTTGGCTGGGGAAGGAGCACGCTGTCAGAAGCTTAGCAGATAGTTGTCACACTCGTGAGCCTGTCCCTGTGGCTGGTGGAGCAGGACAGTAGGTACAAAGTCCAGTCTTGAGGTCAGTGCACTGCGAAGACAATGGCAATGGTGACACTGAGACCCCTGAATGCAGGTACAGGGCTCGGAAGAAAGTCACAGCTGACAGGCACCAGTCTCCAGAGTGTATAACCCTGAGCAAAATTTCCTACTTGAAAAGGGGACAAAGACATTATAGAGACGCTTGGAACAAGAAAAGCTAAAGACAGCCTAAATAAGAAAAGAAAGGATGTCCCAAGCTTGGATGTGAACACCTGTGGGGCACCACTGCCAGCACACAGCTCCAAACGTGCAGATGCCACACGAGCATCACTTCGGCAGTACTGTCTCAGCCCAGACAAGGACTGAGCAGGTGCTTCCTCCTGGAGGGGCTGCCTGTGGCTGCCAGTGAGCTGCCTCCGCACACGGGACCAGCTGCTGTAGTTACAGTGGCCAGCGCTGCCATCCCAGCACAGCTTGGGTGGGCAAACAGCACGGCTTGCTCACTGGCTTTAACACCTCCAGCCTGAGAGTGACTTAGAGTGATCCCAAGGACAGACAGAATGAGTCGGGGAAAAGTTGGAGCCTTCTGATGCCCCAGGGTGAATTGGTATTTTGAGGGTGTGATACAAGGAGGTTTGGTTGTGTTTGTGTAGAGCTACATGTTTTAAGTGCCATGTGGAATGACAAGCAGCAATGATAGGTAATAGTCTATAGTTTCCAAACGTTTGTTCACCTTAATTCCTTCTTCAAGCAATTATTTCATAGAAAAATTTTTAATCAGACCTGAAGAGAAGGCTGCCTCTGAGCAGCATGCATGCAATACCACTCTCTGTGTGAATTGATGTGCTTCATGTTGGTTTAGTTTGGGTTGTTTTTTTTTTCCCTTTCTGTCTCACAGTTAAAATTTGAAGATTGGCTAATAGTTCAGAGAACTGGAAAGTTAAGTCCTGTATTTACCCACAGAGGATGCAGAGTGCAGGCAAGTGTCTGTGCTCAAAAACACTGATGAGTCTCAGCTCTGACCTGAGGAGACTCAGCCAGCAGGGATAGGAGGTAGTTTCCTCTTCATTAATTCCTTAGATGTCCTTAGTAATGACAGGCTCTGACTTCAACATCAGTCCCCTGGAAGCTGAGCAAGACCCTCTCAGGATTATGAGGTGAAGAAGTTGTCGTGAAGCACTCTGTGGTTAAGCTTGCCTTTGTTTGTCTCTGAAACGGAGGAAAGTCTTGCCTGCACAGACAAGAAAAATCATTTAATGAACGTTCTGCACATACTTGCACCAGCTCCCTGAGGATACTGCATTGTAATTACAGACCCAACGCTGTCATTCTAAGAACATGGTTAAAATCAGACACGGTCCCAATTAGCAATGGTCTCCTGCATTTCTCAAGGGATCAGACATCAGTCGATTAGAGCAGTGGCACCAGTGCCAGTGCTTGACAGAACTGGCCAAAGCACGTGGTGGTGCAGCTCTGCTGAGTTCTGTGGGCTCACATCAGGTGTGGATGTGTCCAGAGCACATCTGGACTCACTGTGAATGCACAGTGTGCTGAGTGCATGAGAAATTCATGAGACTGCACACGGAGGAGAACAAGCTGGAAATGCTTAGGGGAAGGCTCACCCAGCCAAGCTTCATTGATAATGGGTACAGGGTGAGAGCAGTGTTAAAAAGAGCTTTTCATGTTTTAATTTGAAGCTGCTCTTCAGTTTTTTGACATCAGAAATTTGTAAAGGTAGCAGACTTTATCGGATGTTAGAAAAAGAGTCCTGAACCACACGGGATCCTAATTAGCTCTGTGTGCTGCCAAGAATTTTAAGAGAAATCCTCTCTAGGATCTGTCCTCAAATACAGCACTAGTGCAGTGTTTTGCTGAAATGGAAAGAGTTAACTCCTTGTCACAAATCTTGGAGAAAGACAGATGAGAAGAGAAGCCAGTTAACTGATTTTACCTTTCCTGCTGTACTGTCTGAAGGAAATTTCACTAACTCAACAACTCCACGTTGAGGCCAAGTGATGCCAGGCCTGACTGTGTGCAGTAGAAACATCCTCCCCCTCCTGCCCCTGTATAACCCAGGCACTGCAGCAGACCCAGTTCTCTCTTCTCCCTCTGTTCAACCAGGCACCAGAAAGTTTTTAAAAAGCAGAGAGGAGAGAGAATAAACTCCCTTCAGCTGTGCTCTGGCAGTAGCACACAGAGGGAAGGGCAATGCTGCACCCTACAGAGGGAGGCACCCACAGAACCTCACTGCTCTGCTAGCCCTGCACTCCCCTCGTCTGTCAGAGAGAACCTCCGAAGCACCTGCAGTTAGCTGGGAGGCAGGAGAGGGGCTGCAAAAAGTCTCAGTGGAAGTGTATCTTGCTTTAGTGAGAGAAAATGCTTAGAGAAGGGATGGTGTTGGATGTGGGGGAGGGAATAAATTGCTCTGATTCAGTCCAAGAGGGGGCTGGTAAAGGTGAGAAAGCGAAGAGCAACAGGTACCCCCCTGTCCCTTTGTCAGTGAGAGCTGCACAGAGCAGCTGCACCAAAGAGCTCCTTCTGTGGTGTGGCCACTGAACACAGCCAGGAAGGTCAGGCACAGAAGCAGCACTGCTTGCTGAAGAAACCTGCCTTTGACCTTGATTCCTGCTTCATTAGAAGGAGCAGCAGCAGTGGAGCTGCCTTGCACGCAGTCCCTTTTCCCATCAGGAATGGAGCATATTGCTGCTGAAAGATCAGAGCATCAGCATGTCCCAGATCAGGGTCTGGCCTGATCCACGTTCCCAGGGCTCATCTCCTCCTGACAGTGGGAGAGGCAGAGTGAAATCTGGCTTTCTCAGTCAATCCCAGTGGGTTCCATTTGGCTGCCCAATCAGTTGCCTACCTGGGATGCACCTTGGCTTCAGGGATTGTTGCATTCCAATGACACAAAGCACAGCACCTTTACAGCATCTCCAGGAGGCAACAGACCCAAGGAAGTGTCCCTCCAAACTTCAGGAGCCTGGGACACAACTGTTTCTTTTATTTGTGCTTTAGGCTTTTGTATTAAACCGGCCACGCTGATCTAAATGTAGATTCAGGACTTCACAAGCTTGGGAAAGCAGCCTGGACATGCCTGGATGCTCCCAGCTGGAAGGTGTGAACTGGCAGTGTTCGTGTCAGACCTGCTGCTGAACAAGGTGACGTGGAGATGGGGACAGCCTGGGTCACCCAAAGCCCAGCCAAGCACGGCGTGCGTTCACAGGGCTGTGTGTGGAGGGAGAGGAGCTGCAGTCCTGACCTGGAAGAACATGTCAGTTCAGCAGGGGTGCCTGACTGCTTTGATGCTCTGTGAAGGGAGAGATACATGCTAAGGACCTTGCCCTAGCAGGTGACAGGTTGCACAGCAAGGCAGGTGCTTCCCAGGGTGTTGGATGGACACCTGGGTGCACTGTGCCTGTGCAAACTGCACTGTGGTCACGGGCAAGCCGAAAGGATGCAGACTGATCCTTCTGGAGCCTTCTCCCCGTATAAAGCTTGGCACAGGGAGGCTCTCTGGGAGATGTGCGTGCCTGGGTCACCCCCCCTGGCAGGGCAGCTGCTGCTGGTGGGCTGAGACCACCACCATGACCCCAGAGACCACCCCCATGCAGCAGCTGAGCTGCCTTCCCTCTGCTCCTCTGCGTGGGGCAACGAGACCTGGAGGGCTCTGCCATCCCTGTGCCCACAGCTGGGACCCAGTTAGTGCCACTGATGCCTTAAATGGCTCCCTAGAAACAGAGAGCAGACAGGAATAAAGGAATAAAGGAGGGATTTATTGGAAAGGCCTTCAGAGGTCACGCTCTGGGCTCCAGAGGCTCCTGCCTCAGTGCATCCCAAAATGGACAATGACAGCTCCCGAGTCCTTCCCACTTTGATATCAGCATCAATTGCCCAAGCAGAAGCCAGGCAAGGATGGAATTTGCCCAAGCTTGCCCCCCTCTCCCCAAGATGAAGGTTTGCAGTTGTTGGGCCCAGGAGGGTCTGGGTGTCCTTGGAGAGCGAGCTGGAGAGGCTTTGTTATGTCAGTGTGAGCATGAGAGAACAGCACTGAACGAGCTCCAGGGAACTGCAGAGTTACACTGGGCACTGCAGGGCTGGGAACAGAGAAAAGTTCAAACCTGAGGCATCTCCAGGAGCAGGGAGGGGTGCAGGCAGCAGTGTCTGCTGGTGGCTCATGTGATGTGCAGTGGTGGTAAATGCCAAAGCAGGCAGAGGTGGGTGTGCACAGAGCACACAGCACCAGGGAAGTGTCTGACTCCTTTTGGATTCCTGCCATCTACTGCCTCATGTATTCTTCTGCAATCACAGCACAGGCTTCTGATTAAAGAGACCATTTCCAACACCTGAATAAATAGCTTTTCTCGTAGCGACACACCTGAAAAACAGAAGTGCTAAAGGAAGATCCGAAGATATGAGTGGGGGAGTGGTTACAATGTAGAGTTATGACCTTGAAAAAACAGCACTCGTCTGCTGTCGCTCATTAGTGGATAAGAACCAAATCCTCCTGAGACCTGATTCAACCCCCCTTTTCACTCAAAGACCATGTATTCTTGGACTTAAAATCTGAATTGGATGCAAGGCCAGTACATTGCATCCTACTTAAAAGGGGACAAATAGATTGCCAGAACTTTAGCTTGGCTATTGGAGCAACTGAAGGGCACTACAGCTCATTTACAGTAGCAGTATTGGACAGAGGGGAACAAAACTGCTGCTAACATGCTTAAAATGAGTCATTTCCTATTGTAAAATGAATGCTTGTTCTTTAAGGAGAGGAGAACCATTATGAAAAATAATAGATTCATTCTGTTCCTGCACAGAACTGGTGGCAGCCAGGTGTGCAGATGGGAGCAATTTAGTTGGGCCAGTACATCTGGAGCTTGCAGCCACCCAAGTCTTGCAGCCTGAAAGACAGCATGTGGCTGAATCCATGCTAATGCACGGACTGTGGAGAAGCTGATTGCACATTTCTGGATGCCACTAGACAGAGTACAATTGCTAACTTCGGATTTCTTCTGCCACGTCAGTAGGAAACAGCAGTGTCAGGGCTGCAGTGATAATGAGGTGCCATATTTGGGAGGCTCAGCAGACTATGAAGTGCACAACCTTGCATGGCAGGCTGCTAAAATGGGTTGGAAAGGAAAAACTCCAAAGTACATTTTTCCTTGGGATGACAACGACACAAAAGAGAGAGCACAGCCAGTTTTCACGGCAGGTGGGTAATGCAGAGCCCCCAGTTGTTAAGAAGTCAAAACATTCAGAAGCACTAGGCAGTCTAATATCCTGCTGTTCTTCATCCACCCCCTTGCTTAGTTCTGTCCTCCTCTTCCTCTTTCTGCTCCCTTCTGTAAAATGGGGGTGAATCAGCAGAAACAAGCCAGCAGGAGACCCTCATGCACACACATCACATCCCAGTGCAGGCAAACAAACAGCAGAGATGCCCTGATGGGCTGCGTGCTCTGCTCTCACACACCCAGGGCAAAGCAATCCCTGCCCACAAAACCTCCCACCCCCTGTTTCAGGTGGTCTTTTGGAGCCCAGAATCCCTTTTCCCATTAGCTTTGAGACACCAGAAAAGGAAACAAAGCCAAAATTAACTCCCTGAGTGCAGGAGACCTTACACACAAATCAGGTTTCAGAATATGGATATGTACTTACAGATCCTGAGTCCTGATGTCTGGAGTGCCCTTGGTACTGTTCTTGGGGTAAGCTTCTCTCATGGGAGAAGATGGTATTGGGTTACCCCCCAGGACCCCAGAGTGGTTGTGCAGAGAGAATGAAGTGGAGGCAGCCAAGCAGGACCAGAATTAGCAGTACAGAAGATGACCAATAAGAGTTTTACCCCTTTATCCATGGGAGAGGAGAGAAGCTTGCCTGTTGTAACGCTGAACATCTTTTTCACTGGAATTGTTCCCTTCTGCCACCTGAGAGAGTCCCTGCAATGTACAGTCATTAAACCTCTCCATCTTTTCAATCATGTGGAGTATTGCCTGCACGGACAGGTGCTCTGGAGGTTGCTTTTGGTCTCAAGACAAATCACCTGTCACTCAGTAACACCAGACTGGGATATTTCTCACACATTTGTTCACTCCAAGTGTGTTTTTTCTTCAGTGTCCTGACTAGCACACCGAGCAGAGATATATCTAGTGGGGATGCAGTATATTCTCCGTGGGCGAATAAAGCCAGACTGCAATGGTTTTACAAAGTCTGTAATTTCCTGCATATTGTGTAAAATTGGCATAGTCTCTGAGAAAGCTTGGCCATGGGGTTTGCAAGCATGAGCTCCTATTGCATTACCTAATGCTTTAGGAAGACATAAAGACTGGTTTATTTTAGCAAAACCACAATCAAAGGTAAAATCTCCTTAATTATTCATGCTCAGTAAAGAATTCGCGGCGGTGTCCTTATGAAATCACATCCTCTCTCCATCCCAGTCATCCCATGAAACACCTTTGGCACCTGCCTCAGTACTTTGGCATTTGGTATCAAAAGGGTGGAATGGTTTTGTCCCCCTGGAGCTTGAATTACTCAGCTTGAGCCCCCTTACACTGTGCTGGCAGCCCACACTCAGCAGCCACAGACACCTGCCAAACGAGACACACGAACTGCCTTGAAAATCCCTCTCTGTCCAGATACGTTGCATGAATAACCAAATTCCTTTTATGATTCCTGCATCATTTTGCAGATCACTTTTTCTGTTCCCGGCGCCAGTTTCCATTAGGAAGCTGCTCTGCTCTGGTAGCGAGGTGCTAGGCCAGACTTTGAGATGTGCGTTTTACACATTTTTATTGTTGCGTGGGAGCCTCTAAGCAGGTCTTTGGAGTGGCAGGAGGAATGCTTGAGAGTCATCAGAGACTTTCTGCTCTGTAGGCCCACCTCAGGAAAGGTGGACGAGGAGGGTGAAGGTGGCAGGAGGAGAAGCAGATCCCTGTCACATTTACACACGTGTGGCCCCAGTGAGCACAAACCAGACCTCCCCTTGTTCCTTCTGGGCTGTTCTCATACTGCAGAAATAGCCCTGTTTCACACAGACTCCTCCAGAAAAGCTCCAGCGGTCTAGGAAAGCAGTGCAGTGTAATTTTCTTTCTGCCAGACAAGCTGCTGCCCTGCAGCCTCGTGGCTGGCAAGGCTCAGTGGGAGCACCAGCCATTGGCATGGCCATGCCAGTGCTGCAGCTGTGCCCTCCAGCACTGAGGAAGTGCTTTTGCTGGATTAAAATCCTTCTCTGGCCTCCGTGACCCACCGATGGCTGATGCCAGCAGCAGAGCAGAGTGCCTCACTCACGGCATCCCTCCCCAGAGCCATCTCAGCTAATAAATGCTGTCAGTGAGAAAAGTGGCCCCAGAGGCCAGATTTCAGTGTTGGACTCTGGCCTCTGGCACTGGCTCTCTCATTCACTTGTGACTCGTAAGCACAAGGCCGTGCTGTGTTTTCCCTGGCAGTACCTGACCTGGTCTCCTGCACCCAGAAGGGAGTTTGGGGTGTCCTTCACCCTCAGAACTGTCATGGTCTGTCCCTGCACTTGGGATTTCTGAGCCCAAACCATATGAGAGCTTTCCTACAAGAGTGAAACTTCTTCCTGTAGCAATCCTGCATCTGTGCCTGCTGTAGCTTTTATGAGGCTTTTTTTTTTCTTTTTGCATATATCCCTCTCCATTCCCTGAGAGATGATGCAGGCAGCAGCAGAAGGGGCTGACAGCTCTTCCCTCATGGGGGTGCCTTGCTGTGTGCCGTTTGACAGCACTCAGACAACTGAACAACAAATAAATCCATTTATTTTCAAAAATCAATCCTCCCAGGAAGTCCCCGGGAAGACAAAACTTGTATTGCACTAATTATATTCTATAAAGTATCTCTTTACGCTTCACAACAGTTTAAGGAAGGAACTCAGGATGTGATAATAAAAGAGAGGAACAAACTGAAGCACTTTTCAGTTTGTCCCCATCTGCTCTAGTGCAGAGTTTGATCCACACTGGCTGTAAGAGGAAAATGTGGACCTACCCTATCTTCTTTAAGGGCAAACAGCATCCAGAGGTCATTGAGAAAGATCACATAACCAGCTATAGCCAACATCAGACATAAATATGTATTTACATTGCCACAGCATTTTTGGTTGGGTTTTTTTGTTGTTGCTGTTAATAACTTGTGTTGTGTAGCACCTTCATCAGAAATCACCCATTGTCATCAGCTTCTCCAGAGAGCTCCCACACTAAATAAGGGCTGAATGCCATCCTCACCTCCAGTCTGGGAGCTGTTAGTGAGCAGCTGTGTTGGGAACTGTGGTCAGATCTGCCTGCTGGACACAGTACCTGTTCACATTTGAATATTGCCTCCTCACTCACAGGAAATCATCCACTCCATCAAGCCAAAACATCCCTTTTCCTCACCACTTATTTTTAGCATATTGTGCTTACATTCTCAGAGTTCCTAAATCTGAGGAGGAGGTGTTACTAACATTTTTTTTTCTGAGGCAGCTAAGTTTCCTGTCTGTAAGCTATCTCTCTGTGCCAGGCAGGTGACTACTGCTCAGCCTGCCGAGAAGTTTCACACATTACACCACAATTTGTGGGGATCCTAGCAACAACTGTGTTGGGTAAGAGGTGTCCATTATATTCCGTGACCTGATGTTTACCACACCTGGCGAGCAGCACTCGTGGCTACTTCATTTAGGTAGTTTATAAAGCTGAACTGCTGAACTGCAGAACCAGCCTTGTTCCCAGTGCAGGGAGCTGCTGCTGGTGATGGAAAGGCCATTTGGCTGCTGTGTACATGCAAAGTGCTCTCAAAAAAACCCCAACAAACTACAAATAAAGCCTAGAACTATGCCTATTTCTTCTTTAGACAGATACAACCGCTCCTGCTTTAAGCTCACGTGCAGTGAAAGTAGTCAGTGAAAGGAGCCCTTCAAATCCCCTGCAAAGGCCACTGTTAGACACTGTTTGAGTCTATTGATGATTGTAACCTGTGAAAGGAGGAGCTGAGGGCAAAACTCTGCCCTCAGGTCACTGGCAGTGCTGTGAGGCACAGACAGGCACCCAGGCTCTGTGGCCAAGGCATGGGAAGTAAACCCAAACCCACGTGGGAACCATTGTTACTCCTAAAGGAAGATCCCTCTCAGACACAAATGAATTTTGGTGCTGCAGTTTGGACTCAGAAGCTGATAAAGTCAGAAGAGATGTCCGAGGAGAGATGCAAGGAGCCTGGCTGAGTTGGAAGGTGGCTGTGTTTTGGGCAGCCCAGACTGAAGGTGTTTGGATATCAGAGACCTTCGGATGTTGTGTCTCAAAGGTCTCAAGTCCTCAAGCCTGGAGGGAAAGAATTGAGACTGCAATTTTGTACAGTTGCTTCTATCATCTGCCAGCAGCACCTCAAGGCTTCAGCCAGCTAGTCCCCAGTCAAGCCCTGGTTCTCAAATGGGTATTTATAAATTCAGAATACTGCACTGCAGCAAGCGATGCTGGCATAAATTCCCATCTGTCATCCCCTAATCATCTCCCAGCACAGTGATCAATCTCTTTCAAATTCAAATGATCTTAACCACTTAGTATCTAGAAAGTACATTGCAAGAAATGGGCAGTGTACCATCCAGGCCAGTTTAGGGGTGCTCACCTGTCCAGCAGCTGCAGCTCCACCTACCCGACAGCAGAGACACATTTTCATACCTCCATCATCATCATCATCATCATCATCATCATCATCATCATCATCATCATCATCATCATCATCATCATCATCATCTCTGCCATAGTTCTCGTTACAGACAACCATGCTTCTGCAAGAATTAGTGTCAGCAAGGTTAAAATACAGTCACAAATACTCTTCCATCACCTTTCACCCACAGGGGGTAATTTTTGCCCACAGCAGAGCAGGACACTGAGGAGGCACTCAGTGTTACCGGGTGCAACTTTCTGCTGCACCCCAGTACGTATCTGCTTTCACAAAGCAAATGGTGTTACTGTATTTCATATCATCCAGCAGGAAAAAAGCCCTGATGTGATCCCAGGGAAAGCACTTCCAATACGAAAAAAGCACTTCCCTTACAGAAAAAACTGGGTAGAGCTCAAGTTTACTTTGTCAGATCAATTTTCTAATCTGGCTCACCAAGCAAGGCTCGCCAGCCTTAGATAAATAACTTTCATTTCAGCACATGCTGTTACTGCTGTGGCTGGGAACCCTGAGTGAGTGAGGGGCAAAGGGCACAAAGGATTGCTCATAAATCTGCTCCTGTAGTGAAACAGAGTGGGGTTAGAAGGGAACAGCAGGAGCCTTGCGGTAGACAGAAATTTGGGGAGCAGGGCTGCTGCACCTGAATACTGCCTGGCTTCAGCATCCCTGCAGGAGCTGCTCTGGCAGACTCAGGCCAGAGTCACCAGCAGGGACCAGTGATGCCTTAAATGACTACCCAGAAACAGAGACTAGACAGGAATAAAGGAAGGATTGATTTGAAAGGCCTTCAGAGGTCACACTCTGGGCTCCAGAGGCTCCTGCCTCAGTGCATCCCAACATGGACAATGACAGCTCCCGAGTTCTTCCCACTTTGATATCACCATCAATTGCCCAAGCAGAAGCCAGGCAAGGATGGAATTTGCCCAAGCTTGCCCCCCTCTCGCCAAGATGAAGGTTTGCAGTTGTTGGGCCCAGGAGGGTCTGGGTGTCCTTGGAGAGCGAGCTGGAGAGGCTTTGTTATGTCAGTGTGAGCATGAGAGAACAGCACTGAACGAGCTCCAGGGAACTGCAGAGTTACACTGGGCACTGCAGGGTTGGGAACACAGAAAAGTTAAACCTAAGGCATCACCAGTGCCTTCAAACACTGCCCTTCCTGCATGCTGCTCCAGCTGCTGCCGCTGGAATGAGCCCAATCCTGAGGATTTAAAGAGGGGATGCACCCCATGGGTCACACCCAGGGTCTGTGGGGCTGAGCTGCTCAGCCTGGCTGGCCAAAGCCAGCAGCGGCTGCAGAGCCCTGATAAACATTCCAGCTCGAGGATTTCCTTGACAGTACATCACTCACTGCACCTCCAGGGCTCGTCAGCAGACACATTTCCAAGCAAGTGAGTGAAAAATGACACAGCAGTTCTGGCTCCATCACCTCTCGCCTCCCATGTCTGCGCTGAGCTGAAATCAATGCAGGTGCACTCACATTAATGGAGGACAGAATTGGGAAAATTCCCCCAAAGGCAATTGCAGACAGCACCATTGCAAAGATCATGCTTTTTCTTTCTTTTTTTTTTTTTTAATATAGGGAAGGAGTCAGTTGATTGTCGTGTTTGGTTTAGTTTTTTTTCCAAAATACAAAATTAATACATTCAGTTTACACAAAAATAGGTGAGGGCTGTTAGTCAAGATCATTCAGTTTGCTGCAGTTCACTTCCCTGGCGGCAGAAATCTGCTCCCAGACAGGCTTTGAAGGCATTCATGAAGGAGGAAGTTTTTTCAGTGCCAAGAAAAACAATTTTTAAAAAACCAAGCATTTTCAGTTCTAAGATGTGTGTTCTAGGCCGTCACTACCTTCATGTCAGCAACTTTCTTTTTCTCTGGTTTAAAGGAATCTTTACAATTGTTGTTGATTTGTTTTGGGAAATCCATCAGAGCTGGCAGAAATGTTTGAAGCACTGAATGCACAGAGGAGGTGATTTATGGAACACTTAGGAAAGTATCAACTACAAACGTTTGGCAGTCACTTGTAAAGAAAACCAGATCTCTGATTTTTAAGCACTTCCTCTGGTATTCTAGCCAAGAGATACCAGCTTCTGATTGGGAACAATCTTGTCTTTCTCATTCTAGCCAAACTGATAGTAGGAATAATAGGATTTTATTTTTTTTCCAATTCAAGACTACACAGTAAGTTCTAGCTAACAAGAGAAAGTAGTTAAAATTTGGGTACACCTTAGTGTTCCAGCAAATCTGTCAAGTACTGCAAAGGCTGTTTATATTCACTGCCCTTCTCATTTATCACCTGGTGTTATGAAAAAGTGGAAAAAGTGAGGTGGGAAATAAAAGTGTGTGTGTGAGCTTTTTTTCTCCTGCTACCCCCTCTCCCTCTGTGTGCACAGAGAGGAGGCCCAGCATCCCCCTGCTCTGGGGTGGATTCCATAGCTGAGAGCAGGGCCACACACTCTTGTCATTGCAGCAGCTTCTCTGAGGGACACGAGGGTGTTTTCCTTTTGGTTCCTTGAATTTTAATAAGGTGGTCACGTTGCCGAGTGCTTGAACAGCTCCAAGGAAGCGCTCAGAAAAGCTAATGTTACATCTTAATAGCCTAACTCTGTGTTTCTTTCTCCACAGCAAACATCTTGACAGTCATCATCCTCTCCCAGCTTGTGGCTCGCAGGCAGAAGTCCTCCTATAATTACCTTCTAGCTCTAGCTGCTGCTGACATCCTGGTTCTCTTCTTCATCGTCTTTGTTGACTTCCTCATGGAAGACTTCATCTTAAACAAACAGCTGCCTCGGGTACTGGACAAGATCATCGAGGTCTTGGAGTTTTCTTCCATCCACACGTCGATTTGGATCACGGTCCCGCTGACCATCGACAGGTACATCGCCGTGTGCCACCCCCTCAAGTACCACACCGTCTCCTACCCAGCCCGCACGCGCAAGGTCATCGTCAGCGTCTACGTCACCTGCTTCCTCACCAGCATCCCCTACTACTGGTGGCCCAACATCTGGAGCGAGGACTACATCAGCACATCCGTGCACCACGTCCTGGTCTGGGTGCACTGCTTCACCGTCTACCTGGTGCCCTGCTCCATCTTCTTCATCCTCAACTCCATCATCGTCTACAAGCTGCGGCGGAAGAGCAACTTCCGCCTGCGGGGTTACTCCACGGGGAAGACAACAGCCATTTTGTTTACTATAACTTCTATTTTCGCCATCCTCTGGGCGCCGAGGATAATCATGATACTGTATCACCTCTATGTGTCGCCCATCCACAACAGCTGGGTGGTGCACATCGTGTCGGACGTCGCCAACATGCTGGCGCTGCTGAACACTGCCATTAATTTCTTCCTCTACTGTTTTATTAGCAAGAGATTTCGCACAATGGCAGCTGCCACCTTGAAGGCCTTCTTTAAGTGCCAGAAGCAACCCGTGCAATTCTATACAAACCATAACTTTTCCATAACAAGCAGCCCTTGGATTTCCCCAGCCAACTCTCACTGCATCAAAATGCTTGTTTACCAGTATGATAAGAATGGAAAGCCTATAAAAATATCACCATGAAAAGGGCAATAGTTGGAGTTTTCTGGGCGCAAGTTCTTTTCAAGTGGTTACATCTTCAGGATGTAATTTTCTGAAATGGCTGTTTTGAAGAGAGGTCATTTGATTTCATTTCCCTGGGTGGCCAGGGGCAGATCAGACTGTCAGGAGAAAACAGGAGCACTTGATTTTAGGAGCAAAAGCGAGAAGGCAAACACCTCCATCTCTTATACAGCATTTTGAATATGCTTCAGAGTTCAAGTCGTCACGTTCAGTCACCCTCAGACGTTTTGCATCCCAGTGCAATCCAAAGGCATCAGAGGGGCGAAGCTACAGCAGTGTTTAATTACAACCTTTTAAAACACAGCAAAACCTTACCTGACCATCAGTTTGCTATCAACAGAGTGAATGGATGCTTTTGTGTGCTGTGGAAGGTGCCATTTCTGGAGTGTGCGCTTGCCAAAAATGGCGTGTGGGTTCTGGCGTGAGGTGCCACCACACAGGTGTGCTGTCGATGCCTCCTCGCAGGAGGCAGCCCGTGAGACACAAATGGTGACAAGCCTCTTTTGGCTCGTCTGAACAAGGCTTGAGGACCAGTGCAGTACCTGCTGCAGCCTTGGCAGGGAAAGCAATCCTGCAAGCTGCCAATATTTGCGTGTTTTTGAGTTGTTGTTTAAGAATGCGGCTGAGGTGGGGGAGCTCGAGGGAGGGACGGAGGGAGGGAGGGATGTTTCTAGAGCCAAGAACAAAAGCAGCATCTTTCCCCAACTATTTCAGTCCTGGTGTCTAAGGACTTTGAAGGGTGAAACCAAGTCCTGTCTGATGCAGAGCTCTCACCCTAGCTGTTCCTGTGAGCAGAGTGATCAGAGCCTTCAAATTCCTTCTTAATCAATACAGATTCTCAGTTATATCCCCCATGTTCAGACCTTTATTCTTAATTCCTTAATTCCTTTTAGGGATTAACACATAAGAACCTCATTTTAAGATTTTCTCCTGATGGCTGATACCATCCCATTGCAGATTTGCCATTTAGTTGTTAAAAAAAAATAAATAAAACTGTGAAAGAAATACATTAAATTCCCAACAGCAGTAAAAACTGGCAGAACTGCTCAGCCATTCTCTGCGAGGTGCTGAGGCACCCCAGGGACCACGCAGGCCAGAGCAGGGAGGGGAAAACATCTGGGGAAAAGGGCTGAGAGCAAAATCTGACCCCTTCCACCCTCCCCCACCCCAGGGATGGTGTTTGAACATCCCCAGAGAGAAATGAGGTCTGTTAGCTGCTCGTCCTTGTGATCTCAAACCTTCACACCCTTGCAATAATAAAATGTAAAAGGGATGCTCAGCCCCACTCTGTCACAGCAAGGTTAAAATTACTGCTCCCTTTTTAGTGTTTCACAGAAATTCAGTTTTGTGGCCATCGTTCCTTCTCTTGGAAACCTCCCTCTGGTCTTTGTCAGTTGATAGTAACCAAAGTTACCTTATGGAAAAGGTACTGTATGTTTCATTTTGGAAAAAACACTGTATTTATAACTTATTTTTATTCTGCATTTGTTATGAGGAATGCTCGTCTGAGTTAAATGTGAATGAGTCTGAAGTGCAATATCTATATAGATAAGTGGTTCATTTCTGAGAATGTATCTATTGAAAAAATACCTATTTATACAAGAAGTTCACTATTCTAATTAATATAATAGTAACCTTAAAGAAAATAGTGAATGTTTAGGGCTTTTATTTATTAAAAAAACCTTCAATTAAGTGCATGGCATATGCTGCCATTCACATGCTGTGACTTATTGATTTTTGTAACATAATGTTTATCCTGCAAACTCTCAGTGTCATCTGATTTTTTCTGTCCTGATAATGTATTTTTGTAAATTACCATATTTAAAAACAAAAATCTTTCTGCGTGACTATTTTTTTCCCCCCCTGTGAAAAATAATGCATTAAATTCTAGTAACTTATTTGGAAAAACTCGCAGTCGTTTTCCATATCATTTTAGAAATGACAAGGTGCAATTTCCATGTACAGTGGATTGGTCATTTCACTTGTGATAATTTAGGGCTTTAAAAGCTTGCTCCCAAAGCCCTTTCAAGTCAAAGGGAAGGTTGCTAGTGGGTCCTGTGGTTGGTTTTTTGCAATCCCCATCATTTTAGGAGGGCTTTGGACCAAGCTGTATCTTGTTAGCAGACATTCAAAGCCTTCTTAGAGTCCAGTTTGGATACTAAAGCCTTGACTTTTTAGTCTGCCATATGGGAGCTGCTGTTGATAATACTTGCCTTATTTTTGGTTGTGTGAAGCATTTTGCAATGACTGTTGCTAACTAGCCAATGTCTTGCTGTATTATTCGTACTTCCTGATTTTCCAATCGTGAAAACTTAACCAAGCACATATAGTGTCATTATTTAGGGAAAAAGTATCCTGGAGACAAAACCATCTTTGTTGTGGAGGCAGTCTTTTGTACTCTAATTTATATTTCAAATATCTACAATTAGAAAAAATAAGCTGTGAATGGACAGTTTTACAATTACTTATAGGTATACATCCTTGAAGGCCACAGCTAGGAACAAAATACTTTTTAGATGAGTTGCTGGTATTTAAAATTATGGGACCTATCACCTATTTAAATTGTGAATATTGATATTTTCATAAGTAGACAATATATTGTGTTTGACAAACTTATTTGTATTATAATAAATTATGGTGCATAACTTACTACTGTGTTTGGAGCTATTGTTTATGGATTCTTATGATATACTTCTGATTTATAGATACTTATGATACACTACAAATAAGAGATAGAAAGTGGATTCAGGACCTCAGGAGTCTGCCTGTGAAAGAAGCCCAACATTTCTTTAAACGAAAATTACTAACACTGCAGATTTCCTACCCCCTAGCAAGTGTAAAACTATCTGGGATCAAGTTCCTAATTTCTCTGGAGAAGTAAAAGGACATGAAAAGGACAAAAACTACTAAAACTAAGCAGAGAATAGAGAAGAACCTGACCAGAAAATTCAGTGTCCTAGAGACCAAACCCTGCAGGGTTGCACACACTGAGGGGACCCTGCAGGCAGTGCCTGGCAGATTTCCCTGCTGTCAAAGGCTTGGGAACAGGTTTTAAAATAGAGCTTCAAAGAGACAGACGAGGGGAAAGGGGCACTGCAGAAAGGGGCAAGGTCAGGCTTGATGGAGCTCATCAGAGTTGTTCCTTAAGGAAGGAGCCTGGGGTCTGCCTCCCTCAATACTTTCACTGTACAGGTTATTAAAAAAGGGATTATACTGCTGGTGGAGGACTGAAGGACAGGTATTTCAGGTAAGAATCAGATGACCTTGCAGATTGCAGTGATAAAAATGGGATAAATTCAATAGTAATAAATACAAGGTTCTCCACTTGTCTGCCTGTGACAATACATTTGCTATAAAACCTCAGCAGTCAGAATAAACCAAGAGCCCAGTTGTGCCAGCTGGGCTTGAATGACAATGAGTCACCAACAGAAAGCAGCTGAGAAAAATCCCAGAGTGTAATCACAGACACTTCTAATGATACAGCACAGTATTAATTGCATTTTGTAAGACTTCATGTGCTATATGCATATGTATATAAAGGGATAAATAGGAGAAAAACTAGATGAAACTGAGCTGGAACAACAATAAGTGGTTATGCATTTTCCTCAGGTAAATTTGTCCTGGAAGTTAGAAGACATTCTGCCTGCCAAAGCAGGGAGGCTCAGCAAAGCCTTGCTGGCAGCTCAGATCTCCCTGCTGGTTTTAAACAGAGCCCTGTGGGTTCAGGGACAGAATTATGGGACGAAGCAGGTGGCAGAACACATTGGGACAGTGCTTCCCTGGAGCTGGCAGGTCCCTGACTCAGCTCAAATGGTGGCAGAGGTGTCCATCCCATCTCATGAAAACCAGCAGCTCCCCAGAGCAATTCCTGCAGCAAGCCACAATTCCCTCAGCAGCTCTCACTGCAGGTGGGACCACTCTAACACACCCCCACTAACTCACACCAGCTTCTGCCTCAGCTTTCAGTTCTTTAAAAACCTCTTTAAGCTCACCAGGAAGAGGAGAAATTTAAAAATCAGCCTCATATGGTCCTGAACAATTAAATAATAATCTCACTCTTAGCAGGCTGGGGCTGGATTTGCAGGATCTACCTTTCTGACAGCATGCAATTAATTCCTGGGAGTTGCCAGACACACCAAGGGGGTTGAAAGGCTCCAGCCTTTTGTAATAAATAGGCATCAAAAATGAATTTACTATTAGCTTCCTGCAGTGAACCAAATACACATAAATATTTATTACAATTACAAAATTTTGTCAACAAATATTAGAGGTTTGTGTTTTCCTGCCTTACCAACAGGCTGGAAAGGCTGCTCCACCTATTTCTCCCTCTCTGCCTCCACCAGCTGCTCTTTGCCCCACTCAGAAAAGGGCAAAGAATTTAAACAGTCAGGACTTTTCCCTCCTGGATTTTATAACAGAGTTTGGATCCCAGCCTCAGGACAACCAGGCTTTCCAACAACAGGATTGGAGATGTTCAGCCTTGTGAATTAAATATCACTGTGAGCCTGGTGACCACTTCCAGCAGAACCTTCCCAGTCGTTTGTCACAGTCATCTTTGCAAATGTAACTGATCCTGCTGGACTGAGCTCTCACAGGTCCTGCAGGTACAGACCTTCAGCATCGCTGCTTTTCTGGAACAAAAGTGGGAGTAAAAGTCCAGATCTGAGGTGCTGGAGGAAATCCATCAGCCTATGACTAGTGCACATCTCAGGTATTGGGGTAAAATCACACAGGGCTGCAGCCAAACAAATTGTGCATTTTAACAAACATTGCTCAAAAGATCTTTAGCAGGGCTCCATTTCCCTGAATTTCTTCTGTTTTTTTTTTTTTTTTCTTTTCTTTTTTTTTTTAACAGGTCTCTCCTCTCCCCCATATCCTTTAACGAAGAAAAATAGAGTATATACTGTGGAGTTTTTTCTCCTTTTTCTTTCTTTTATCTACTTATGGGTTTCAGAAAGAGAAACCTAATTAACTGTGGGCAGTTTTAAGGAAGGGATAACTGTGCCCAGTTACACAGAGGAATCTCTTGTATTACCTCCTCTTTTAAGCTTTATTGCTGGGGCCAATTTAGACAGAAACAGCCCAACCTCGTCTCTTGCTGTGCATCCTACCCAGGTCATATGATGTTGGATAAATGCTTTTCTTGTGTTTAAGACAAGAAGTTCATGTTTGTGATGTGGAACCATGAGGTGCAACATGCCTCAGCTCCTCCAGGAGCTTCTGCTCTCTCTGAGCCACCAGCCCAGCTCTGGGCTCAAAAATGGTCACCTGTCCTCCTGTCCCCCTTATGCCACCCACAGAGCCCAGCAGCCCCACTCACACACAGGCAGGGCTTCTCCACACCCTCTCCCTCTGCCCAGCCACTGCACAGGTTTGCACTGAAAATCCTGGGGAAGTTCAGTCTCCCTAAACCAGAGAGCACCATACAGAGCCCAAGGGTGCAGAAACCAAAACCAGAGGATGCTGCTATTTTGATTTTAAATTGTAGATGGTGAATGAATCACAGTGACTGCAACGTCCCAATCTGATCACGTGGTCACTTTAAAACAGCATCTGTTGTTATTTATCACCAGTATTAATAGAGGTTGTGTAGGGAGAAATTAGCTGAAAGCTGGTTTGTAGTAAAGCTGACTCAGATTAGAACAGCACAAACTAAGTGAAGGGAACCAAGAACTATCCTGATAGATAAAAGCAATTGAAACGAGTCCCCCTCAGTGCCAGCACAGCTCCAAGCAGACCAGAGGTGTGTCCTCCCCCTGCACAGCTCCACACCCCAGTGGTGAGGACAGTGAGCAGCCCTGTGGGCACTGCTGGGCTGTGATGTGCCCAGCTGGGACACAAAGCAGCCCTGTGGGCACTGCTGGGCTGTGGTGTGCCCAGCTGGGACACAAAGCAGCCCTGTGGGCACTGCTCGGCTGAGATGTGCCCAGCTGGGACACAAAGCAGCCCTGTGGGCACTGCTCGGCTGAGATGTGCCCAGCTGGGACACAAAGCAGCCCTGTGGGCACTGCTGGGCTGTGGTGTGCCCAGCTGGGACACAAAGCCCCCCCAGCCTGGCTGAGCCCACCAACAGGCACAACTGCACCTCATCCACATCATCTCTTGAAGCTGCATCCTGGAACATCTCCAGCAGACATCTGGCCACAGCTGGCAGCTTAATCAGCCACCCGCAGCAAGAGCCACGTGCATAATAAACCAATTTTCCTTGAAGCCCATGTGGCACTGGTGTGACCTTTTCCAGGAGGGCGTTTGTGTGAACTCCAGCAATCAACAGCACCAGAGCTCAGCAGCAAGGAGGAGGAGGAGGAGGGAGAACAGCACACAGTGTTGGTGTCTGGAGGAAGAGGAGGAGGAGGAAGAACAGCACACTGTTGGTGTCTGGAGGAGGAGGAGGAAGAACAGCATACAGTGTTGGTGTCTGGAGGAGGAAGAGGAGGAAGAACAGCACACAGTGTTGGTGTTTGGAGGAGGAGGAAGAACAGCACACAGTGTTGGTGTTTGGAGGAGGAGGAGGAGGAAGAACAGCACACGGTGTTGGTGTCTGGAGGAGGAGGAGGAGGAGGAGGAGGAAGAAGAACAGCACACAGTGTTGGTGTCTGGAGCGCTGAGCAGAGCAGGCTTGGGGGGAATTTGAGGCTCCACATCTGCAGGCTGGCTGGAGAGGCTGCTTAACATGCAGAGCCACCACAGGGAGCGTGAGCTGCTGCACTGCTGACTCAGAGAGGAGAGCCAACAGGGGAGGGAGGAAATCTGCAGTTTAATTAAACTGCTCGGAATTATCAATGTGGGGCAAGCACGGGGGAACCCAGGGGCAGAGGGCAGTGGCTGTCACCTCGTACAGGAGCACGTCAGTGTACATAAAAGGAATCCAAACCAAGAGCATCAGGGGGAGTCTGTGGAGGGAGGAACCCAGGAGGCACCAAGAGAAGGGTCAGGCCACTAGAGAGTCACAGCATCATTTAGGTTGGAAAAGACCCATAATCTCCTGGAGCCCAGCCACAGTACAAAGCAGCAGAAAGGCTGGAGTTCCTCTCATCAGCTCCTCAGAGGGGTTGCACGAGGTCCCTGCAGACCACACAGGAGCACCTCTCCTTCAAGGACCAGCCACACTGCAAGTCCTGAACGGGCACAACATCCAAGTGCAGAGGAGGGACTGTGCTGGCGTGTCCTGCAGCCCAGCACGAGGTGGGAGAGCTGCAGGCAAGCACAGGACACCTCAGCCACCCAGCAGCAGAGCAGTGACACTGCTGGCAGCTCTCAGCCTGGACCCTGTCCCAGCCCTGGCACCTCACTCAGCTCCTGGCCCACCAGATAATGGTGTCATGATGTCTAACCAGGCATCACAATAACCTCGCTGTCCTGGGAGCAGCCACTGCACGAGCAGATATCACCACACCTGCATTTCCTGGGGAACTCACCACGGTGCTTTGGGTACATTTGGGAAAGCCAGGCAGCCCAGGAAAGCCAAACAGGAGACAGGCACGCTGCAGAGCTGATCCTGCACACGGCTGCTGGGGCAGAGGGCTCCAGGGAGCCTCCAGATGGGACTCCTGGTGCTGCTTTATTGTATTTGCCAAGGGACTCCCCAGCAAACAGTATGCAGGCATTGAGTTAATGAACCTAGCTGCTAGGCACGAAGGGTTAACAGTTCATCTTGAAAGATTAATTTATGCCCAAAACCCTTTCTGTTGTCACTTACTGAGAGAAAAAAGTTAAGCACTGTAAAATGGGCAGCGATAATTGCATTTCCTTAAGGACGTGTCTGGCAGGAGGTCGCTATCTGCTCCACCAAGTACGTGACCATGATCCTGTCAGTTTGACAGAATCAATGTATGCAGTCATTAATCTTACACATTAAAAACCCATAAATCTCTGTTAAACCCACTGTCATTGATTAGGAATTACATTACCACAATACACAGAAGCCTTTTAATTTTGTTTTTTCTCCAAAATGAATAAACAGATCTGCTCAGTTTATCTTCTCCTATGCTGGAGTGATAAAGGGCAAAGCCATTTCATGGCTATGCATCATTGTTTTGGAACAAAATCATACCTAAGAAGCTTAGGAAAGGGGGGAATGACGAAGAAAAATCAGTTTTCAGGGATGTAATTTAGCCCAACTTCTTACTGTTACTTCTTATGAGTATCAAACACTGAGGCAGAATTCATCAAACCTTAAATCTTGTAGATTTGATTGATATACACCCTGTGAATAATCCAGCAGGTCTCCTCATGAGAAAGATAGGACATTTGTTGTCTTGGATTTTCACCTGCTTGTCTATTTTTTTAATGCTCCTAGCCATTGGAAATAGTCCAGTCTGATCAGCTGTCCAATGGATTGACCTTCCAAGGCAACAGGTAATTACTTCTCATTACAGTAATGACTCAATAATTCACACAAATGACTAGGAAATCCACTGCTGCCTTCTGGATTTTGACATCTGGGTGCTGCTCAAAAATGCAAAGGCAGAGATGAACTTCAGAAGAGACTCAATTCAATTAGAACAGGGATTGATGTTCTGATAGTTCAATACACAAATGCTCTCCTGGATCAGCCTGACTCCACCCTCACTATAAACCCTGCAGTTCTGGTGTGCTTGGCTCACCTCTTCATCTTGTTCAAGTATTTGGGAAGCAAAGCCAGGTCTTTCTGATAACTGGTTATAAAATTGTTCAGATTTAGCCATCTGTCAGTTTTACTGCTGGGAGGATACACATAAAATAAGACTTTTGAGAATAAGAACTCACAGACAAGAGCTTTCTGGAGGATGTTTCTGAGAACAGCCAGTGAGGACAGGAATGGGAGAGTGAGCACCCGTGGGTGCACTCCCAAAGCAAGAGCAACGTCCCAGCTGCATTCCTGTAGCTCCAGCAGGAGAGAGAAAGGGCTCAAGGACTGAAACTTGTTCAACTCTTCAACCCTCCTCACTCACCTTTCCTCACAATGCTCATCCCCTGTAACCACCCCTTGCTTCAAACAAGGGGAAAAGAAACTCCACGAGCTGTCAGAGTTTGGCTGCGAGCACCTCAATGGAAGGTAATTAAATACAGCATATGTTCTCTTTTAGTCGTTGTTTACAGCTGGAAGATCAAATGGTTTTCTCAGACTTTGATCTCGATTCTTCTCTTTGAAAAAAAAACACACAGCCAAGTTCAATGGACCCTAGGTGCAACTTTTTAGGGATGATGTTGATTGGATTCGGTGCCCCTTTGCAGAGCTGCAAACCTTCAGGCTGGGGAAACACAGTTTTTCCAGTCTGAAAGGGCAACATGCCCATAAGTTAAACTGAAAAGGTGGGGAAGTTCAGGGTGCACACCCCAAAAGAGCAGCCTGGGAGCAGAAGTTACAGAAGCAGCCCCTCAGTGTCTCATCCAAACCTCGTGGCTGCTCTCACTGCTTTGTCCCATTGCTGCTCTGAGGGACTGGCTGATTTGGGAAGGGACCAGCCACACTTATCACCACTGCCACCAAGTGCAGTAGCCTTTTCTTTAATAGAAAAGGGCATCTATTCTGTGTAAAAAAAATCTTTTATTGCACCAAGAGGTCTTATGCAAGAATTTTGTAATATTTTCACATAGTTAACGTCAGGAAGTTTTTCCTGATCTTCTAGGTAAGCTGTTGCTCTAAGGACACAAGGCAAGTTGTATAATTTAAATAGTCCCCAAGACCAAGCCCAGCCTGAAGGAGCTAAGGGACACTGGCAAGATTCAACAATTTAATTTGCCTGAGGTCCAGAAAGTCAGAGACTAGCACAAGATCCTCTGAACACCAAGTAGCCCTAACAAATATCCCCCTTCAGAAACCCTGAAGCTGATTCTTGCCTTTCACTGTACCACACAGAAAACAGGAGCCACTTAGGAGCTTACCAGTTCTCAAATTGGCCAGCAAGCCCAAGCCAATCCAATTGGAATAGGAATAGAAACATTTGCCAGAGCGAAGCAAACCACACAAGATCAATAATATAGATCCTGGGACAAGGGAAAAATTACTGTGTCTGAAGAAGGAAACAAATGAGAGAAAAATCCCAAATTGATTATTGCCAGGATCTGGAGAAAAACTAAACAGAATGTGGAATAGCAAAATGGCAATTCTATGTGCACATGTGAAATGAGTAGATATGAGGAAAACAAACATATTTACTATTTACACACAGAAGACAACTCCCACTCCACATTGCCACAGCTCCTCCCACAGCTGCTTGTAAGTCCAGAGAGAGCACATGCACTGGGTTCAAAGGGAAAACAGTGAAATCCATGAGAAGAGATGGGAAGGTTTGTTCTAGCAGATGCACCTTCCCAAAGAGCACAGAATGAGCAATGCCTGAGCAATCCCCACGGGGCTTTGGAGAGAAACACCACCTCCATTTGCTGAGTCTACTTCGAATGCTAAGAACAGCATTTCATAACACATTCCTTACAAGAACATCCAAGTAAGAGGTTAAAAAAGCAGCAGCAAATGACTCTTGATCTCCTGCCAGCCAGTGACAGGAACAGGTTGCCAAAATATGGACTTTAGTTAGGGTTCAATACGGTAACCCTTACAAGAATGGGATGTGAATAAAAATTGCAACTACACAAGGAAGCCAGGCAGATTTTCAGGGATACACACACACACATATTCAAGATAACCCTCTTAATCACCCAGCTACGATTTACAGCACTTAAGATGGTGTCTGTTGTCATGGACTTGAGTCTGCAGGATCAAATTTCAATATTTGATTGAACATTATTTATATTCAATATACACTTTCAAACCATCTAATGACTGTCTTGAATACCAGAGGAGAAAGCCTAAGGAATTCCATTTTGAACATTGTTCAGTTCAGACTGCAAAATAATTATGCATTTTATGGCTTATTGCAGTGGAGTCAGAACTTTTTCTGTGGGTATCACCTGGGAAAGACTTGCCCCTTCCAGTCATAGCAACAGACAAAAGATTTCGTTTGCTCTCTGTGTGCTCAAGCTGAACTTACCAAAGCAGCAGAGCATCTAAAAGATTGCAATATGGTTTGAAATATTAACGTTTTGCCAGTGACTTAAACCAGGTGTTTTTTCCGTTTCTGAATTAGTCAGCTGCTAAGGTTAATTCCTCTATGAAGTTTAGATTGCCAAGGACCCCACAATTTGTAAGTCACCAGACCCATCTTGCTCTTTCCTACAGCCAGATTTCTAATGATTCAAACTTCAACAAATCCTGTGAGCAATCTCATCCTGTTTAGCCCATTCTGTGCCACCCCTCTGCCAAATCCAAGTCTGTGCAGCCTTGTTCACATGGAAGTACAGATTACAAGCCCACAGCTCTCAGCTGCCACAGCCTGAGCCACACACAGAGCTCTCCTCCTTCCTTGGATAAATTCACCAAGGCCACAGGATTGATGGATGCTTTCCTCGTGCCAAACACCACTCCTGTGCACCTTTGGCAGGTGTTGTGGTAAGGCCCATTCTCCATCAGCAGCAGTGTCAGTGCAGACACCAGTCCTGCTACAAAAACCCTCCCTGAAGCTGTGACCACATCAGCAACACTGCCCAGGTTTGTCAGAGTCAGTGACTGAGTTCCTAATTTCAGGGGAGGTAGGGAGCCAGTGCCCAAATCAAGACTTCTGGACCAGAATCTGAGCCCTGCCCTCTTCCATGTAAAGGGGGAAAGAGATGCAAGGACAAACCTGCAAGTTACTGCATTGTCTTTGGTGACATGGATGCAATTTTTTTAAAAAAACCCTTCCTGTGTGTCTCAATCCCCCCTCCAAATACTAAACTCAAAAGCCTTAATCCTTCTCCACCCCATCTTGGGAGTCTCTCAGCCAGCACAGCTCTTACAGTGCCATGCTCCTTCCCTAATCCTGACATGCTAATGTAGTTCTGAATTGATTACTAGGACAAAACTGCTTAGTGGAGCCTCTCCAAAACATTATTTCACTGCTCTCAAACCACTCAGTTGTGCTCCCCCAGAGCAAAAGCCCACGTGAAGTGCCAGTAAGTTTAGCAGAACTTCAGTGAAGGCCAGCAGTGCAGATCCCCCACCAGGGCCAGCTGATCAATCTTTATGGATTTCCCTGGAGCTGCACTGATCTGCATTTGCTGGCGATTTGGACCAGCATCTTTACCCAGCAGGAGCCTAAAGAAGTTTTTCTACCCTTTCACATCAGCTATAAAGCAAGGCCTGGAAACATCTGCAGTGGGCAGATCTGCCGCAGCTCCTTTTGAGCAGTTAAGAGCCCACACAGCAGCAAATCACCACTAATGTCTGGTTCTCACACCCCACGGGGCTGCAGAGCAAAGCCACCCCCAGAGCTGCAGTCAGAAATGCTGTGGCTGAAGCTTCAATCACCTCCACCGAGCTTGGTCATGGCATTAAAAATCCATCCTCCACTCTTCATCCAGGGTTTTTTTTTGGAGCACCCCTCAGCTCAGGGGGATGGGGTGGTGCTGGTCACACAGGCAGGGCAGGAGCTCCATGTGTGGAGGGGAAAGGAGGGGGAAAAGGAGTGGTTTTTACAGGAATTTCCACTCCCAGCAGTGTCTGTAAGGGGCAGGAGGAACCTCCTTTTCCACTTTAGGTCACAGTGAAGAATGTGACTCACAGACCTAAATGAAAGTGGATTTTGTGCAAGGATCTTTTGTGCAAGGATCTTTTGTGCAAGGATCTGTCTTAAGCCATGACCAAACAAGGTAACAAGGTGTGGGTCCTACAGAAAAATTAGTTCTCCCCCAACAAAAATCTGAGCCTGAAGCCAATTACTTCAGTGTATCTATCATGCTAATACTTAGGTCAGAAATAATTGAATTAAACAAATTCAAACTCCATTTGAGTTTTTAGTCTTTATTGGGGTTTGCCTTAAAAGAAGGCTGGTTCTCAGAAAGTCCCAGGCAACTAAATAAATTGAGGCATTTGAATTCTCAAGATGGGTACCCAAAAAAAAGGGAGAAGGAAGCCATGAGCACTGCTGCTGAGCAGAGATCTTGAAAAAAAAGGAAATTATTCCCAGCTCCCAAACTGTAAAGAATTTGGGTAGAGTTCCTTATTTTGTAAGTGTGAATTTATTTTAATTAAAATCATTTGGCATTATTTCAGCACTGCTTAAATTATTTTGGCCAAACTAGTAAATCTGATAATTCAGGACTGAATATAACCCATTAGATTTACTGTATGATACACCATAATCTGATCAAGCAGCCTCAAAGGATTTGACTTGTTAGCATTTCAAAAGCATAGGAGGTTTTTGAATAATTTATTACATTTCTTTCAAGCTCGCCTTTGTTAATTCATTATGTAAAGATAAGGCAGATGTTTTACAGAGAGTTGTGCCATATCTATTTTAACTTGTATCAATCTGTTGCCAAAGACACCCCTGCTTTGACAGACAGCTCAGTGAAAATAACAGGTACTGAAAAAGGTTTGAGGGCCGTGGCTTTAAAAATTCAGTTTCAGAGATGAGGGAATTCCCTACATACCCCTCCAGCCTTTCTGAGAAAGAAGTTTTGTTCATTTTCTTCTCCCTGGTTCCCCATCTCACTCCAGTTCTAACACATCCACTCATCCTTCTGCTAGGAGCTACAACAATTTCTTGCATCAAAACCTCTGGAAACAGAATCATTAGCTGGGTTAAACAAACCCACAGCACCTCAGCTCAGCCTGATGAGGGGTATAGAAGGGGAATTTATTCTCCCTGCCCACTCCCAGGGGCTGTGAGCAGGCATTTCTCACCCAGCTCACATCCCACCTCCTCTGCCTCCCCTCCATCCCCAGAGGACATTTGCCACAGGTTGTGTCACTTTGCTCTCCTCCTGCCCAGGGGTTTGAACTCTTACAGTTCAAAATGCTCCTTCCCTAATCCTGACATGCTAATGTTGTTCTGAGTTGATTACTAGGACAAACTGCTTAGTGGAGCCTCTCCAAAACAATATTTCACTGCTCTCAAACCACTCAGTTGTGCTCCCCCAGAGCAAAAGCCAGGGGATAATTTGGCCAGGAATAATAAAATAAAAAGCCAGGA
>VZRF01008098.1:137102-209476 GCA_013396875.1 Vireo altiloquus
AAAAAATAAAATAAAAATAAAAGCCAGGAATAATTTGGCAAAAGCCAAGAAGAAAAAACTGTATGCAATCACATGGTAAAATGGCTTTTTAGTTCATACCTGAGGTGGTGCTCTCGTGCAATACTGAGCTAAAAAAGAAATCCAGTAATAAAGCTGGAATGGTCCCAACATCTAATAATCTTCCTTAGCAATTCAGATTTTTTTTTTCTAAACAATAATGAGTTTTGAATTATATCATTAACTAGAATGCAAATTCTGATCCAGGAAGTTGTATTTTATCATGATTCCACTTTCAAAACCATCTGGATGTAAAGCACACAGATGAAGCAGCATCAGAAATACATGGCTATTACTAATTATGGTATGCTGTGCCATTTCTCCCACCACCTGCTAGCAATGACACAACATTACTCAAGAATCAAGCTTGATAAGCTTGATGAATAATTTTACTATTATTTTATTCAGCTTGCAAATTATCTCTGAGCAGATTTTTTCTCCCCCTCCACCCCTCCCCATATATATCTTGTTATTTAAAGTTAGTCACAATGGTTTTGGTGACTAATTTCTGATCTGTAACTTGTTTACGAGAACCGTGTTGAGAGCGTTTGAGATTTGAAATTCAAAATCTGGTGCGGTTCAGATTTGACACATAACTCATTTGTGGTTTGCTCTGACTAGATAACAACCCAGTCATCCTCCCAGGATGAATATCTGCGTGTGAGGACTCAGAGCTCACTTTTTAAACAAAGTGTGGTGATTTTCTACAGTTTGCTGCACCTTCTGAGAATGCTCTGAGAACGCAGCAACCTTGAGAACATTAAGGAGGCTTGAGAAAAAGTGGGAGAGGGAAGGAATTGCCTGTGATTTTCTGGTTTTACAAGATTAGCTTCAAAAAATAGCAGTGGAATCAGCTGCTCTGAAGAATGCATCCAAATACATTCACCACTGGATCAATGCAACAGGAGGCTTCACAAGCACCTGTGGGCAAAGGAAAACCTTGTGGAAAAAACTGTTCATGTGCCAGCCAACCTCCTGAACAGGAAAGAGTGGCCTTGTTGAGGAGGAGATCTAATCCTGCAAGGAGATCTAATCCTGCAGGGAGTCACACACTGCTCCTGCAAGGAGGAGATCTAATCCTGTAAAAGGAGTTACACACTGCTCCTGTAAGGAGGAGATCTAATCCTGTAAAAGGAGTCACACACAGCTCCTGTAACTACAAAACAGACTGACCAAACAGTACAAGTGGCTTGTGAGTCACCTGTAGCACCTTCCCCACCAGACCTGGTACATCTCATGTACCAAAACCCCAGACCCACATGCTCTGACCTTATCAGGCTGGTTATTTACACAGGATAGCACAAGCAAATCACAAAGGTCCCTCCAGCCTAATGTTTATGAATGTGTCATCACAGAAGCTTCTAGAACTGCTGTGCTCTCCTGACTGCCCCTCACAGGCATTTGAGAGCACACAAAGATGTGTCACAATCAATATTAAACTTTATTAATTAAAACACCTGAGAAGAGTTAAAGTTCAGTATTAATTTTATTCTATTCATTACGATTAAAGTAGTTTTCACAACTTGCTAGTAGCATTTTCTTCATTAAGGCAGTAATTTCACTCATTAGTGTTCATCCACAAGCAAGTCTCACACCACCACTTGGGTTTGCTTTGTAAAAAAAAAAAAGAGTCAAAAGGAGGAACCAAAGCCACACTTTCCAATGAAAAGTTCTCCTGTGCTTCAGCTCAGGGAGTTAATTCAGCTACATGCTCCCAATTTACAGTTCTGTCCCAGGGAGGTGAAATGCAAAGTCAAGCTCCTTACAGGTTTGATGGAGTAAGGCAGGACCCCTTTGACTGAAGATTTAACTGAGAAAGAGGGGGAAAACCTCCTCAAAGATAGATTAATGCTCCCGTGGTTGCTTCACATGTTCTGCCTGTTTCTCAACGATGTAAAATAGTTATATGTTTGCAGTTTCCTGGGAAAAAAATCCTGGAAGTTTTTTGTCCTGGTGTTCCTGGGGTGAAATGCTCAGGTTCTCCCCTCCACAGTGAGGTTTCCCAGCAGAGCACAAGATCTTTGGCTATCTGTCAGGGTGACTCACATTCAGACTGGCTCCTGTTTGATGTTACTCACCAGGAAAACAAAGCTTCTGCCTTCCTTCATATGACTTCTTTATCCCCACATCATAATTTATGGTGTCCTCCTTTATCAAGGAAAATTTTATGTAATGGAGAATAAAACAAACTAGATTTTAGAATCATTTTTGCTGAAAATAAAATGCTTTGTCTGGCACAGTTGGACACAGCCAGCACACATTACTGGTAGCAGCAAGTGGCTGAAGCAAGGATAACAAACATGAAAGGATAAAATCCAAAAGGTGGGGAAAGGACCTCGGCACCAGGGCTGCAGGCTGCAAATCTATTTCCTTTTGCTGTGTTTAACCCCAAGAAAAAGGTGAAGAGCTGGGATTTGGGTGCCTCTGAGGGACCAGGAACAGGACACAAGGTGCTGCCGCTGGATCAAGGCTTGTCCTGCTGCACCAGGGCAGCACTCACAGCTCTGAGCCCACACAGTGCTGGGGGAACAGAAATCATCACGAGGGGAAAGGCTCTGGGCTCCACTGTAAATTGCAAACTATGGTAAAATGGCCTGAAGTGGGAAGGAAAGAGAAGGGGAGACTCCTCTGATTTGTTAGACCTCCAGCACAGCTGCCTGACTGCAGCTGGCTTGGGAAGTGACTGTCACAGGGCCCAGCTCTGCACCAGTCAGTGACACCTCTCCTGCTCAGTGCCTCCCAGAGAGCTCAGGAAGAATGTCAGGGACCTCAGACCCCTGAGCCACACACCCACTGCGATCCCTTGGATGTCAAGACTATAAAAACAGTGTCTTTTCCTCAACAACACGTGCTCAGAAACAACCTAAAGCATCTCATTTTGACATTACATGGTTCCACACACATCCCCCTTTAAATATGAACCAAGACTTCACACCCAACAGGCTTCTGAAGAGCCTGAAAGTCACCCAGAGGATTTTTTTTCTTAAGGATTTTTTTCTTGGGGAGTGCAGAGCATCCAGGGACACCATAGGGGCATCCAGGTTTCATTAGTATAGCTCCTGTGTGTTTAAGAGCACCAAGGACCACCAATCTATAAACCACACAGCCATGCTCAACAAAGACTGCAGTGCTTACAAGCCACAAACATTAAATTGTGTGTATTGTCTATTTAAAAGCATCACAAGGCTCTCATTTGTGTGATTAACAACCTACTCAGTGCCATAATCAAATGAACAGCCCGGATCTTTGCTGACCCCAAAACACTTAAAGCAATCAGTAACAGCTATATAAGAACTGCCCTCCATTTTACTTTCCCATTTCACCTTTCCATAGAGCTTTCTCCTCCACACAGCCCCCAGCAAGATGACATAAGTCCTTCCAGGTCCTTAAAAGCATTTCCACAGACTTATTTTTAGGCCCTTTAAAGTCACCTTGTTAATTGTGTCTTCTCAACTTCCTCAGCTGACCACTGCCAAGGGTGACTTCACTTTCAGGGAGGAATTTGGCTGTTTGTGTGGATATTCACACAGCACAAACTTCAGCAGAACAAACAGAGCTGAGTCCTGGTGTCCTGTCACTCTGTGCTCACACCAGCAAGGTGTGTATTTTGGGGTTCAGGGTTTGGTGAGCACTTGTGTTGGTAAGGAAGGTTAAACATGTTTGCCTTGTTGCTGTGATTATATTGCAAAACTTTATATTATAAATTTTCCCCTTGTGATAAACTAAATTACAATCTGTCTCACAATTTCGATGCTTTCAATTCATCCAGGAGTGTTGGGAGCTTTTTCCAGGGGCATAGATCAAAGGCTGTGTCCTCTTGGGGTGCCAAAGGGCATTTCAAACTCCTTGGGGCAACTGGAGAGGCTTTCTGACCTTGCTGGACTCCGACAGCTCCAGCACAGCCCATTTGGGAATGGCAGCACAAACCACATTCCCACTGTTTCTCCTCAGAACCACCACCCTGAGCCTCAAAAGTCACCAACAGGAGGCTGCATTAACTTTGCTTGCTCTGCCTGTCCCTCCTCCTCTGGGAAAGCTTTGAGCCTCCCAACTCCTGCCACCAGCTGCCAAGGTGGAGTTATTGTTTGTCCCAGCACAGCCCTGACATCCCTGTGAGAGGGCAGAGCTGGAGAGAAGCACGTGGTGCCATCAGTTTGGAGGCAGGTGAAGATCAGGGATGTCACTCCTCCTTTGGCTTCCCCCTTTGTAGCTCTTATTTAAGTGCATTTTCTCGAGTTTAGCTTTACCTTAAGTGGGTCAGGCAGTCCTGGCTGCTGTTCCTTAACGCAATGCTACATCCAGAGAGGGAAGAACAAAGCCTAGAAAATCTGGGGAGGAAGATGCAGTTTCTCATGTCCTATTTCCCAGCCACAGCACCAGGCATCCAAGCCCTCTCTGCATTCACGCTGAACTCTTCCTAGAATAAAAATTTAGCAAGGCACACTAACCAGCTACAGCCAAAGCCCTCCCAGCCCTTTTTGCTAGGCAAGAGCAGGGAGGCAGAAACCTTCTGCTTAACTCCATCTGCACTCTGCAGTGACCTGCCATGCCCTGCCCACACTGAAGGCAGTGGGGTGGCCTTGATCCCTTAAGAGATATCAGCTCTCAGTGAGGGATGAGCGCCTGCAATTAGCAGCACAGGCTGGGTTCATCCCTCTCCAGTGCCCGGGGGAGCTGACTGCCAGAATGGCTCCAGCTGTTTAATAAAGCTCAAACCTGCTCTCTAAAGGTCAGACCCTTTCTGAACCACAGCAAACACATCAGGTGGCCTGGCTTTGTGGGCCTCCTGCACAAAGGACTCCACACATGCCTGGTCCTTCTGTGATTTAATGGCATACAGTGAATAGAGCAAGAGGCAGAGCTGCTGAGGGTGGACCAGCACCCACGGAGGGGAGGGCAGGGAGCACCACTGCCAAAGCCTGGGGCACACAAAGGACTGACAACGCACTAAAGGGCACCTCGTGGGCTGCAGAGGGAGGTGGAGACCAGGAGATAAAGTGCAAGCAGCAGCAAGAGCTGCTGAACACCTCCAGGCACCTCTGCTGAGGGGAGAGGACAATGCTGCAGTTCATCCCAATCTAACAGTGGGCTGTGCAACAAAAACAGGGAGCAGGCTGGTGTGCAGTGTGACAATGGAAAGCCTAACCAGGTTAGAAAGGGATGGGGGTGATGGCAATCCTAAGAGCAGAGCTGTGTGCAGCCTCTGAGGGAGGTACTCTCCTCCCAAAACACACAGCCCATCTTCTGTGCCAAGCACAGAGCATCCATCCCAGCTCAGCTCAGCCCCTCAGTGCAGCATTCACACTCATCAGGGGCTTTTCACCCATTTCCCATCTTTCTGCTGTGAAAATGGATACTCTTCAAAAGGAAAGAGGCAAAAATCCAGAGAATGGGGAACATTTGGATAAAATGAGATTGGAGAGACTTTCAGCAACAGTTTTTGGGTAGATCAGGGTGGCTGCTGAACTATCAATTTCAGCGCATCAGAATCTAAGTGGAGCAAGATTGTTTTTGAGCCAGTGACCTTGACCACTACCAAACCATGATTTCTTTTTCCTTTACTCTGAAGTCCCTGCTGTGCAATACCCTGCTGCCAGACACCAACACCAGCACTCTGTGGGGAAGCTCAGCCATTTGTGCTCTCCTTGGAGCCTCCATTGCCCCACTTGGACAAGCAGCTTGTGCTCTGCTTGGCTTTGGCAAAGTTCCACTTGCTGTCAAACCTGCCTTTCTCAAGCAGGTCCCCCAGGGACCTCAGGACCAACTTCTTTAACTCAAGCCTCTTTTGTCCAGACCACCTTAGGGCACTTTCACAGCAACACAAACCACAGGGTCCCCACTGTACCCAGGCTTTTAAAGAGTGATGCTCAAGAACAGCTCCCTTCATATGCTCTGTGCCTCACCAAGCTAAAAAATAAAAATTTTAAAAATCACCTTCCACTGCCTGCTGAAGGCTGAGATGGGGAGATAAGTTTCCTTGGCCAACAGAATTGGGAGAAAGCTTTCCTTTCAAGGAGTCCAGGCTTTCCCAGGTTCTCCTTCTGCTGATAAAAGATTATACTTTTATATAATATTATATAAAGTATATTATACTCTGCTGGTGAAGAACCAGCTGCAGCTTAACATCCCAAAACTCTCACTGTCCATGCTTCTCCTGAGGAGCAGAGGAAGGGAAATGGATCCATGTTTAGAAGGCTCAGAAATCAAAGACATAGAGCTCACAGCACTTTACCTGCACACAGGAGGACAGGTTACAGGACCAGCCTCTGGTGAGCTCCCCCAGCTTCTCAAACACCACAGAAACAAGGAAATATTCCCAACATTCTTCCCTCGGGTCTCATTTGAAGACTGTTTTCCCTAAAGCTGAGGTTCCAAGCCAGCAATGAGTTTGCAAAGAGAGGAGCTGCACAGCAGGCAGCGGAGCTCAGGACAGCTGGAACAGGGAGGGAACATCCAGCAGGCTGGAATTCCCTTGGAAAGCAGCAGCTACAGCCTGGCCAGCCAGTGTCACTGGCACCAGGCAGTGCCAAACACTGCCAGCAGCAAGCACAAACAGTGATTCAGTGTCTCTTCCTCACTTCTAAAAGAAATAACCTCTTGGTACAAGGATGGGTCAGTCTGTCTCATCAGCCAGAGGTTAGGCAAAGAGCAAAATGGGAAGAAAGGATGAACACAGTGCCTGTTATTTCTTTATCCTCATTTCAGAGTCCCTCCACCCCCACCTGAGTCTCTATCCCTTGCAGCCTCTAGCTTTTTCCCCTCCAACATCATGCACCACTTTTTATCACGGTTTATGGTTTCTAAAGTCCCCCTCTTCTAATCAATGAAAACTTTATCTGTCTCTCCCCAAAACAAAGTCTCGGGGAACTATTTTGGAAGAGATGCCAAGAGCATATCTTTCTGCTGACAGGCAAAGTCTGAGAAACTGCCTAATCATGGTCCTGATACCCTGTGTGACAGCCAAGGCAATGCATTAGCTGATACTTTATGGCATTACAGAGATAACATGAGTTTTTTAAAAAGCTCCTGCTGCCTAATCTCCGGTGACATCTTTAACTCCAGCTGCCAAAACTTGTGCTTACTCATCCACTGTTATTCCCTGCCCCATGTTTTCTGAATGGGAAGTCAAAAAGCTGGACCCATTTGAACCTAAATAAGCATTCACTGACAACAGCAGCAACTGCTATGCATCACTGACATGTTTTATATTTTAAGGGGAAATGAGTTTCTTGCACTGTGTTTCAGCTATTGCCCTTGGCAGGGAGAGGAAGCAGGATGGGAGCTGGGGTCGATGCTGGGCAGGCAGACTGCAAAGAAAGAGCTCAGAGCCATTTTCCATAGAGGGACAAGCTTGAACCAGAGGTAGAAGAAGTTACCCAAGCATATAATGACATGTTATTAGCGTATAGTTACAGCATTACCGCGGGTAATAGGATAATGTATTTATAGAATAAATACAATAACCACCTCAGCTTTCAGTAACACATTAGCAGCAACTACAGGATTCTCACACTGCATTCTCAGAGTCATCCCAAGGTCCTCCCTGGGCAACTCTGCGCTGGTCCTGCTCCAAAATAAGGATGTCCATCGAATGCACAGAGCTCCAAGTGCCCCACAGGCTGCTGCTGCCCATCCCAGGACTCACTGCAGGCTCTGAGCCCTTCCCAAAGGTCCAGTCCTACCCCCTGCACCAGCACCAGCAGCACAATTCCAGCAGCAGGCAGCACAGCCCTGTTCACTGGGTTTGCTCCTCAGCATCATGGTGTTGGAAACAAGAACAATTGGGCAACAGTCATTTTTCTGGCAACAAAAGGGTGTTTTACATGCGTTTCTCATAACATTATAGCAAATTTTAATCAGCCATTATACAGTTATAGCAACTTATTTTAATTAGCTATGATAATTAGTCTCAATTTTTCTGCATGTAGTCTATTATCCCTTCCTACCCCAGCACTATTTTCCCATTGCTTGGGTTGTATTGCACAAGTGGGAGATGAAATATTTACAACCATAGTAGCCCCAGAAAGTATTGCTCTCCACACTGAAAAAACTAGATCCACTAGTTCCACTGAAGGCTTTGATTAATGTTAGATTTTAACAAAAATCTTGTAGGGAAAGAAGTCTTTTGGGTAGCTCTTGCTGCCATCCTTGCCCATGCCCCCGCCAGCAGTGCCCACAGCAAGTTCTCTCAGCACAGGTTGGTGCTGAGTGAGGCACAAGCCCACGGCAAAATCCTTCTAATGAGGGACAAGAACGAGATAAAAGGCCAGAAATGGGAAGGTGATAAAGTGAAAAAGGTTGGAAAAGGAAAATCCTCTCCTTCCCACTGCCACGAGTTGCTGCCAGGAGGGGTAATTAATTATCCAGAGAGGTCCCTGCTCAGATACTCTGAGCTCAGCAGCCACCTCCTCCTCCAGCCCTGCTGGGAGCTGTCCTCACACTGCCAGGCAGGAGCAGGGGAGCAGCTCCAAGGACCAGGAGCTTGTGGAGGCCAGGGCCAAGGTCAAAGGCAGCCCTGGTGTTCAGACACCCTGAGCATCAGGGATGCACACACCCTCAGTGTTGGCTTTTCTTGGTCTTAAAATTCAAACTAAAACATGGTTTATGGGGAAAAGGGGGTTTTATCTCTTAAGGATCTTTGGGTACAACATTTTGTCCAGCTGGAATGTTTCAAAATGCACATATTACCTCATACACTGAAATACACACAGTTAGAGCCTTTGTAAATTAGCATATTTAATCAAAGATTTTCTAATGAGAGGCTCAAGTGAACTTCTTGTTCTGAAGAACTTTCTCTCTGGGTGAGTCTATCTCAGTTTATAAAAATACATTTTGGAGAGGACTTTGGTGTCTGGGTCTTCCAAATTGTTTGGTTTTCTGGTTTAACAGCNTTGTTTAGTTTTCTGGAACAACACAGTGGGTCTTAGTTAAGTTATCAAACTTGGAAAGTTACAAGCGTGTGGGCTAAAAGCACTAAGAACACATAAAACCATATTAAAAAAAACCTAATTCAGTGGTGCCACCTGGTGCCACCAGCCCAGGCAGGACAGCCCAGCTCTCCCTGCAAGGGATGCTTCACCCACATCCCCTCGGGCAAACTGCTCTGGCCAGGGCCAGCTGTCACCTGGATCTCCTGCAGACAGAGATTAATTTTAACAAAAATTTGTTTAAAGGGATACAGTATTGAATTTTTTTTTTTCTAAATCAATTAGACTGCATCCACTGGAAAAATATTCACATGAGAATAGAGCAAAAATTTTGTTACTATTCCCCAGCACGTGCATACACCAAAGGTAATTTCAGCTAAATTAGGGTGAATTGATAACAGCATCATTTCCTCCACATGGAGGTGGGGATCAAATTTTACTGCCAGCATTAATTAGGGGAACTAGTCACTTGACTGTGCATTTATTCAAGGGTTCTCCTGGGTTTCTGGAAAATCAGCCCAGTCTGTTCTTTTCGGGGGTGCACACGACCTGAAAAGGAATCACTTAATTTCATGGCCTCGAGATACAAAAGTGCAATTCCAGTTTTTGGCAAGAGAATGAAGTTGGGTCTGAAAGATGGGGTGCTCATTTAGATCAAAGTCCTGTCCAGCCAGCACAGTGCTGCCAGCTCACAGATCAATGCCAAGCTGCTTTTTGAGTCTCTTAATAATTGGATTTGATCGAGGCTTTGAGAGGCTGTTCAGGGCTCACCCCACCTCAGCGATGCTCCCTAGTGCTGGGAGCCATGCAGGGGCTGGGCAGCGACACAAGGAGCCCCTGTAAAGCCAATTTGAATGTTTTGAATGCATTTCCATATTTTCCCTATTGTCTTCTTTAAGCACAATTCTTGTTGAACAGCAGTAAATTCATCACCAAGCGCAGGCAGAGTGCCGAGGGGAGCAGGCACGCAGGGAGCACGAGGGAGGCGTGTGAGCAGCTCTGAGTGTTTGTGTAGGTCTGCACAAACATCACCCTGGGCAGGGCATCCCTGTGCTGCTGCTCCCAGCGCTGCCCCTGAACAGCCTGCCACAGCTGCTGCCCCTGAACACCCTGCCACAGCTGCTGCCCCTGCCTTGCCACCTCTCCAGCACTGATGGCACCATAACTCACATCACACCACAGCCAGACCGCACACCAGGATCCTCCCAACACCTGTTTGGGGAGGGAGAGGAAGGAACAGACCTCTCAATCCCACCTATGAAAGGACCAGGAGTTCTTCTAGAGAAGAGCCCAGAGCACTCCAGCTCCCCATGGCCATCAGCTCCTGACCCTGCGAGGCACAGGCTTCACCCAAATCCCACACGGCACCTCTGGAGCCCTCCCCGGGCAGGCACTGCCCTCTCCACCTTCCTGGGGAATCCTCAGGCCCCTGGAACCTCAGGTGAGGCTGAACCAGGGACAATCAAGACCTGTTGGTGTACTCAGGCCCTGGCCAGCAGCTGGCAGGAGGGGTGGGTGCTACCCCGGGCTGCCCATGGTTCCTGACTTTACTGATCTCCAGCGCTGCAGAGCTGGAGAGATGTCTCCTGGAGAGGGTCCAGACAGCAGGATCTCACTGCCCCTCCAGAACGAGCAGAAGATTGAAAGGAGTCAGGAAAGATAATCTAGGACACAAGAAATATTCCTCCCTGAGCCAAACCATCCAGGCTTCCTTGCCAGCAGAACTGCCCATCACAGCTTCCTGTGAAGCCTCCACTGCTGCCAGCCCTAAAGTCCATAAGGCTTCAAAGCCCTGGGACAGCAAAGACCTCATCACTGTATCACAAAAGAAAAGATTCAACAACACAAATGACATTTGGACAGGAGGAGGGGTGGCAGTGCCCTGTGCAGGGTGGCACTGGCTGAAGCCCCCGGAGCTGGGACAGCCCCACCCAGCTCAGCACGAAACTGCGGTGGGTCACAGCTCAGCAGGAGCAGGGCGATGCATAAAACAGAGTGAGCAGGGCAGGTGGGAGCTCTGCCCGCTGGATCCTGCCGGGCAGATGCGTTGGGAGCGCTGAAGCCAGAGAAATCTGCGCAGATTGTTGCGGGGAAAACAAAACCCGCTCCAACTCAACCGGGAGTCCGCGGGGGAAAGCAGAGGGAGCAGGGAACCTCCCTGAAACCTCTGCTCCGCGCACGCCTTTAGCTTTAGGTGGCATGGCAGCACCATCTGTCGGGAACGCGTGGGAGCTGGCCAGGATGCTCCGCAGCTCCCAGGGATGCCGGGGCAGGATGCTGGGGCAGGATCCTCTGCAGCTCCCAGGGATGCTGGGGCAGGATTCTGGGGCAGGATGCTCTGCAGCTCCCAGGGACGTTGGGGCAGGATTCTGGGGCAGGATTCTGGGGCAGGATACTCTGCAGCTCCCAGGGATGCTGACAGGCACCACACCCTGCTCACACAGACGGGCAGGGCAGCAGTAGCAGCCCCAGGGCCTCGGTTCACCCCCTTGGTTATCAACCACAAGCTGGTAAATGTGTGCTTCCCCCTCAGAAGGCAACCTCTTAAAAGGTGCTCTCCTTGACCAATGAAAGAGTTTTTTCTTTGTTTGTTTTCACGCTTGTGAGACTGTGCTGGAGACACACAGAGACAGTCACACGGAGAGGAGCTCCAGCTAACATGGCTGGAGGGAGAAAAGGTTTGATCCCAGTTCTTGATGTAAATAAAGCTTTCTGAAAAATTCCATGAAGATGGAATCATTTTGTGGACAAGCCCTAGCTCTTAGGGCTTCACCTTTGCCACACCCTCTGACCTCTGCCGTGGCTGAACTACCCTGCCCTGTGTCCTGCGCCTCACCGAACACATTTCAGTGAAAAACACAACAAAAAGGAGATTTCCAAAGACTGCCTCTGATCCAGGTGCTGCTGCCCGGCCTGGCTGTGCCCATGTGGTTGCCCATGGCCACCCCCACGGGGCTGCAGCAGCAGCATACCTGCAGCAGCATCCCTGCTTCACTGCCCCAGCCCAGCAGCACCTGGGGATTCCTGGGCAGGCCTAAGTGTGCAAACCTGGCCACCCTCCTTCTGCTTCCTCCCCAGCACCTGCAGTGACACAGGCTCCACTGCTACAGCCACATTCCTTCTCTGCGCTCCTGCACTGCCTTCCCCTCCTGTATTTCCATTTTATGTAATTGGCCATGTCAAAAGAGCCCTTACATAACCACAGCCACCCCAGGCACGTCTCAGAACACATGCATGCCTCCCCTCTCTGTCAGCTGTGATCTTTTGCACATGGATGGGTTCAACCCTCATCCAGGAACTACTAAAAATAAAGAAACCACACTGGCAAGCATCAGGGACTCACAGAGCTCAGCATAACAGTTTTTCATGTCCCTCACAGACAGTGTCTGTATACTGGAGCATAAAGACCTGGGCACAACACATGCCAGTAGGAAAAGAATAACTTGCTTTACTCAGTCACCTTCTCTGTATTCAAGCAGAGCAAGTTCTCTTAATGAAAATGTTCTTTTTTAATCTTTGCAAGTGCACAGATCTGTGTGCAAGCCATCCATACAGACCAGGGACCTGCACAGAGGCTAAAAACACTTTGGACAAAGTTATTTTAATCATCTAAGTGATTCCATTGATTTTCCTGGGCTACTTGCATATCTAAATTAATCTGAACATTTGCATGACTTCTGCCCAAAAGTTTACTGTCTAAAAGCATTGGCACAATGACTCCCTGTGAGATCAGCTTTGTTACTGGCACAGGGAACCACACTGACTGCTCACAGGGATCCTTTGCAGGGGCAGAATATCACTTACAGGTGAAACAGGCTGGAGCTTGTTGTGCAGTGCTGAACCCAAGGGGCACTTGGGCACCAGCCCCAGGGGAAGCCAGATCAGGGTCAGATAACCACAGGCATGGTTTGTTTGCAAAGCTCACTCCACCTGACCAGGCACTGCAGCCTTACTTCTCTCTACAGTGAGACTTTCTGTTCATCTCCCTGCTCTGCCACCACATCCCGTGGGTGACTCTTCTCGCCCCTGCCACCGGTAACTGCAAAGCCACTCACTCCTTGCTAAAAGGAGATGGGATCTGATCACATCTGTTAAAATTATTTTGGCCTAACACAACTTCCAGCACGCTGAAGGCAAGCAGTTGTTTGTTCCTTTTTACAGTCAGCATTTCATTTTACGAGGCTCATTGCAGCAGCCCTTCAGTGCCCACATTGGCTACTAAAGTGTTGTCTGGCCTGAAAATCATCTTAATTTATGAGATGATATCAAGGCCTTGGACTTGGGAGGTTGTGCTGACATCATCTAGTGATGGTCTTTTTGGAAGGATCACAGATTGTGTTAGGGTTATTGATGGTGACCATGGAGTCACCACAGAGAGGCCAATCAGTCACTCATCATTTACTTACATGAATGACTTTTCCAGCCCAGCAATTCAGCTGGCACAGAAACGACAGTGGCTTTCTCCTGCTTGGATTTGGGTAGAGCTGGGCTTTGTCCAGCCCTGGACATCAGCTCACTGTCAGCCCCTGGGCAGGACTCCCTCTCTGAGATTCCCAGCAGCAGTGCCTGGCAGGTCACACTGCCTGGGCCAGTGGAGACACCCAGCACCCACAGAGAGGCAGGAGAGCAGGAATTTGGGAACAGGAGATGTGCTCCTGTAAAACAAATAATGTTTCAGTAACAGATCCATCTCCTGTGGTCAGTCCCCAGCTCCCCCTTTACCCCACACACTCCCCTTGTCTGCTCAACCTGCTCTTAACCTCTGCTGAGGGATTTCAAACCTGCACTTGCAGATTTTATCTACCATCTTTATTTCCCACCTTCCTTTCCCTTCTCATGTAATTGATACCATTAGATCAAAGCATTGTGATGATTCGTGGAGCTGTTGGGAAACCAAAAGCCCTTTGGCTCAGAAGTCTTCTTCAGCAAGCTTTGTCAGCTCCCCCAGTTACAGGAAAATAAAGCTGGGTCAAGTCAACAGCACAGCCTGTGACAGCACAAGGCATCCATCTCTGGGGATAAACAAGTTATTTGCATGCTTTTTCACTCTTCAGCATCGTGCTCTCCAGCCACTGTAAATAGCAAAACAAAGCCACACTTCATCCTGCTGGCCAGAGGCCTCCATCCTCTCAGGGTGCAATGACAAACAACAGGCAAGCAAATTCTCTCCCAAATACAAACAACACAATGATTCAACCCAGTTGTCCTTTTCTTTTTTTTCTTCCACATGGGTGCACAAATTCACCTGCCAGATTGGTATAAATGTGATGTGGGTGCATTGCTGCCTGCAGCACCTGGGGCTGTGTTTTAGCAGGAGGCTGGAGCTCTCACACCCCCAGGACTGAGACCTCTCCACAGGTCAGAGCCGGAGAACACTTGCAGTGCCATGGCTCCTGAGGGACTTGCTAGCCAGACACGGTGCTGCTTGCACCCATGTTTGTGAAATCAAACCCCTTAAATGCACTTTGGGGCTCCAATCTCCATCTGTGGCAGCCCAGCTCCTGCCCCAGGGCCCAGCCCCTGGTCCTGCCTGCCAGCTGGGAGCACTCCAGGGCTGGGCTGCACAGCCAACAAATGCTGCCCTTCCAGGGATGCTGCAGAGGCAGTTTGTGTGCACTCATCCCATTTAACCACAGGCTTTCTGCCTGTGCAGCACCTGTTTGGATGCCATTCCTTAAGGCCAAGAAGTTTGTGAAATTCAACAATTAATTATTCTAAAATTAATTTTATTTTTTTCTTTCTGTTCAATTCCTTCATTTCAGATCCAGAAGATAGAAAGGACCTTTTATTCTTCCCTACTGTAATACTAACCCCAAGGAAGAGCAGAAACCTGAAGGAGCCTGAAGGAATGTCACCCTCGATGGCCTCAGAAACATCTGATGTCCTCCAAAGCCCCTTTCAGTATCAGCCAGATTTGCAGCCTGAACCTGAACAAAACAAAATCCCTCTGTGCCATGTAGGAGGAACATCAGCTGGCCAAAGGGAGGGGGAGGAAAAGGGCCACATTTCCACAGCTGTGTTTGCTAGGTAGCTTTGCTAATGATGATTTAATCCATAGCCCCACTGATGTGGCTATGGTGGCACTGAGTGCCCCTTCAAAGGCTGCTGCCTCATTGTGGACCTCTTGTTGCCTTTCCCTGGTCTTAAAATTAAAACCAAAACATGGTTTATGGGGAAAAGGGGTTTTTACTTTGGTGTTTGTTTCAGGATCCTTGGGTGCAGCACTTGGTCCAGGTGGAATTCCCCAAAAATGCATGGACACTGTCACATTGAAATACACACAATTATAGGCCTTGCAAAATTAACATATTTATCAAAGATTGCCCAGTGAGAGGCTGGAGTGAAGCCCTCGTTGTGAGGAACCTTCCCCCTGGCTGGGCCTGTCTGAGGTTCCAAAATGTGTTCTGGAGAGGCCCTTGGTGTCTGGGGCTCCCAGGATGTTTGCTCTCCTGGTTTAACGGTGCCGTGGGGCTGAGCTGCGTTATCAGCCTTGGGAAGCCACAGTGTGTGGGCTAAAAGCACTGAGAACACATCAAACTATAAAAGAGTGTGTGAGAGGGGTATGAAAGAAAAAGCAAAAAATCCTTCTGGCATCATCTGACTCTCCAGTTTTCCAAGTGGCTGCAGTGAGGACAATCTGCCCTTCCACAGCTCCAGGGGAGGCAGAGAGGACCCAAAGTCCTGCCCAAGAGGCAGCAGGGAGCACACTTGGGCTGCCTCTTAGCCTGGCAGAGGCTCCCACAAAGGCATCCTGACAAATGAGTGTCTCTGGCCTTTCATTGCCTCTCTAAGTGTGACAGCAGTGGCACCCTGCACCAAAGAGAGCAGGTGAAAGGTGCAGACCTTTTAATCAGGTACATCTAAACCTCTCCCCCATGGTGAGCACTGTGAAGAAGATCAAAAGGCTTCTGACCTCAAACATCCAGGCATCACCTGAAAGGGGAAAAAAAAAAAAAAAAAAGGCAACTTTCTAAACAAATTCAAAGTCAAACTATTGGTGGCAGAACATGCTGCTCTCTGCCTATCCTATTTCAAAGGCCTGGCTGCAGGTCAGTGGTGTTTGACCTTCCATTCTCCCTTTTTTTGGGATACATCACTGTGTCCTCACAGCCTGAGCAGTCCCTTTGCTGAGTCCATTTGTGACATGTAACGTTTTTGCCCAAACCTCATTTCCTTCCTTCCAAAGCACTCAGATTTGCTTATGACTCAGCCTCAATAAAACACACAGCAAGGACCATTAAGGTGTATGTGAGATGCAGGGATAAAATCCACAGGCTACATTCTTTAGGCTAGAATCTCCACTGCCTTTTATTTACCCTCAAAAAGAACATTAACTCACGCTAGGTCTCGGCACAAAGGAAATCTGCAGTTCTAAAGGGAATCTATCTCCACGTGATAAATCAGGTGCTAGCTGGGACTGTGGAGGCTGTGGGGTGGCCCTGGGGAGCCCAGGCTCCCAAACCTGTGCAGGATTTATGGCAGCAGTGCCCAAGCATCCTCTGCCTGCTCAGAGATCCCACCAGCTCCCAGGAAATCACTTGCTGGGAAGTGTGGGCGGAAAGCCGAGGAGGAAGCCAAGGGGATTTCTTTTCAGATTCACAAATCTGAAAAGAGCATTTCAGGCAAAGCCTCACTTGCTCTCAGTGAAGCTGGAGAGGCTCTGGTTTCTCCCTGTTGGTGTTTGGGAACTGGCCCCAGGATCTACCTGGTTGTGAGCCAGAGTTCTCCAAGTCCTCTTGGCACAGAATGGCCGTGAAGAGCTTTGCTCTTTACAACACTGCACGAGAAGGGAGCAGGGAGGTAACTCTGGGGGAGGTAAATGGCATTTTCTGTCCTGTACAGAGGACAGCATCCTGTATTAATCCAGTCAAAAGTCTCTCATGATGTGCATTTGAATTCTGATCCTAAATTTTCTTTGCAGTTACGCTTTTCACTGAATTCAGTGGAATTTCACACAGCCTCTAATCTCTCTGGGTTTCTTTTTAAGCAGCCACTTGCTTTCATAAGACAGACATCCAGGCACCCAGTGTTCTCTAACAACAATAAAGCTTGTAAGTGTCCAAGCACAAGAACAGAGTGAAGGGAAATAAAGGGGAATTATAAGCCTCAAAAAAAATAACCAACCAAAAAAAACTCCCACCAAACAAATAATTCCAATTTCTATGAATAAAAAAAAATATGGCCACTTTGCATAAATTCAGTGCTAGGGATTGACTCCAGACACAGTCAAAAAGTATCTTTAAAGTGCATGAAATCTATTTTTTACAGATGTGAACTAAGAGGCTTATGGAAAAACATCCATAAAAAAATCTCTTCTTTAAAGTTTCAGTATGACATGCGGCACTGAACTTGAGGGTTACTTTAGACATGCTTTCAGGCAGCAATACCCTTGTGTAACACCAAGTGAGCTGAGGATAATTGCAATGAAACAGCCTCCATGGCACCAGCTTTCCTTTCCTAGCAGCAGTCCTGCAGGATGCTGGTAACAAGGCTCAATTATGTAAGAAAAAAACACAGATTTTTAGGAAGAACTCCAGAGTGGTGCTCCACTGGAATCACAGGTGCAGTGCAGCACACGTTGTCCAGCTCAGAACTCATTTCTGTGTCTGAAACAGAAAAATCACCACTGAGCAGTGCATTTCAGGCACTGCAGGAACCTGCTCTCAGGTCTGGGGGGGAACAGGGGGCACGCCTGGAAATGAGGAGAATAAACCACCCTGCAATCCCTTATTCCAGCTGGGAGTTCAGACTCACTCAGATTTACACCAGCTGAGATTCTGGCCCAAAGACTGGCACAAGATAAGCTATCAGTGACAACAAATGGAAGGGCAGGACAAGGACAGGGCTGAAAGAGCTTTTTGGAGCAATTCTTCTCCTTTCCTGTGAGAGCTGTGGTGTAGATCTTCAGTAAAGGTCCTTTGATCGCTGCTGAGCTCTGCTGGTCAATACAAAGACGTGACCCTTTCTTAAGGTCGTCTTGTATCCATGGTGTGAAGTGGCAAAAATCCACCAGAGGCAGGATAACCAGTCTTGGTTTTTTCCTTTTTTTTCCCCCCCTCTTTCCCTTACTTATTGGCTTAGTTAACTGTTAGTAAACCCAAGTTTACTGGAACCAGCATTTTACCCCACGTGTTCACTGCAATGAGATCCTGCTTTCCTTTGCATTAAAACTCCATGAAATTTAGACGTTCTGTAAATGAGGAAGCTTTCCTGGTCTGCCTCCATTTACAGAATTACCATCCCGTTTGGAGTTGGATGAAGCAGGAACACCTCAGTGTGTAATTTCTTAAGGCAAACAAGAGCATTTAATCCATTAGCTTCTGAGGTTGTTCCCGAGCTCCTCCGTGGCCAGCAGGTGACAGTCTCAGCAACAGAAACCCTGAGCACATCACCATGAGGGGATTGTTCAATCATCTGTGAGGATGCAAACGTTATTTTTTTGGTTTTAGATACATTGATAGTCCACAACGGGGAGAAATATTTTTCACCAAACATGCCACTAAAGAGCAAAAAAATTCCAGGCGCGATTTCCCACCTCCCTGAGGAGATATTTCAGATAAGGGCATTAATGACACTGCATTCAAGAGGCACCAGCACCGTTCTTAGCAGCATTCAGAAAAAGCCCTTTACACCTCAGTGTGTGAAACCAGCAGATGTAAATTAAAGCACTTAAAAATCAAGCCCATTTGAAGCACAAGTGCATTCACAGTTACACTGGCTGATATCTTTAATGTGTTAAGGAGGGAATGGGATGTAAAGAATCTCTATGTGCATTGTAGATGACTGTAACATTTTCCTAAGAAACCTCACTGCACTCAGCACCATCCACAGCTATACACCAGAAAGAAGCTCAAGGCTCTTCAGCAGAAGTTGCTGTTCTTGGCCAGGGTCTCTATATCTCCAGCACATTCAGTTTTAAGGAAGTTTTCTCAAGCTCAGAACAGAAAGCCACAAATCATTCACTTGATCAAATTTATTTTAATACAATCGGGACTTTGCCTGCGCAAAGGTCAAGCATAAACTTTTAAAATCTAAATGGTGTGGGCAGCTTGAGATTTATCATTTCCCGTTCTCCTCACTGATCCTGCTTGGTGACTCAGGCCCATTTCACAGATTTCCCCATTTCTGCTGTGGGGAGCAGACTGTGCCCTGGGCAGTGCAAGGAGCTCTGTGTGAAACCCTCCAGCAGCACAGAAACCATCTCGCCGTGGTCACACAAATCTCGCTGTCTCCTCCATGCTGCCAACCAATGGCAGCACCAGGATTTGTATCCTGCCCTGAGAAAAAGCAGGGCAAGTATTAACAAACTAATCACGCTGCAGGGATTTGTGTAATGAAAAGTACCTCTGCCCTGGGGGAAAATGCACGGTGAGAGTCAAACCCACACCGCTGCAAATTCACCTGGCATCCCCTTGTTCTCTTCTGTCATACTCATTATTGGGGCACCTCAGCGTCCAGGAGCAGGTCCCAGAGCCTGGCCACGCCGTGATTTAGGGCAATCTGAAGTGATTTACACAGGGTTGGCTTCCCCCCTGTGCTGTGCAGCCCTGTCAGTGCCCGGGGCCTCCTCACGCTCCCTAATGCAAACAGAGTAATGCAGGCTTAATGATCGCTGTCATTTCCATGTGCCTCTGCTGATCTCTTAATGAAATATCCCACTTAAATGGCACTGGCACAAGCAGGGTTCCATGCTGGCAGGAGCTGCCAAACCGGAGTGCCCCATGAAAAGGTTGTGCAGGAGCTGCTGCACCAAGGAGAGCTGGGAGGGAAGCACTGCTCAGCTGTTTGTGTGCCTGCCACAAACACAACTCCTGCCAGGCTTTCTGAAGGGCAGGAAGAGAACTGAGGATGGGAATTGCCTTTATCTCAGGTTGGGACATGGGAAAACCAGCTGAAAGGAGGATGACAGTCTGTGGGGATGTGGATTTGGCATCCATGGGTGGGTGAGTGGTGCCTGCTGCTCTAACAGCCTTGCTCCCTCCTCCCAAATCCTGCTGGGAGCTCTGCTGCAGCAGGGAAACACTGGGAACACGCAGCACCACACAGACTCTTTGTTTACCTATTGTCACAAGCAGTAAAGCAAATATTGTTGGGGGGGGGAAAGCTAAAAATCTTCTCAATGCCCAAATGTGTGTTGTAGGAAATAGGAGGAGTAAAATTACTGAAAAGCAGTGGGGTTTTTAAAAGTTGACCATACTGTACACTCAGTCTAAAACAAAGACAAATAGATACATGTTCTTCACTGTTAGATGAACAAAGGCATTGATCTTACCCCTCTTTAGGCCACCAGCTCTGGGAGAACTTCATGGCATAAGTAGGTCTGTAAATTTTGCCTTTACTTTGGCCTTGCCCACCTCACTCCTTCCCCAGTCTCCCCTAAGCACTGATCACACACAAGCAGTTGCTGGCTACAGGCACTGCAGAGTCCCAGGAACTGATGTAGGAGTAGGCAGCACCATCTGAAATCAGAGAATTCACAGAGTCTGCCTGGCTCACAGCACCCACTCCATCCTTCTACCTGCTCTCTCAAGCTGAGGAGATGCTGAAGGTGCTGATGAGTTAGTTGACTGATAGAAATACTTTCCCCCTTAATAAAAACCTACTTTAAGAGCATATTTGTCAAAGCTAACTAGGTGGAAAGCAATGCAACAGGAGCTGTGATTTAGTCCAGCTGCTCTACCAAGTCCTCCTATAATTTCCTGGATGATTCCGAGTCCTGTCCTACACTTCTTCACAGTAGCTAACACTAAAAACTGCTTCAGCAGGAGAGAAATCAGCCCCATTCAGTGCTGATCCACTAGTAATGGCTGAGAGGGGCATTATCTTCCCTGTTCTATCAGTACAAGGCAAATGGGGGAGGTGGTTTCCTTCGGGGAGCCAGGGCTGTGTTAGAGACACAGGAAGAAGGGAACAATGCCCAAGATTTGCATTTGCTGAAGGGCTCAGTGCATTGCTCCCTTGTGAGCCAGCCAAGGCTGACAGCACATGAATCCTTGTGATTCATCCTTCCCCCTCGTCTACCTCTCTGTATCCAGCACGGCACAGAGAACTCTGTGTGTTTATTTATACACAAAAAGGTCTTTACTTGGTGCTGTAGTATTTGGGTGCTTGGCTCAGGCTCCCAAGATGGAGCAGGGGTACAGACTGATCAGTTGAATCAGTATTTTCCACTTTTCTGCCAGACTGCTGGGTGACCTTGGGCAGTTTACAGCAACTTCATGTCTCACCACCTCAGTTTCTGTAAAATTATCCTGCTTAACTTTGAATGGAGTGTAGCTGATGCAAGGGCAGGGTATATTGTTTACATGTGACTCAAATAAAGCCAGTGCCTAAAACCTGATATCAGCAAGATAGCGAAACTGAGAAAGAAAAGAGCAGGAATGCGAAATTGAGAAAGAAAAGAGCAGGAATGTGAAATCGTTCCTCTGCCTCAGCTTTTCTCCCCCTGCTGCCCTGCTTAACACGGGCAATTACAGCCCAACCCCACCGCCTGATTTACTCTGTGTCAGCCAAGCTGAGAAGTTCAGGTTACCCCCTAAGGCATCACAGATGACAGGTAAATAAGCCCACGCATGTTAGGAAGAATCTCTTTAAAGGTTACAGTTCTGCTGTGCTGAAGAATGCACATTTCAGGGCAGATATTTCCCTTTGGAAGGCTCTGGATACGGAAACCTGGCAAGGAGGGCAGATGTTCAGGAGGGACACATCCCAGGTGCTCCCTGCTGCTGATGCCAGCCCAGATTGCCGTTCGTGCTTTAAGTGGAAGCATAACCCAGGGATGGAGGGGTGCAACACCCAGGAATGGAGGGGTGCAACACCCAGGGATGGAGGGGTGCAACACCCAGGGATGCAGAGGTGTAAAACCCAGGGATGCACGGCACGGCCAGGCTACCGGTCATGGATGTGCCAGGCAGATGGACTCTAACCGGTTCAAAAGGCTCACGAGTTTCTGCTGTCAGTGAACATCACATGCAGAAGCTGCCTTTTCCTCCTACAAATAACTCCTCCTGGAGTTTGTAGGAAGCCCTGTCTAAGGGCTGTGACTGTCTCAGAGCTGTGGAGAAGCCGAAAAGCAGGACAGCAGCTGCCCACTGGGAGGGAGGTGGGAGGCAGACACGGAGCAGTGTCCAGCATCGCCTTTGCAGGACCTCCTGCGCTCGCAGGGGCTGATCCCGCGTGGGAAGTGTCACTCGGCCATACACAGGCTCCCAGCGTTTTCTCTTCCGAGTGTTTGCTTAGCTGCTGTCCCAGGCTGTGGCAGGTCGGAAGCTGCATCTGGAGAAGGTTTGAACGTATCCAGCTCCTTTCAAAATCCGCCGTTGTCAGAGGGCTGAAAACCTCTCACCTCTGCAGTCCCACACCTGGCCGTAGGTGTGCACATCCCAGCCAGCCTGCCCGGGAGGGGGGTCCCAATCCCGGGGGGGGTCCCAACCCTTGCTCCCGCACTCGTTTGCGGAGGCAGGCGCAGGCAGGGATGCCCGTCCGTGTGCCAGCTCCCGTGTCCTGCCCCGGAGCCACCTGAGCACGTAGGGCTGCGGCCACGCGTGTGTCCCCCCGCGCAGGGGACGTGCCCGGCGGGGCCACGGGAGCGGGCGGGCAGCGAGGATGCGGCAGCGTGTGCTGGATGTGTGCTGGATGTGCGCTGGATGTGCGCTGGATGTGTGCTGGATGTGTGCTGGATGCTGAGCGTATCCCGGTGCGCGCCCACCCCTCCCCGNCGGAGCTGCGCTCGCTCCCGGAGCCGCCGCGGAGCCGCCGCAGCCCCAGCCGGGATGTGACTTGCGGACAGAGCTGCCCTCGGCCGCAGCGGACAGCGGGTGAGCCTAGGCGGGGTGGGGGGCACAGCGAGCCCGGCCCGGCCCCGGGGGGACCCCCGGGTAGCGCCGCGGGCGGGGGGCACATAGCGGAGCCGCTCACTCGGCTCTGCGCCCTGCAGAATTAGCTCTGTGGCCGCCAGCAGACAACAGGCTGGATATAGGAATCCTGGGGGGGAGGATTAGCCGGGATATAGGGCAGGACGGGGGGGGCTCGGAGCAGGGGGCTGCGCTGCGGGGAGCGGGGCGGAAAGCTGGCGAGGAGAGTTCAGAGAGGATGGGGGAAAGAGCGAGGACAGGCGGAGGAGAGAGAGAGACGGGGGAAAGATACCGAAGAGAGAAATGAGCGAAGGGACAAAAGAGAGGAGACTGAAGCGGGATAGGTATCGCCCAGGAGGAGGAGGTTGCAGGCGGATTAGAGGGAGCCCGGAGCGGAGGCAGCCGCGCACCGCGGGGTACTTGCAGCCAAGCCCGGCACCTCATCGCATTCCCCAGCGGGAGCTCAAGGGCAGTGACAGGGAAGAGGCCGAGGGGGAAGAGCCTTTTGTTGGCCCCTGGCCGCCGCGGTCCGGTCCGGGGCTGGCGGGAGCCCTGGCTGGGTGCGGGTGCGCAGCAGTTCCCTCTCCAGTTAATGAAAAGCTCTGTCTCTGTGTTACCTCTCCGCAAAGCCACGCAGAGAGGGTATTTAGCACTTATGTGAACCCTTTGTTTACACCTGCCCTGATGTTTATCCCAAGGCTTACAGGATTTCCTGCCTGCTGAACCCAAACACCCAGCTCGGTGATCAGCGCTAGTACCGAGGAGCTCTTTATCGGGGATACCCTTGCTGCTTACCAGGGGGAATATCAGGGTTGAGGTGCTGTCTCGCTACATCAGGAGAAATCAGCTGACAGAACCCATCTGCTAGAAGGCTATGAGATTAATAGAAACAGTCTGAACTAGCAAAGAAAATAAAAACGTTCATTGCTGTTACTGATTGCTATCGGTTGGGAATTCAACACCAGGCACTGTGGTCAGAATCTGTGCATCATGTGTGCCTAGATACTTCTGAGCTCCTAGAAAATCAGAAAGATAATTTCGCAGGATATTCAGCATCCCACAGTATTTCTAAGTGAAAGCAATACTTTTTCTACGTGTCCTTTTTGGAGTGGGCTCTTGCCTTCTGTAACCGTGTGGCTGTAACAGAGCGTGATGTGTGTCTAATGCAGGGGCTGTCAAAATCACTGCTGTGTTTTTGCCTACAAAGCACAATTGCACTATTAATTGTTATTCTGGAAATACACACATCTCTTGAGTAGTCTGATCTCAACTTGGCTGTTGCTGCTCCGTTATCAGTCCTGGAGCTCATTCTTCAGATCTGATCAAAAGCAGCTGGCAGAGATCCTGTGTTGTGATTAATTCCTCACTCGCTAGCATCTCTCCACAACACTTTGTGGTGGGGGCGGTTTTCTTCTGGAAACTGTGAACCAGCCTCCTGCCTGTGTGGCAGAGCAAGTTACTATTCGTGCTACTATTGCTTATATCTACTAGATTGTTTTTCTTCTCTGTGACTGGATGCATCTCCCTGTGTCAGTTGACTAACATTAGGACTCCAGGTACAGGAGCAAATAATACATCTCAACATGAATAGCCTAACCTTAAATCCTTGCACGATTACAGATTTATTCTGTATATATATTCCATAGCAGCATACAGCAGTGTCTTTTTGATCCCTTTGCAAGCTTTGGTCAGAAGACTTTAGCTACAGAAAGCCTCATTGATTTTTAACCGTGACAACTTTTTGATGACAACTGTGAGATTTTTCTGTTTCTGCTTAGTTGCTTGTAATTGTAGTTTGTACCCACTGGGGCAGCTTTGTGTCTGCAATTTCTGTAGTGAGTCTGTGCCAGATAATGTAATGAAGGGGATCTCACTCTGTAGAAAACAGTGCAGTTATTACAGCTGTCATTGAGAGCAGATTTTGAGCCAAAAACTGAGTACTGGATTTGAAGCTGTCCTGCTAATTGTTTGCTGCTTTTGCCTAAAATGTGTAAGGCTTATTGATTAGAATATTGATTGTAAATGTTCCTGATTGCTGTGGTTTCAGGTATGTTGCCTTAATGGCTTTACCGAAATAAAATTTTGGAGAGGAATCTGGAGGGGAAAAAAAAAAAAACAAACCTCAAGTTGGTTTCTTCCCTGTGAACAGTTCATTGGAGTATGTGAGGGATGTGTGGGTGCCACTGACTATATCTGTGCTGGAATGTTTCTGTGGCGTTCCTGTGTTACTGTGGCAAGAGAAGTGAAGTGCCAACCCAATAGAGAGCTATTGTTACTACCCTGAGATTGTGTAACTTTGGTAATCTAGACATAAAGAGGTAAAAATACTTTTCCTCCACAGTTACTGGTTTAGGTAACTACCAGCAAGAATGTGCAGAAAAATTTTACTACAAAATCTCAAGAGATAACAGAACTCTGGCATCCCACCCACTGCACTTCCCCAGGAAGATGCTATTTTAATAAAACCCTCATATGGATATACTTCTTTTTTTTCAAAACAACTTTTCTGGCAAAGAAACCTTCTCAGTTTCCCCTTAAAATGATTGAATCCGTGGTTTTAGTTGTGGTATTCCCTTGCCAAACTTGTGTGTTGTAATGCAGTGTTTCCCCTTGTTTTTACAACTGTCTGTTCAGCGCTGAGTACCAGCACTAGAAAGAGGATTTTTTTTTGGCTGGTAATGTCTCAGGGGGTAGATTATTAACACTGCCCATTTTTACCTAGTCAGGCAGCAATTGATAGTAAACAGGTTGGAAACAAACTGCTTTCTTGAGAGCAGTTGGGAGGAAAAGATTCCTCCTCCTTTGGAGACTTGGAGCCCTGCTTGCCAGCTTTGGTCTGGGCAGGATCTAGTGTTTAGTGAGACTCACTGACATTGGGTAGGGAATTATTTCACACCAGGAATGCCTGTCAGCAGTCCTAGAAGTCTCTTGGTCAGTACTGTGGATGTCTAGAACCTTTCTAAGAGGACCACTGGTTATTTCCCATCAGCTTTCCCAAAAGTAGGAAGTAACTTGGGAAAATTTCATCTGGAGTTGAACTCCTCTGTATTTCAGAATACATATTTTGAATTCTGAATATATTTTGTCACAGCTTAATTCCCCCTTTCCAAAACTAACCACTTCTTGGTGGAGGGGGAAATACTCAAATTCATTAACCCTCCCTTCCCCCTCCCAAACATTTCCAAATAGGAAGAGGAAACAAATGATGGCCTGACAATATGACTGCTTACCCATGCAGCACAATCTCCATGGAAACAGACTGTCCTAGAATAGCTCAATCACATGAGGGTTACATGACATGAATAAAGTAACCAGAAAACTGGAAAATATCTGAGAACTGGGGATACTCACACTTAATTCATTACCCCCCAGGTCTTTGGAGAGTAGCTAATAAACAAAGCTAGTATTGAAAGCAATTTAATCCATGCTGCTCATCATTTGTAAGTGATGGGATAGTGGAAAATTAACATGACCCTCACTTAAGGGCTGTATATTGTTTCGAGTTTGGGTGACATTTAGAATGATTTTTGAGTCATTTTCCACATGACCTCCTAGTTCTTGAAATGGTTTGGAGCATTACCTCAGTAGATCCCAGTGGGTTTCCTCCCCTTGTGTCAGCACTGACCATTTCACACTTCTTAGGACATTTCAAATGCTCTCAAGAGGAGATTCACTAGTTGCAGTAGAAGTTGCCCATGCATAAAAGGAATTGGAGAACTATCTTCAGAATGTTTCCTTCTAGTTAATTATGTACTCAAAAGGCAAGGAGATTTATTGAGCGTAACCATATTCAATACAAAAATGAATGTATTTCACTGATGATTAGTTTTCTTTCTGTAAAGTCAGTGTTTTTAACGTGGGTGTTGTGACAGAGCCATTGAAGAACCTGTTACACAAATCAGATACAAACAAGTGTGTGTTCTACCAATTCACCGTGAAGTCAATTACAGATAGGTAGAAAAAACAAATCATTTGTCCTTAGCAGGTCATTGCATCGTTAGAACATTGCAGCCCTTCCAACAGTGCAAAGATTAATTTCTGTGGGCTGGCAGAGATCGCCCATTACCCATTTCCTGTTTGTCCTAGCCCAGATCACATTATTTGTCACAGCCTCCACTTCTGAGATGAAGGTTTGTAAGAGGATGTTTTGTATCCTGTGTGATTGAAGACCACAGAGTCCCTATACATTTCTATTGGCACGTTTGCTGTCTTGGTGCCCCTAACAGGAAACATCAGAACCTCTGTTATCTGTCTCCTGATAGAGGCCAAAAATGGTCATTAAACAGTGAAACGTTAGTGTGAAGATTCAGATCCTCAAGATTTAACTTTGGTCATTCCAGGACTGTAAAGCACAGGGTTGTAATGCACAAAAAAATCCATAGCTCTAAGAGATAGTACAGTTTCAGACAGTCTGTGTAAAATTGGTTTGGTGTTGGTCATTGGTGCAACATTGCACTGCTCCTTTAAATTGTTTTCAGCTCTCACTAAAGTATTCCAAGTTTTCATTAAAAGCAGCTCGAGTCTACGAAATCTCTTTGGACAGGTAATGGTTCTGGGCTGTTGTATGACTTAAAAAAGAGCTCCTGATAGTTCCTCTGCTCTTCCCTTTGCATCCCAAACGTGTCCCAGGAGCTGTGTGACTCACACTGGCTGATGTTACTGCCTGCTTCTCGTGGTGCTTTTCTCCCTCGTGGTCCTACGGTGCAGGTGGGAGCCTGGAACGTTCCTCACATCCATGAGGAAAATCCTGCTGGAAGCTGCAGCACTAACTGCTGGTGAAGGTTACCAGAGTCAGGTTTCACATCTGCTCCACACAGTGTTTACTCCACACTGCCCTTACAGGGAGGCTACAGCCCAGGCAGAGTTAAAGGTTACATTTTTTAACAATCTCCTTTGCTCTGCTTTGCTTAATCAAAGCGCAGAGCATAGTGTGTATTTTTAAAGCACCTTATCCATGTTCTTCCTAAAACTGGGTTGGGATTTGTCTAGGCTCTTGGTCCTGATGGTCAGGTGGGGTGTGTACCTGGAGAGTTTGCCACTGCCCACACTCTGGATCTGGGAAAGCGATGCTCTGGGTTTTGTTATTGGCTTTGGACTTGCTAGGAAGCACAATGAGGTATTCATTTTTGATTAGCTGATTGATGACACTGCATGTGAGCACCATTGTCTCAGAGTATGGGATTTTTCTAGACTACCATTCCCATTTCCAAATGCAGTCTAATATCTGGGCTTTGGAAGAGGAGGAGAGAAGGGAATATGGTAACTGCCTATTGACTGAGCATGAAAACAAGATTTTTTTTTTTTTAAGAAAGTACAATGTTTATTTTCCTTGGGTTGCTTTATCCTTTAAAAAGGAGTAATTTAAAAAGTGGTTTTGACCACTCTGCCTTTGTTCCAGTAAAAGGAACAAGGCTGTGGGACAGTCTAACTGAGCTGTAGCTTACACTTGCATCAGGCCCAGAGCAACTTAGACACGCTTTAAACACCTTGATTTGAATGGGGTATTACATTTAAACAGGTAGTAAGTACCTGAGTATTGTAGATAATGTAATATTTGCAACAGGATGTAATTTTTTCTGGCTGTGTTTTAGGCCATTTGCAGGGGCAGAGTTTGGAAATGCTGTTTTCAATCTGTGCAAACAGAGCCATGAGTCATTTTGCATTCTGAGTACAACATGAAAAAGCAGCTTTTGGGAGGGCAGCGAAGGGGCCTGGGGGGAGGCTGTGCCAGCTGCAAATCCAGTGCAGAAACTGTAAACATGGGCCACTGGAACAAGCTGGGCTTCAGTGGCTGTCAACTCCTCAAACCGAGCTCCAGCTAAACAAATATTTTGTTGTCTCAGACAGAAAAAATGAAAACCCACCCAGCCATTGGTTTCTTCCTCCTCTTCGTGATCAGCTATGGCTCTTCAGAGAACTCGAGCACTCCTCGGGGGTGTGGACTGGATCTCCTCCCTCAGTACGTGCACCTGTGCGACCTGGATGCCATCTGGGGGATCGTCCTGGAGGCGCTGGCAGGGGCAGGGGTGCTGACCACACTGCTGCTGATGCTCATCCTGCTGGTGAGGCTGCCCTTCATCAAGGACAAAGAGAAGAAGAGCCCCCTGGGAATGCACTTCCTCTTCCTCCTGGGGACTCTGGGGCTGTTTGGGCTGACGTTTGCTTTCATCATCCAAGAGGACGAAGCTGTGTGCTCTGCCCGGAGGTTCCTCTGGGGAGTTGTCTTTGCTTTGTGCTTCTCGTGCTTGCTCGCCCAAGCCTGGAGACTTGGCAGGCTGGTTCGCCACGGGAAGAGCCCTTCTGGCTGGCACCTGGCTGGGGTGGCCATCTGCCTGATGCTGGTGCAGGTCATCATCGCGACCGAGTGGCTGATCCTGACCGTGGTCCGAGACCGCAAGCTGGCCTGCAGCTACGAGCCCATGGATTTCGCCATGGCTTCCATCTACATCATGTTCCTGATGGTGTTCACCATGGGATTTTCCTTCTTCACTCTCTGTGGGAAGTTTAAGAAGTGGAAGAGGAACGGAGTATGCCTCATTATAACCCTTTTTTTTTCCATTCTGATTTGGGTGGCCTGGATGACTATGTACCTCTTCGGCAATGCCAAGCTCCAGAGAAGAGACAAATGGAGTGATCCCACTCTGGCTATTGCACTGGTGTCCAGTGGTTGGGTGTTTGTTATTTTTCACGCCATCCCAGAGGTCCACTGTACCATCCTTCCATCCCAGCAGGAAAACACACCCAATTATTTTGATACTTCACAGCCCAGGATGCGTGAAACTGCTTTTGAGGAAGATATTCAGCTTCCTCGGAGCTACATGGAAAATAAAGCCTTTTCAATGGATGAACATAATGCAGGTAAGAATTGGCTGTAAAGGACTGTATTTTTCTGTTGTGTCAAGAAAACTCTCTGTATGAGACGTTTTTCAGGTGCTGCAAACGAGGGTCATGAGAAATGCAATAATTTGCACACTACACATGGTTCCCTTTTATGATTTTCACTAAGAAATCACCTAGTGAGGGAGAAAAATGAAAAAAAAGCAGAAAATACATGTGTTAGGTTAAAATTTCAAACTGTCCAGCGCGAAAAGAATAAAAAAATTCATTGTGGAAAAAATAACCTCTATTTTAAATANGATTCTTCTGCATCTTGTTTTTTCTTTGAAAAACTGGACAATTTCAAATTGTCCGACGCCAAAAGAATAAGAAAATTCACTGCGGAAAAAAATAACCTCTATTTTAAATAACTTAAGTGACATTTTTTGTAATTGGCAGTTATCAACATTTAATACAAAGTATTTTCCCAAAACCTCAGAAAAAAATTAAGCAGTCTATGTCACAAAACGCTCATCCACTTGAGCAACAAAATAATTATTATTAGATTGTATTTCCATTAAAATGGGTGTAGTGCCACTTTGTGTGGGGAAAAAAATGCCAAGTGGCTTATAGACAGTTCAAAGAGAGCCTTTGTTCTGAAGGCTTGAGCGTCTGAGGTTTCACAGAGGTTTTGAGGTAATTTGCCTTCCCTGTCACAGAAGGATGTGTGCTGACACATCATTGAACTTTGCAGTGGAAATGTTTCTGAGTGATTGCTGAAAGGAACAGCAACAACTGGGTGCTTCAGGGGTTCCAAAGCATTGCTGAAGGTGTCAGAAATCCCAGGGGTGCCTCTGGGACCAGCCCCGTGGTGTTCTTAGAGGTCTGGTGCTGCCCCACACCTGGATAAAGGATTTTGTTCCAAGTCACACTGGTTTTTATTCACTCTCACTGAGCAGAATCCTGGCTTGGTATCCCAGGCTGGAGTTGCCACATTGCTCTGGCAGCCCCTGAAAGAAAGCTCAGGGCACGTGGTCCAGGCACTTCACCTTCCCATCCATCTTTAGGTGTCTTTGATTTCCTCTGGGTTTGATGTTTCCTCTGGGTGCAGACACGGAGGAAAATGGCACTTTTGTTTGGCACAATGTCGGGTCAGGAAGACATTTTTTCCTCTAAGTTTTTTAGCAGGAACTTTAAAGGTTTCCTTCTAGTAGGGAAGTTTGTTCTGTGAGTAGACACCATAAGGGCAGTGGTAAAACAAAGAAATCACATGAATAAAAGAATGCTTTTTATTACTAATGTTCCAGAGCAAGAGGCAGTTGCACTATGGACTGTTAAAAGCACTCCTTTTTTTTCTGTGTTTTTTTTTTTTTTTTACTGTCCTCCATCCCCCATTAAATTAATTTCATAGTAAAGTAACTGCAGTGGCTTCAGTGAAGCTATTTCTGGCTAAGGCAGATCTAAGAACAAAATTGGATCTTTCTCTCTGTATCCTTCCTGTTCATGGATGCATTTTAAAAAAAAGAACTGGAAGCTCCTTTTTGATCTAATCATTCAGTAATTAAGTTTTTTGTGAAATGGATAGATGTGTGATAGCTCTGAAATTATTATACTGTCTATAATAGTGCAATTTATGTTCTGTTTTAATCTATCTGAATTATAGTACAATACAAAATAGATTTCCTTATCTGATGCCCCTATTAATATATACCATGATAAATGCTTGTCATTCCTATTCCCATGGTGCATAGGAAAATTTTTAATATATCAAAACAGATTAAATATTCCTTTAAAAATTAAAGGAATTTCTTATTATTATTAAAAATTATTATTATTAAAAATTCCAGTTCTTTAAGGACTGGCTTGGGACAGCAAGGTTTGGAGACAAAACCTGGTAGTAGTGAATTCAGGCAGTAATAACCAAGTCACTCAGATCCCTGTGTTGATGTTGTCAGTGGCAAAGCACCCAGAGTCTGTTGGCAATTGCCTCTGCAATTTTAGAAAATGTTCTCTTCTTTCATCCACTTAATTAGCCTCAATTTGAGAATTCATCAGTAAGAGTTTAGAAAATAGTGGAGGGGCCACTTTCTTCAGTTTTTATTCATACTTAATAATGACCTTTAAGAATGGATGATCTACTGCTTGTAAAGTTCTGGAAGACATGATAAGCAGAAAACACTTCTTAGTTCCCTGACTAATACTTGTTTCAATAAATAGTTAGCTTTAAATAATAAACATGCCTGGACAAACATATTTTCCATTAATTCTTGTTATTCTCACGAATAGTTGTGTAAAACAATTTCGTAACTTTGCTCTTCTTAGAAAAGATTTTAAGCAGCATTTTAAGAATCTGAACAGCCTTCAGGTTCAAACAAGCATCTGTACCTCCTAGATTCCTTCCTTCTTAGCAAAAATGTAGCTTCCAGTTATGCATTGCAACAAGAGCTGCCCTATTCCAGGAACAACATTAAGCATTAATAAAGCAAACCTATTTTAAAGTCAGTAATTTAAACATCATTTAAACAGCATACTAATCTGAGATATTAATATTCATATGATAGGTCGAAATTTCTCTTTAAAAGAGTTATTTGCATAGGTGTGCTGTTTAAAATTATATTAAAGTATTTAGAAAGCCTGGACAAAGAGAGTTGATGGAGTTCTCAGAGCTCTCTGGAAGGGCAGTGCACTCTGCTAGGCAAGCCTCTGTAGGCAGAGAGAATTTGTCTTAAACAAGAGAAATCTGGATGTGAAATGTAGAAGGCTACAGCTGTCAGGAAACCCAAGCCCAAGCAGCTCTCATTAAGTTTCAGGTATCATTAAATTTCATTTCATAATTTCTGGTGCTACCAGTCACAGTCACAGCCAATGCCTAAAAGCAAAGTGAACAAAATTTAAAACGTGTTAAAAAGAGGCTTTGACACAGTTGCTCAAATATTCTCAGTACTGCTTGTTTTGTACTTACACATACCCTGTGCAAGTGGATGTATTTAATAGTAATGTAAAAAGTAGAAGGAAAAATAGTAAAACTGGTGTGAGAAAAAAAGCCAGAATGAGTGTTTTGTCTACAAGCTTTATCCCAGAGTCTCAGAAAAAAATGTAGACGTTTTGCAATTATAGGGAAAGAAAATTTAATAGTATGAAAGTGAATTTACTGGCTCTTTAAGATAGCTTTGAAATGACTGTGACTATTTTGTGTAAATATTCTGTATAAACGTGTAAATATTTTAATGATTGTAAGTATGATAAAGATTTTTTTTCTTTGTGTGTACTAGCAAATACCAGTGCAGTCATGTGTGTTTATCACACAAGAAGTAGTCAAATAGCAAACAGAAAAAAAGGTTGCTGACCTTGAGATGGTTAAGTAGCTAATAAAATATACTTAGTTGCAGTTTAGGCATTTTCATAATTTTTTCTCCCAGTGTTCTGCAAAAATATGTAATTCTGAAATACAGAGCAAGTTAGGGTCTATACATATCTGAAGTCAACAGCTGAGCATTTGCAGGGTGGAATTTCTAAATTTCCATGCTAAATGAACACTGTTCTTCATCTCAGTGCACAAAGAGAGGAGCAGCAGTGGATAGAGGACAGCACGGGGCAGGAGGATCCATTTAAATCTCCTTCTACACGGAGCAGCTGCATTGGAGATAAATCCTGGCTTCACTGAAGCCTGTGCTGAAATTCTCATAAACTTCAGCTCCTTCCCCATTTCAGCCAGAGTCTGTAGAATTGTAATTTGAATTGAATCTAAGAGAAACTCTTGCCCCAGGTGCCTGAACTGGGCATGTTTCTGTTTAGCAGCTGACAGATGAGTATTGCCCGCTGTGACCACGCACGTTGTGTGGATAAATGAGCTCTGTTCCCTGGCCACGGCTGAGCTCAGTGGAGCCATTATTTACCCTCGAAATTAAAGAGGGAGTTTGTGTGTGCCAGTCCCCAGACTGGTTTATAGAGAGCAGCATATCCCTCACTATTCATATCTCTCATTCAGAATTTACATCTTGAACCCAAACTCGTGCTAAAATTAATGGGGAGGCTGATTTATTCCTGGTGTAAACATTCAGAAGGACAGTCAGTATCTCCTCTTTTGCTTCAGTCGTTTGCCATGTTTAAGCTATTCGAAAGCAATATTTACTCCATCTTTCCAGTTTCTCAGAGTAAATATAATCTGAAACATCTGGAAAATCCTTGTAAGCTAGTCATGCTGAAGTAATGCTCAGGGGGCTGTGAGCATTGCTTATTGGCTTGAGCAAGGCTTTGGATCCCTGTCCACTGAGTTTGATAGAAAGCAAAATGAAATTCATGTTCCTTAACCCCACAGCATCCAGACCAGCGCAGGGAGGGCTTTGCAAACCCCATTGTGCTACATCCATCACAGGTTCAGTGACTGCAGATGCTGAGCTCCCACAGAAATGAGATTAAGCAAGCTTCCAAAATTTGGTTCCATTAAATGTTTTCCCCCCTGCACAGCAAACAGCTCATTTAATGTAAATCTGATTCTCCTGAGATCCATTCCCAACGCATAAGAGAAACAGCTGTTCAAAAGCAACGTGGAAGTTCAAATCAGCAGCAAAGTTCCCAATAACTGAGCTGGGAGGAAGCTACTCTGTGATTGCAGGGCTTTAATTGTGTTCTAAGAGCAATCTCTCTTTTCCAAACGCAGCTCTAAGGACAGCAGGATTTCGGAATGGCAGTTTGGGAAGCCGGCCTAGTGCTCCTTTTAGAAGCAATGTTTATCAGCCAACTGAGATGGCAGTTGTGCTAAATGGTGGGACTGTAAGTATCAAAATGTGATGATTTAAGAAATCTTTGAAATGCACTGATATATACAGCCACTACTAATTGAAAAACCTGCTTTGGCTTATTCACAGCAGGGGGAAAGCTATAAAGGAAAATTTAAGGCAGCAAGTATGCATGTAATGCTTCCCTTCCCTCTAGAAAATATGTCATTAACAAGTATTTTGCATTTGTTTACTTGGCTATTCACATTTTGCAGTGCAGCTTCAGTGAATCAAGTTTCTTTTGTAAGATGACATATTCAATGGCCCTTTGAAATTAAATTTGTGTTATTGACACCTTTTATAACCTGTTTTTTTTTTTTCAAGATGATGTGAGTCACACAGATATTTTCAGGCAGTACATTACTTTAAATAATTGTTGCAGATAATGGTGGTCTCTCACATATCTTCCATTTTCTTGTAAAATACATGTAATTCTTGGTAACTTAGAAATTTGTACATCTCTTGAAAAGGGATTCATAAAAGAAGAATATAGAATATTTTAATGTTAATGGCATCGATTTTTCTTCCTTAGACAATAGTTTGGCATGTCATTCTTTGATAGACCTGTATTTTTGCAGCCTGGTTGTTTTAAGATTGGTTTAGTGATGCCAAACGGACTTTACAAATGTTTTTCATGTGATGTCTGATTTTCACTTAAGACATTTCATATAGCAGGCATACTGTTGAAAAAGAAGAATTTTCATCCCCACATTTTTCATGCATATCTACATGCTTCTTAAAAATCTACTCATGAGCCAGTTTATACTCATGTGAGTTGGGTTTTCTTTCTTTTGAATCATGAGCTGATTCCATAACTCAACCTCTACATTTAAAACCAAATAACGTGAACTGATTGCAGGTCTGGTTTTGTTTTTAAGTAAGTAAAGTTTTGGCTGATTTTAGTGAACAAGAGGGATTAGGTACAAGAATTCTCCTGTGTGGGTAAGACTGTGTGAAACATGTCAACTTGAGTAAAATGAAAAGGCTTGGCTTTGCTGTCAGTAATGATTGCATCCTTGTGATGTTTGGATTCATCTGTGCCTGTTTGCTGACACCAGAATGTGCAGCTCAGGGAGGAGGCAGTTAAAGGATGAGCAGCTTGAGAATTTGGGGTTTTTTGTTTTGCTTTGTTCCGAGTTGGATACATAGCTCATGTGTATATTTAGGCATGGTTTTAGAGAGAGGTAAATGCACTGTATGGGTGGAAGATGAGTTTCTTTGTATCACTTTGCTCTAGAACTACCATCTGGAAAGCTGTCGTGTACATGTAGTGTGATAACACTGACTTTTGAACAGTCTAGATCTCTCAGTTATGGGTTTATTATCCTTATTTCCAGATACCAACTGCTCCGCCAAGTTACACTGGACGACACCTCTGGTGAAAGGCTGTAGGCTGTAGAAAATAAGAATCCTTGTTGCAGATGTTGTTCCCTGGCAGTGTGTCTTTGAGGGAAGGAATCCGTAACAGTACCAGAACAAAGCAACAAAACATCCAGGATCTTTCGAAATCCTACAGAGGATTTTGCCTAAATGTGAACACCATTGAACTGAGAATTGCAAAAACAAAATTGTAACACTGAAGCTGAATCTAATTTAAAACAGAAGTAGGCACACCTTAAATTGGAAGAGGGGATGTTGTATTTTGAAGTGTAAGATATTCTCTTGTCTGTAACCTCGTGTGCCAGGCAAGCCTGGTTTTGGTGGTTGCCAGTTGCTTGCAAAATACCCTCCTCTCACCTAAACCTAATTCATGTTGCCACAAGAGATTGCCACTACAGTGTGAAAACACGCAGGGTTTCTTTCCACTGTCCTCCTTTTCCTGCCATTTCAGACAGTCCCGAGCAGTCCCCGCTGGCCCTTCCCGGGCAGTCCCGTGTGCGGTCACCGTGTGCGGTCACACATCCCCAGCTCCATCCCCGCTCCAGGCTGCCTCTCTGCCCCTCAGCAGGTGTGGTTCCGGAGGGGTGGAAGCTCCGTGGTGTGTTCCGGAGGGGTGAAAGCTCCGTGGTGTGTTCCGGAGCTGCTCGGGAGGAGCGCAGGTGCTCCATGCCCAGCCCCGCTCCCGAGGGGAGCTCCCACCGCTCCCAAAGTGCAGCCGCTCCTGGAGCCAAGGGTTTGGGCAAAGCCTGGGCACACATCCCCAGCTCCATCCCCGCTCCAGGCTGCCTCTCTGCCCCTCAGCACCTGGCAGGTGAGGTTCCGGAGGGGTGGAAGCTCCGTGGTGTGTTCTGGAGAAGCGCAGGTGCTCCATGCCCAGCCCCGCTCCCGAGGGGAGCTCCCACCGCTCCCAAATTTCAGCCGCTCCCTGGAGCCAAGGGTTTGGGCAAAGCCTGGGCTGGGTGATGGTGCTGGTGGTGCTGGTGGAGGGAAGGAAGCTGTTCCTGGGCTGCTGAGCCGCTCCCGAGCAGCGCTGAGCCCGCGGGGTGAGACCCTCCCGAGCCCCCCTCGACTGCAGTTGTTCATGCATCTAAACGTGGTTGTGCATTTTAGTGCCTAGAGAGTAGAATCTCTGTGCTGGAGGTGGTTTGTTGTTGTTTTTTGTTTATTTAAAGGTGGTTTCTTCCCTACTCTTCCCCCTCCCCATCCATTTTCTTGAGTTGATACAAGGCAGACTTTTCAAAGCTTTTTATCTTTGTTTTCTCCGGGTTATTTAAAAGGTTCCCATTGCCCATTTGTTGTGCCATGGTTTTTCATTATGTTCGAGCAATCATTCCTTTCTTTAACATTTACATATCGGACACTGAAAACATCACTGTATCCTCACTGTTTGGCCAATGTTAATCTTAGCTTTCCTCAATACTAAGAGCTAATCGTTTTTACTTGAAGGCATAGGAAACATATAACAAGTAAACTTTGCATATGCTGTAATAAAAATATATATTTTCAACCTAAAAAAAATAAAAATAAAAATAAAATGTACAAATAACTGAATACCTTAGTAGCTTCACAGAGAGAAGTTACTTGCTGTATACTGCAAAAGAAAGACAGACTTTTTATTTTTCAAGAGTCTTCCTGATTCCTCATGTACCTCCATTTCTACTGAATTAGGAACCTAGTCCTGCAGATTTGTACTCCCACGAGTAGTCCCCTCGACAGCAGTAGGTCTACATACAGGTACAGAGGCTGCAAGACCAGTCCCTAAGTGTTGCACACAGATATATGTATATATATATATGGAAAAATATATATTGCCATTCTTGCCATGATCATCTTATGGGGTTTTATTTCAAAGCCCTTCTCCTCCAGAAGCAATGTTTTTCTGTCATGCATGAGTGAAGGAGTATGTCAGCTCCCCCCTGCCCTTCCCTCCTCGAGGCAATGGAAGCATGTGCTTGTTTTAGGGATCCTTTATTTCATTTTCTATCTAACTAGAATGGCCTTAGTAACCAAGTAGGGTAGGGGTGGATATTGCATGCTATCCAGTGACTTAGAAATACATTTTGCTTGTTATGAGCAGAGCTTTGATCAAATAAGATAATACTTAAGATAATCATAGCTACCCAGAAGACACAGAATTTGGAACAATAAAAAAAACTATTACCATCACTTGCCTGCAGAATTTTGCTTTTAAAAACCAGTTAAAAAATCCCTCATAAAATTCTTATCATAAAAACATATAAGATGACCATGGCATAAATGGTAGGACAGCTTTCTTTTAAAAAGTTTATCATGCTACAACCAAGACTTATGAATTATAATACACATTTTACAGACCTTTGACAAAATCCCTACAAGATACAGTTAAGAAACTTTCTTTTTCCTTTTCTAGATGTGACTGAATACTTAAATAGAGTTCCCAATCCTGCTCCTGCAGATCCTACAAACTGCTATTCACATGCCCAGTCTCACTGGGTTAGTCATGTGGACCACTCACAAAATTAAAAATTAGCAGGATTGGGTTTAATGTGTGATGGTGAAAGTGTGGCAATAGATTAGGAGGGTCTTTATTTTCCAACTTTATACAATTAGTAATGAGCAACTTTTTTTTTGTAAGTCACTAGTCTGTGATGTAAAATGCCCCAAAATAAAACTGTCATTGAAGAAAGGCACCTTTACGTTAACTTATATTTTTGTTACAGTATTTACTTTTGCCTTTTTTGAAAGTTTTCTAGAATGCAGAGCATCTGTGAACAACGTAATAAGTAAGTAAGCACAAGCCTTTCGCAGTTCTCCTAATTATAATTAGCTTTTATACTATAAAAGCTACCATGTTGGCCCTTGGTGGTTATGTGCTCACGGCGTTTCCATGCAGAAAAATGAAATCACAAAGCATCATTTGTGACAAAACAAATTACCAAAACAAGATTGATAATGATCAATGGCAGGAAAAGAGTTCAAAGTCCTACAGATCCTGTCCTGCTTTCAGATGGGTTGAGGGTGTTTGACACTTGCCAGAAGATATGTAGCATCTTGAGAAGAGCACTCTCAATCCATGCAGTTGTTTCTATAAACAAGGTACATGAAATACTACAGAATGAGCTGATTCTGCTTTTAGCCTAAACAGGCATCTGGCTTTGGCTGAGCTCGATGCCTTGGGTCTAACCAAAGGCCATACAAAAGGGAGCATTGTAGCTTTTATAATAAAACAATTGGACTATTCTACCAACTTACAGGATTACAATGCAGGTGCTTTTTATTAATTGATGAGAGCTAAAGCTCATTTTTGATAGATAATATATATTTATTAAATGTATTAACGTGTGTTTTATAACGTACCCTTTTTTCCTCTGATTGTTGCATACTGGTATCTTATTGAGTACATCTTTAAAGGATTTTCAAGACAATCAATGTGTACCATGATGACTGTACATAAGTATACAAAACTACAAAGGTTGTAAAGCATGGGCAAATGTTTTATTTTCAAAATGCTGTTCTTAACGAGAATAAAGGCTTTACTATTTACTTACAATGTTTGTGTCCACTTGGTTTTAAAATCCACCCCAAATTTTTCCATTGCAGTGAGCAGTTCTACAGACAGAATTGTCCCTTGGTGCAGTTCCTCTACAGTAGCAAAGTTAAAGTGAAGGAAAAGGCTCCTAAACCACATTCCTCCACCTTTGGCCACATTCCCACACTTACCCTTAGCTCTGGCACCTGTCAAACCCACAGTGAGCCAGTCAGGGAGCTCAGCAGCCAAACTCTTAACACAAAAGGGATGTTTTTCTTTTCCCTGTTGGCTCAGCAGTTTCCTGTTCTGCTTCAATTGCTCGTGCTTGTGAAAAGGAGGGGACAGGGGAATACAGCTGGGCTTGAAGGGTGCAGGATGAGAGTTTTTTCTTCAAATGGTTTGATTTTCCAGCTCTGGTGTAACAGTGAAGACAAAGTCTGCATAAGTGATGGAAGAAATCCACTCTGGAACCACAGCAAGTGCCAGAGACCACCCATGTTTTATCAAAAAAACAACTGCACCTTTGACTTACATGGAATTATTTGCAGTTCTGCTACTGTCTCCTCTAATTGTGAAATTATAAAGGACTGTGCTTGGCAGGGCTGAGTTAAAAAAATAATAAGGGTTCCCTAGCAAGGAGCCCAGGGTGATTTTCACTGTGCTCGGACCTGATGTAAATAAGTAGCCTGCATAACATTGCTGAAAAAGCTGACACTGGGATCTTAATTCTGCACTTTCTCAGCACATGTGCTAAGTGCTAACAAAAGGGCCTTTGACTTTTCTCCCCTGCAGAAATGCAGAGCAGCCCCAGCTCTCGTTGCCTTCCGCTGGAATTGCTCAGTGTTCCTGCAGATCAGACCTGAACAGAGCCTGGATTTGTGTAAATTGTCACAGCTCTGCAGGAGTCACACAAGTCCAGTTTAGGATAAATGAAGATTTTTGCCTTAGTTTTAACACTTGCCTCCGTGTGGGTGTAACTCAAATTTAATTTCATCCAGAGTTTTGCTCCTGTCAGAAGAGGTTTTAAGTGAGCATTCAGGAACACAAGATAAACACAGATTCAGCATTTTTGGCTAGATGTGCACCATTCCATCTGTTTTAACAGAACTGTGCTCACTTAGACTAAAACTGAATTTTGTCTTGGCATGCTGGGTCCTTACATAATCTGCCTTTGATTTACCTCACATGTAAAACTTTAATGCTAAGAGAGTTTCTAAATCAGTATCACCAAGTCCATGAGCTCTGTGCTTTGCAATTTTTGAGGGAACTAAAATTGAGATGTTGAAGGATTTTGTGTACGTTTGTCCAGCTCTTCTGATTTGCGTCTCACTGCAACCATACAAAAAAAATAAAATAAAAATTAACAGGCACAGAAACAAAAAAGAAAACATCCACACTTGCATAGCAAATACTCTGTTGTTTGATACAGAAATAAAATTCCCCTGCCCAACCCAACAAGTGTATTTCTTCTTTGCGTGGTATTTTTTTTCATGTTTTGACACAGCTTCAGCACTCAGATCCTTGCACTTGGTTCTCCATGGCAGCTGTGAGAGCTGTTTGCTAGTGAGAAGTCACTGGATTGTTAAATAAAAAAAAAACTTGAAAGCAGCTCTTTGAGGTTTTTGCTTTGAAGAATTTTCAATTAAAAGTCCGAGATGAAATCATACAGTTCACCTAATATATAAATATATTTTTGTCGTTTAGGACAACAAGCAAGGTCAATAAAGAATAGTTTTTCTGTGTCTCAGTGGAAAGAAGAATGTTACACATGTGATTGCAAAGGGTCTGCCAAATGGGAAAAATCAGTCAAACAAAGAGCACAGGGTTGCTTGCTGGAGTAAACAATCCTAAATGAACAAAAGCTCTACATAAAAGTGAAATGTCCAACCCCCTAGTGAAAGCTGTTTTCAGAGCTCTGTATTCTTTCAGAATGCTGTAATACAGATTAACCTAATGTTTTTCTTCTGCTGATACAACAGTCTGGTTCCTCATTCTACTTGTGTGATTTCAGCTATCTTATTCTGGTTTTGATATTTTAAAATTTTACAAACCTCTTTTTAACTTTAAAAAATCTGCTTTTCTATTTCCTACACTTCAGAAGATGCATCTGTGCTATACACCTTTTACATCAAGCAGGTTTGTTGGGAAGTTTATATGTAAAAGCTTTGCTGGAGGCAAAGAAAGCCAAATAAGCCCCAAAAAAATTCCATTTTGTCCATTCAATTTCAGGAGAGCTTAGTTACCCTTCCAAGGCATGCAAACCAAATCTTCTTGGTACAAACCAGGAATGCAACAGGCCCAGGTGCTGATTTAAGGTGCTCAGTGTGCTCCCAGCCTGGAGGATCTCAGCTCACAGAAAGCACACAGGAAAAGTGCTGTGTGAGGAGGGACACAGAAATCCCTTAAGAAACCCCAAATGAGGCTGCAGCAGCAGGATAAATCCTGTTTTACAGTGGGCAAGGCAATCCATGCCCAGTGCCTCGATGGCACAAGACCTGTCTGGATTTTAGGGCTTCTGTTTGTGCAGCTGTTAAGGAGAAAAATCAAGAGTGGATTTAATATCCTACATATTATATATCCATATACAGGACTATGAATGTCCTGTCTACAAAATACTTTCTACTGCATTGAATTTTATCTAATATTCCTTAAAGTGATGAGGCTGGCAAATATTTAATAAAAACTGCAATATTCAGACTCCTCAGGGCTCACACACTTTCACATTAGAATGAGCAGGTGTTGTAGGTATCTGCTAGCAGTGCTTTCAGTCAGCAGTGTCCATGTCTTACCATAACCTGTGTTACTTAAGCATAACAATTTCCAATCACATCACACCAAGAGGTTGTCAGCACAAATCTGGATTTCGGGCAGTTATTTGAATAGTTTCTGACATATACTTGCTTCCTATGCAGACAGAAAAGTAAGATGTCCTCAGGATTCAGACAAGCTGGAAAGATGGAGAACAAAGCTGCCTGGCTACGTTTTTTCACTAGAAATTTCCACTGGAGAAATGTATTTTTCAGGCTGTGACACCTCACACAGAACTAGCTTGCTTAAAAATTTTGAAATGCCCAAGGAAGATGTTTAGAACAACTTACACTAGCTGATAATCCAGCCCAGTTTCTTTCAGACAACACAAATCTCAAAGCAAGGAATGGTGTAAACATCAACAACCTGGCTTACAACTCTGCCTTTCCTTATGCTGAGTTTTAACCATTTCTGTCTCAGAAGTCCTTGCAGGGATTGCAGCTGAGCACTGCTGCCAGGCTTGGGGCAATGCCAAGGGAACCATTCTCACAGAAGGCTGGATTCAGAAAAATCACAAGCACTTTCAATCCCAAGGTGTTTGTGTAACTGCATGTATGAAAATTATCTACAGAGAATGCCTAATTTAAGGAGGTGCAGTATTAGAATTAAGTAACACAATCATTGGCAGCATGATCAGTATTCCATATACTTTTAAAACATCAGCTCCTGTTTAAAGTCCTGAGACACAGAGGAACTGAGGCCTTTAAGTGCTCTAACAGTGTAAATTAAGAAAAAATACAATCTCATGTCTCACTTATTTCTTCTAGAACTGGTATTTCTACCTGAATGGGTCATATGGTTTCTACTATGAGAACAGTTTCACTTGTTAGCACGATGTTTCAATCTCTTTACTTTATTTTTCAGTCTTTTCACTCCTTACTCTTATTTTTTCATAGTGAGAAAACCTGATTAAACTATGCTTTAGTCACATGCACTTTCTAAATTTCAGGACACTGTAGCCAGCACTGCAGCAATAAGCTCCAGCAGGGACTGTGATAAATTCCTTTGGAGGTGAGGTGGGGGCTGTTCCTGAGGAGCACAACTGTTAAATGCTATTTCTGACCTGCTATTCCTACTACAATAAAGGCATCTCCTGCTTGGTCTGCCACGTTCCTTGGGAATGCAGCTCGTTTGACACAGTTTAGCATGTCTGTGCTGCAATGCTGAGGCACAGATGATGGCTAAAGGAAGCACTGGAATGTATTTGGATTTACTGCTCATTAGCTCCTGGGAAGGGGAAATTCAAAAATCTGCAAAACTTGTAGCTGTCTGAGGATTGGCTTTTGTCCTGTTTACATAAGCACTAAATTCAAGCATCCTAATCATCTAATTTGGATGGCAGACATCATTCTCTCATCCTAATGTACAGGACTGATGTTCTGGTTTGACACTTGGTTGTTTCAGCATAACAGTGAATAACCTGTGACCTACTTTGTGCACTACTGTATAACACAACTGGCTTATGACAGTGGCTTATGAAAGGTTTATACACCCACACTTTATTTATAGAGTGCACTTCTTCTTCACACAACTCCAAGAACTACATTTAGTAGTTTAAACAGTTGGAAACAGTAATGAAAAATACTATAGACTCAGACTATAAGAAGATGAAAATCCATTAAAGAAAATCTATTGGAATAACTTATTAGCAGAGGCTTAGAGTAAAATATATATATAGAAAGGAGTTTCACCCTAGCCTCCCAATGAAATGCCAAAGAAGCCTGAACATGAAATTGGAGCCACCAGCAATCTTGCTGAAATAAGACCTGACTTTTAAAGAGACAGTTTTTTAATAAAGTGTCTTTAATTTTAGCCTCTTACTATTGGAAGTCTGCCTGTATACAATTCTTAGTGGAACCTTTCACTCCAGGAAATATTCAGTCACTAGTGATAGGAAAATGATCTATTGAATACAAATATATTAAAGAAACAAATGATAAAATGGAAATCATGCCCATAGACACTCCTGCAAGTCATGAATCTGAAATGGAACTGTCAGAGGATCACTGGGCAGAAGAGGCTTCTGCAAAATGGATTTTAAAAAGTGACAGGAAAAACCTGATTCTCCAGATCAGGAGCAGAGTTTGGGAATTGCTCAGTCTTGCTTTCGTGACTGTAGAGGACAAAAAGTTTCAGGGCATTTTTTAATTCACTCAGGATCAGATTAGCAAAGCAAGAGCTGACATGCAGGAGACTTCCAAACACCACCATTCAGGGATGCATATGGGAAATAAGGGCTGAAAGATCTCTAGCAGAATTTGTTTGTGCAATGCACCATTGCTTTCCTCATATTTTGACAGAAAGACTCAGAATTCATTAGAATATATTTGAATGGCATTTTTACAATTCAGGGTGTACAAAAAGAGAAGAAATATGGGAAGATACATGTATTGGAGTAGATGAACAACTGGCATGAACACCTGAGTTAGAAAAGAAAAAACTACAGAGAATTAGAGGTACTGAAGGCTATTGCTTACAATGATCCAAGTGTCCTCCAAATAATTCAATGACCTGAGATTTATGAAGAGACAGCCACAGAAACACAACAGTTTATGGAACACAGCCCTGGACTGAGAGAGGAAAATCCAGAATGAAGACAACCAGTGCATCTCCAGAGCACCTGGTTAATGCAATATTTCTCAATGTAGGTAGTCAAGATAGAAAAAGAGAACGATGAAAACAGAAAGAACTGACCAGAAAGAGAAATCATTCCAGAGTGGCACCAGCTAAAAGCATTTGGGGATTTACAGGCAGAAACCAACACAGGCAGAAACCCAAAATTCCAAATTTGCTGGGCAGCTTCACAAAAACTGCATTTATGCAGTTATTTATTTGTTTTTTTTCTTTCTGAAGGGAAAAGTGTTGTAGTCAAAATGGTTTAAAATGGGGGCACATTATATTAGCCCCTCTTACTTCTGACATGATTCTGACCTGCAAATGTGATAGGTTCTGTGAATTTACCAAATTTAAACTCTTGCACAGACTAAAACAAAGCATCAGGTAAGACACAGATTGCTGCATCAGAGAAGATGCCTGGGTGATGGATGCCACGGGGAGAGCTTAAAGGGAGTCAGGGCAAGCAGCCCTCGTGTTCTGCAATCTGCCACCCACCCCTTGGAATCCTCTGAGTTGTGTTTTCAGACTCCCCTAACAGCTCATGGTCCTTCTTTCCCTGTCCCACTTCCCCCCTTCTCTTTTTTAACCAAGAGTCTCAAATCTAGTTTTGCTGCAGGACCTTTGGAGGCTTTATTTCTCAGCTGGTGACAGCCTTTCCTCCAGGCTTTTAACACATCCCATAGCTATAAATAGAAATTTGGGGTTTGCTTATCTAAATGGCTTCCAGAAAACAGCACCAGCATTTTCAGTAAAAATGCTCCAATGTTTCTCACTTTGAAGGTTAAAAGCAGAAAAAGGAAACACAGAAGATTGCAGAACCCGTGAAGGATTTCTCCTCTCCTAAAAAAAAAACCAAAATGAAACAAAAAAAATGTTTATATAATCACAGAAAAATCGCCAAATTGCAAATTTTTTTCCCATTTTTTTCTATTAACAACTGCAGAGTGATGAGTGAAAATAGAGCTTTGGTGCTGCAGGATTAGTTCAGACCTGTGCTCACAGACCTACTGCTGAGCTGTGTGAGCACAGCTCACATCACATGCTGTCCTTTATCTAAATGATCATCTTTCCTTTCTATTTTTTCAAACATTCCCAACGTAGTTTCAGAAATTAAATGTTACTGTAATCTTTATAAATTTTCAAAGATGTCTGAGTCCAGGGTGTGGACCAATAAATTGGATTCTGTGTCCTGAGTCTTATGACTTTTATCACTACATTCTCAGCTGTTAGTGCCAAGATTAAACTTTCAGAAACATCTCAAGCATTTTGAATCAGGCTTGATGAAAACCACCACCACGTACTCAGCCTTTGGTACTGTTTTGTTCTTTGATTTTCTTTTTTTTTTTCCTTAAAAAAAAAAAAAAAAAGGAAATTTTAAGGTCTTCTGTCTAAGTCGAATTTTATACATGTGCTTTTAAATCAAAAGCAATCATACTTATGCCTCCATTTTAAACCATTTTGACTGCAGCAGTTTTGCTTTCAGAAAGAAAAAAAAACAAATACCTGAAAATACAGAAATGTTTAAAAAATAAGGAGAGTGAAATTCTTTTAAGTGCAGTGTCCTACTGACAGCAAGCAGCCTTCCACTTTTAACCTGTTTATAAAGCTTAGTTTGAAACCAAATTATTAGAAGAAATACATTCAACAGATAAGTTCTTAATATATATGTGTGTGTGTATATATAAATGTTATATAACAGATTAAAAGTGTAAAACCATAGAATATGAGGAGGTCATCACTTTGAAGAGTTCCATTATGAGATTAATTAAAGAATTACAGCTGCAGTAAAAGGAGGGTGGATGAAATTAGAAACAAATTATTTTGTTTAAAATCTTCCTCAAGTTTTTCAACCACCCTTGGTGCAAGGGGTAGTGGCAGGGGGAGAAACTCTCACCTAAAACTGAATAATTCCTTACCTTTTACAGGGCTAATTTTCCTAAATAAACCACAGAGGTGCAGTCTTTAAGAAATCCATTAGCTATTCTGACTATGCCTTTTCCTAATCCAACATTATTACCCACAGTAATTTTAAATATTTTTTTAAGCCTGGTGTAAGGTTTTCCATTTATAAATATATCCTCTTTTCAATATTTTCTTTGGGAAACGACTGAGTCCTGAAAACATGCATGAGGTTATAACTTCATTTATGGCCCCACTAATAAGGATGTTTATGGGGTGAATTTAAAGAAGTTTCACAATGTAGCCATTTTTTTCTGGGTTCTGAATTTAACATTTTTCTCTTCTTCAGTTAATTCTGCTTTGATGTGATACAATTGCATGCAGGCATCCTTCAAAAGTATGCAGAGCTGACTTCCCCTGCTCAGCTTAACTTGATATTAAGCTTTTGAATCCTTCCAATCATTCAGGTGGAGACATCACAGCTGTAGAAGGAGTGAGTGACTGAATTTCCTTCCTTCTTGACACTCTGCATCTGCTCCTGCTCTAGCACTCCTAGAATATGCAGCCTGTTCTCCCTTGTATCTCCTTCATATTTGCAAGGATTTTCCAGAACACCCAAATTTTGAGTTCTTCAGAGTATTGCTGGATGCATCTTCCCAAGGGAAAAGGTTATTTCTTTGAAAGAAATCTTTTAAAAATCTCTCCAGATAGGTGAGTAATAACTTCTACTGCCAAAGGAAAAATACAGCTTGAAAATTGAATGGAATGTAAAAGAATATTCCCTCCTGTATCTGGAAATCACCTCCCTCTTCACCTACTGTGAAGATTACTTTCTGTCTTACTTTGATTTAACTAGATTTTCCACACACTGTGCCTTCTCTGTTACACAAGTGCCTTGCAAAGCCCAGGCTGTGGTTGATTTATAAGAACTGCCAGCTAATAGGGTCACAACTGGTATTGCCATAAACCCAGGAATATTTATTTCTTTTATTATTTTCCCTAAAACTAAAATTTTACACATTTTATGCAGATAAGAAGAAGAAAAGAACACATAACATAGGACATAACATAGCTGGAAGTAGTGTTTGTGTAACAGCAGCAAGGCTCTACCAACAGCAGAGGAGTAACCACTGCAACAGTGTCAGCAAAGTGTTTTGTTCACATAAGTGATGAATGAAGACTTTGGTATTTTCATTTAAAATGTTTAAATGTTTTTCAAATTCCTTTCACTGCAGGACAGACACTTTTTCATTTCCAGTGCTGTCTCACCAGTATTAAATCTGCACAAAACACTGCTCAGAACCACAATCTGCTGTTCACTCACGTTCTCTAGAGGTTGGGTTTTAATTAATTGTATTTTATTTTATTTTAATTAACTGTATTTTCTGTAGAAGGCAAACAATTTTTAAATTCTGGAACAAATTCATCCCATCAACTGTGCTATATTAGAGAAAATTCTTTCTCCCTACAAGTCTAAAGCTGTGAGCCACTAAACTGAGTCTTAAGTGTTATGCTTATCTCTACATTTTCAGTCTGAAATTGTTCAGAGTAAGGACTGTCCTACCTTAAATATAGATCATTTTGTGGAATGTAATTTTGCACAGCAGCAGAGCAGTATAGCAAATAAAATGTCAGCCAAGAATGCTGTAGCTTTATGATCCTGGGTATGTGCTGAAAGGAACACAATTTCTTTGCACTCAAAAAGAAATTTTGCCAGCATATGCATTAAAAGAGGTCAACAGTCCTGCAAGGTGCTGTTAATGCATAAAGTAATTTTCATGCAGTTTTCACACTTGCTATCCTAGAGCACTTTGCAAAACCAATAATAAAGAGTATAAAAGACAGACTGAGAGAGGACTAAAGGGAAAAATAGAAATGTTTGTTGTGCTGTGAAGCAGGGGGAGAAGCAGTGAGGCACCATCACAGCCCTGCCTACAAGCACTCAGTGTGTGTGGCTGTGGCTTCACAGGGCACAGCAGCTCCAGTGGCCATCCCAGCTGGGCACTTCTCCTTCCCTGATTCCTGGGGCACCATTTCCCTCCTGCTGGACCTGAGGAGTGTTTCATGACTGGGTAAGTGAGGCTGATGCAGCAGAAAAGCTCCCGAGGGGCAGCAGAGCAGAGCAGAGGAGCTCTTCTTTGTCCCTCACACCACGAGTGCCACTGCCAAGGGAAGGGGAGGGTGGCACAAACCTTGGCCAAGGAGGCACAGGAGGCTGCCTTTTTAATGGGGATGTTGCTGGATCACCCCATAAAAATGAGACTTTTGGTCTCTACTTGAAAAAGAAAAGACCCTCCAAGTATTCCATCCAAGTATACCATCCAAGTATTTCATTCTGGTGTTGTTCTAATGAAAACTCAGCTGTTTGTCCCAAAATTAATGAGCACGTTCTAACACACTTTCTGAAACCAGAAAAATAAATTAGGAATGCCTTTGGATTTTCTAATTACAACCAGTTTACATTTCTAATGTCTTCTATCTTTTTTTTTAAGTATCATACACAAACACACTTCCATAGAATCCTGTTTTCATGTGTACTAGAGCATACCTTTGCAATAAGGCACACACAACATTTGCTGGAAGTCCCAACAAAGCAGACTCTGCCTGTTAGCACACATTAACTGAGTCTTTGGCTGATATTTCCATGGAAGGTATGCTGATCTTTCTAGTAGTGTCAATAGAGTCACATTACTGCTCGAGTCATCATTTTCTAAAAGCTATTTGGCAGCTCACCATTCATCCCCTACAGTTAGATTCAACACTGTTTACAGCATCTAATAAACAGAGTTAGTTATATACAAATTAAAGAGACCCTTTATTATTTTTCTAATGTGGTTAATTTAATAATAAAATGCTGTATCTACTTAAAAATGTTACTTTTTTTTTTCCTTTGACCACGAATCATAATGCTTTATTTGATATCTGAGTTTTTAGTAACAACAAATGCTTTGTCTGCCTGATGCTAAGGGTTCAGTGGTTTAATTAAAGGGGATTAATTGAATTAACCGAATTAAAGAATTCAGTTTAAACCAAATGCTTAGAAAGACATGGTTAAAAAGTAGTTGTGTTGTGCTATTCATTATTCAGCACCAAGTCAGCTGGGCTGGATGGAATCCCTGGCAAAAGCAGTTAAACAAACCTTCCTGACTTTACAATGGAATGAGGTTTAACGACTCTAATAAACAGCAGGATAATGAGAGCAGAAATAAGAGCAGCTGGAGCACTAACAAAATGAATTATGGCATCACAGCTGAGATTGATAAGGAAAACCCCTGGACAGTAACTTCTCCAACCAGTACAGCTGTTTCCAAATACCCAAATTTCATCTGTCTGGGCCCCAAGGCTGTTTGATGTGTGGATACTCCTGAATTAACTTAGCAGAGCTCAGTTAAGAAATTACAGAAACAGTGTGATAATGTTGAAAGCTAATATGATATAAGCAATATAAACTTCTACTGGTTTAAGAAAAAAAAAATCGAAAAGGAGCAATTTTGCAGCTTCCTTTGAAGTGTTGAAACAGCTGTGTGTCCTACAGTCCTAAAATAAATTATTTGATGACAGGAAAGCTCTGTGAGAGTGATTAAAAGGAAATTTGTTTTCTCTTTTGAAACAATTGGCAAAGGAAGTCGTATCACTATATAAGTCTCCAAAACAACTTAAGCAGAGTTTATAGAAAGATTAAATTTCTTCAGACACAGGAGTTTTTTAATCAATTCAACTGTCAAATGACACAATCCACCCTTAGCCTCTCTTTTTCTTACTTGCAGCATTTTGGGAATGGGTTCACTGTGTCCTCTGAAAATGAACTTGTAATTTTCTTCCTCTAAGGTTTTAAATGCACAAAGACTGCAAACTATGACTAAGTCTGATACCATCTTCATCCTTTTTCACACTGGTGTGAGTACATATGTTTATTTCTTTGAAGTGGGAAAGATGCATCTCTAACTTTCGTGGTATCATGGACAATGGAATGTGTGAAAAAACATGCCTTGATGAGGGGATATAAATATTAACAAATTGAAAACAGAGTCCAAGCCACAAACATTAAATTGCAATCACTTAAAAGGAATTAGCAAGCCTGCTAGGTCAACCTCTATCATTATCTCCAGGAATGCAATTTTCCAACAATTAACACTGACAGAATTAACCATGCACTGCAAAGAGAAAAATTTATCTTTTACATTTATAATGAGGATAATTTTCTGACAGGAAATTTGAATCCACTGTTTTCAGATACTCAAACCCGAATATATCTGTGTTTTCTTTTAAAAAGAAAAGATGCCTCCATTTTTTTACTAAGTAAACTCATAATAAACTGTACTAGAGAGGCTATGAAATCCCACTTGAAAGAAACTTTGACTGTTCTGCCAAAATTTTCTTTATGTCAGTCTAGTCTGCTGGAAGACAACTTAATGTCTCACTGATTTTATCTTTTCATCACTTTTGTGCACTGTTATTACATGATTTAATCCTCTAGGTCTAAGCTACTAAAACCAAGAGTTCTACTTCCCTTACTGTATATGAACACCCCATGGCAATTTTTTAGGTTGTTTGGGTTTGTTTTCTTTTTCTTTTTAAAACTGTACAGGCCAAGTTCTGCTGTAAATAACTACAGGAAAATGCCAATAGAATATTTACCAGATAGAAATCCCACAGCTCAGAAAAACTGTGCTACAACCCATTTGGTAAAAACCAGCACTTACATGATGAGTAGATGTCTGATCCTGCCCCAGGAAATACTGTGCCAGCAAATTGGTATAGTCTTCTGAAATTATTGAATTTTGGCCCTATATTATTATATTATTAATATTATATTAATTATTGAATTTTAGCCCTATATATATTATATTTTTGGCCCTATATTGAATTTTGGCCCTATATATATTATATTATTGCCACTTTCAGCTGCACAGGCAACTAAAGTAGAGTAAGTAGTGACTGTAAAGAAACAGTCAAGCATTTCCACCAGACATTCCCTTCTCTCTCAGGATCAGAGTCCTGCTGTGTGGCCTATTTTTTAATACAACTCAAAGTATAAAAATTCAACACAATGTAAAAACAAACAAACAAACAGCAACCAACCAAAACACCTCACAATTTAATTCACTTACCTTTGGCTTCCTGCTTAGTCCAGAAGTTTTCCACTACCTTATTAATGTGCCTCTCCTCTCTCAGCTTCTTTTGCCACTGACGTAGCTCTTGAATTTCACTGTCACAACGCACCTGGGAAAGGGGAAGCAGAAAAGAAAACTGGAATTATACAGCTTTGTGCTAGCCAGGATGAGGAGACCATCTTTTCTCACAAGGCAAATATGTTCCAGCCATCCTTTCTGCTGGGCCTGAGGTAAAAGCACAATCCCAGAGGTTTACAGTTTTCAGCTTACACAGAGATAAAATCCACATAATTGACAAATCCAATTGAAAACATAAATATGTCCATTAGGGGATCACTTTGATTAGCAAGGACTCCTGAGAATGAGATTGCAGCGAGATGCTAATTCTTTGAGTTAATTAAAATTTAAAGCCTTGTGCTGAAGGGTATTAGTGCCTTTAGAAAAGCACAATGCTATAAAACCAAGCCACTGACCAAAATAATAGAGCAGAAGAGGAGCATGAAGGGGCACACAGAAGAAAATTTATTCCATCAACCTGATTCCCACCTGCCATCAACTGCAAATGGGCTGACTGGCAATCCCACCCACACAATTTTCACCAACAGGAGAGCCATTAATCTGTTATTTAAAGCAATTGGACTGCATTACATGATATCTGTTCTTTGTCAGTCAATCACCCCATGAAAGGCATAATTCTGCTTCCACAAAAAATGACAATATTCAAAGGCCTTGATTTTATTTAGATGGAAGTTGAATTTTTTTAATATTGTTCTTGTACTTGTCTAGTTGCTTGCAGGAGGATAACTACTTATTTCCCTAGAAAACTTCTAAATAAAATTGTATTTATTGTATTCTTACAGGACATGGCAAAGAGTTTGCTCTGTGATTTGAGCTCTATTATTTGCTCTTCTCCATTACACTCTGCTTTTCTCCCACTTTGCTAAGATACATACAGAGCAAAAGAGCACGACTTAGTTTTCCACTAGTTATAAAAAAACCCAAACCTTAAAGAAAACAGTATAAATTATTCATCAAAAGTATTCTTTCCACCCAGAATGCAATAAACAGTGGCTGAACTCCCATAGCCCTTTTCAATCCACTTAGGAGAAGATAACTTGCCATGTTTCAGGCAGTGCACTGGCACAGCAGAAATGCAATACAAGGTTACTTGATCAATAAAAACAGCCAAGATTTTTACTCAGTGACTCGAGATCAGACACCTCTTAGACCTCCAATAATATCCCATTATACTGATATAGTCCTGTAATATCTGCTGTAAAAGTTATAAGGATTTCTTACAGGGTTGCTATGAAATTTTAAAAATTAAAGGGGTTACAGATATTAGTGATATCTTCAGCTATACAGAAAAATAAAATAATTTTCTATTAAATCCATCAAATACTATTTGCAAAAATAAAATATAATACCAAACACAGGAAAATTTCTTTAGGCTTGCAAGAGGCATTTTTTTTCTTTTATGCTGCCATTTGTGCTTTTATAAGCCAAATAATTCCCTATCACATGGAGTCAGTTTGTCTGCACAGGAAGGGGTTAAGGGAATGCTTATGGGACACAAGCATACAAATGACAGGAGTGGAAGAGGCAAGGAGATAGAGAAATTAATACCTCTACATCTAACTATAATATTTCTGAAAACATGATGTGGCCATTCACAACTTCAGCTGGGTAGGACCTGTATTTTGGCCTGTGGCAAAATATATATATATATTTTATATATAAAATATTGAATGGTATACTGAAAATGAAGGCAATATTTCTTAAGAGTTAAAAGATAAAAGGCAAGTATAGTAGATTCTGTAAGGTGTCCCTAAGCAAATAAAACAGGGACAGTGCAGTGAAATACAGAGTTCTGAGATAAAGGCAGAGGCAGATAGGCTCAAATACTCCAAAGTCAGCATTAAATTAAATCCAAGCAGTAAAACGAGCTCCCAGAACAAAGTGTCTTTTTAGAAAAGTGACCCAAAAAAAAGGAAAAAAGAACACAGATACGCCACCTGCAGTAGAACAGGTGACAGGAATGTAACAAAATACATTAAAGTCTTCCAAATACGCTTAATAGATTATAGTTTATCATGGTTAGGATGTAGTTTAGCACAGAGGTAATTCCTTAGGAAGCAGTCTGGTTTGAAACCACAGTGCAATGCTACCAGGATTAAAAAGCCATGGCTTAGCAGCAAAACCTCCAAGCAAATAAAGGGAGAGGGAAGAACCTTGTCCAAACAACTGCTGTGTCTCTCCTGAAGCCCTGGAGGGGTCTCAGCTTGGAAGGGAGAGTTCACTCCTGCCCAGGTCCCTTGGGCTGGCTCTACACTCACAGTAAATAACTGTGAATATTTGTGTGACCTTCTGGGTTTGAGCCTTTGCTGGCAGCACAACTTGCTGGAAAGAAATATAAACTCTGATAGCAAAAGCACAACAGCACATTGCTAGATACAAAGGAAAAGTGAGGCATTTTTATCTTTTTCTCAAAGGATGTGTATAAAGTAACGCTGTCCAATTTCAAGTCTAAGGTATTACAAGATTTAGTTAAAAATTCCCCATGCTTTCAGTGCTATTGCACAGTAGATAACATTAAAGGTTCACCCAGACACATCAGAGGAAATTCTGTAAATGAAAAATTACAGTTAGTCTAGAATAGTTATGCAAATTTTAAAGATTAAAAAACAAATGGTACTAAGCAAAGATTCTGCAGTAGAGGGGTGAAGGGATGTATCATCTTTTGCTGGAAAAGTGCCTGGAAAATTGACACCTATCTCAATACTGCCTTGGCCGTGACAGATGAATGGAACCTCAATAAAAAAGGATGGTGGGAAGGGAAAAGGAAAAATTCTGGTGACAGAGCTGTCTCAAGTCTTACTTGAGTGCTCCTCCTGGCCATCAGAGCCCTCTCAAGATGGTGTCTTTCCTTCTGTGATCTCCTCAGAGAACTCAGCAGTTGTTATTTTCCACTGCTATTTGTCCTGGAATTCAGTTCTTGATTAAACTTGAAATAATTGTCAGACATGAGCCCATCAATGTCTTTGTGTGAAAGATCATAGCAAGGACTTGGTTGATGGCAGCCATTAATTATTACAACAACAATTAAACAAGTGGTTTTCTGAATTGTGCTGCAGATAAGGATGAATGGACTGTTTTGATCATGCTTTATCACCAGAGCTCTCAATATCCTGTACCTATAGGGTTTTTTTGCCCTTTACATAGAAAAACCTGATCCATTTCTGCATTTCTTGCCATGTGCTGCATGCCCAGAGAGCTGAAGGTAGCAGAAACAAGAGAGGACAAGATGCTCAATCAGTTATTTAACTAGATAAACTCTACTGCCTAAATCAATATGGTCAACAAAATACCTCAAAAAATGGTCTGAGTCCATAGAAGCTGTTCTTAGAAGACCAGTGACGAATTACCCAGTGTCATGTGTCTGTGTGCTCATGTTTAATTATCCAGTATTGTCACACTGTGGAAATTTTTATTTCAAAAGCAATATTTAAAAGTTCTAAATCCTCTGAATTTTAAAAGAAGGTTTAATGAAAAACTCCAGGAAGGAGTTTAAAATTTTGACACCATAATATCCTTAGAATGCAGAAAGGTATTATTTGTAAGTGTTCAGTTATTATCAGTTATTAACATTAAATCAGTGTTAGCTGACTGAGCTATTTATTTTAAAAGCAAATAATCTAAATTCTTTGGTAGTTTTTCATAACATACTTATCATTAAAGTGATGAAATCCTATTTAATCTTAGTGTTCTCTTAATCTGCAAGCCCAAGGATAACACATTGCCCTATGCAGTAATTTGTTACCAGCGATTTTTATTTTATATTCTGATTGCAATTTTTAATTTTTAAAGCCCCATGTTCTTTCACCTCAAATAAGGTAAAACATTAATAGCTAATTTTATAGCCTGAATTATTTTTTCTGTCTCCTACCTTTTATAGCTAAGAGTTTCTCTCTCATTGCTGGGAATTGGTTTAGAATGATAAATAACAGTGTGAAAAATTCGGAATTCATCTATCCAAGGAAGGATTGTGCCCTTCACAAGCTTGCAGAGAAGCAGAAGATATCTGAGCAACCTTGCAGTGTTCAGCAAACATAACTGTTATTGGATAATGGTTGCCTCCACTGTAAGGATGCCTGCAGGATACTGTCAGTGCTAATTAATGTTAGTGTCAATGCTGTCTCTGGTTAAAAAAAGAAAAATCAAGGAAAATGAACAAGCAGAGACGCAAAAATCCATCAGTCAAGAAGAACATTTCAAGGTATTTCTGCGTCTTTGGCTGTCCATTATAGGAGCCACTTATATATTCATGCTTGTTAAAAATAGGAGAGAACTTAACAGAGAGTGTTTTATACTGATTGTTATTTAAAGAACACCTGACATCCAGAGATGTCTCACTGTCCATCACAACAAAATTGCTGCTATATCTGGAGGCTATTTAGAAGCTTAAGTTTTGATAAAGGAAGTCAAAGACATTTCTTCATCACCAAAGTCACCTGAATTTCAAGTCCATTTCTTCCTGAGGGGAGAAGGTATTGGAGCTTTTAAAAAAAATATTTGTTTTGGATTTGTTGTGGATTTTCAAAATAATTTATTTAGCATCATAGGGTTAGCATGGCTGTTAGCCTCCCAGGTAATAGTATTGGACAATTTTCTTTGTTTTATGAACCTTAACCTGGGAGTGGCACTAGTGCTGTGTCACCAGTGTGCCTCACAACATCTGCTTGCCATTTCATTCCCCTTTTCCTTGACTAGCAGCCTTCATGCCTCTCATAAATCTCCTGTCCCATTCGTGGTCTCAGTTCCCTGTCCCTTCTCTCTGCAGGCTTTTATTCCTCAACAGACCTCACCAATCCTCCTTGTGCATCCCCACACTCACTCACATATCCCTGCATGAGGCAAAATAACACTCCACCCCTTAGAACTACCCAGAGGAACCTTCCAGTAAAGAAAGAAAATTGTTCAGTATTAATTGTTCTTTGGAAAATCGAATTTCTGCAGACTTTTTGTTGTTGAGGAAAACAGTGAGATTACATCAGCATAAATGCCTGTGAAAAAATTGTAGTCACTAGGCATGAGGAAGAGCAACATCCAAAGCCAATGAACCATAGGGGTCTCAGCAGCTATTTATAGTATCCCCTACTTAAAATTTATGTAAGGATTTTCCCTGGGGCCTTCACAGTCCTACAGTTTTCAGCATCAAGCAAAATAATTATAGATTACTCTTACCCGATAACCTCTCCAGAAGGACTGAATTAGAAGGCTTGCTTCTTCTTCTGATATAAGCAGAGATAGAGGAATTGGTGGTCTAGGACTTAAAAAAAATATATTTTTTTTTAAACAGACAGCCTATAAATGTAAAACCTTTTCTTCCCTAATAGTATATTTTATCAAAAAGAGAAATGTTGTTATTGCTCTGAATATAAAATGCACAAAGAATATCTCCTTTACAAATACATTGTTAAATAAGTTACAATCATTTCTTTTTAAAACAATAATTTACAAATGGCACATCAAGCACAGTCATTGTTCTTATTCTTCTACACATATTTCCAATTCCCCCTGTCATGGTAAGGTCTGAGGTGGGCAAGGGAAGCCACTTGTAAAGCAGAGGAGGTTTTAGTGTGTGTGCAACAAGGAACAGACTTAAGATGTAAATATTTATGACATGAAATACACAGAATATAAACATACTTTAGTATGTTCATTTACATTGCGACGTCACTTTAAATTAAAACATGCTGAAAATTAATGATTAGCATATCTGCACAGCACAAATCCATGTTTAGAAATGTCTAAACAAGTTCTTAAAATGCTGACATTTTGCTTTTGATAGCATATACACTTCCTTTTGGTGATAAAAGAATGTAATACATATGTGAACTCAACCATTTTCAGCCAAAATATATGGTAGTTTGAAAGCACAATTGGTGATTATGTTGCTACCAATTTTAATGGGAACAAGCTATTAATTAAATTCAGCCATCAGTAATAAAATCTCAATGACTACATCAAACCTTTCTTCCCTTTTCTATGGATGTTGATTTATTTCTCAGACACAATGATCAAAAATCATCCACTGGAAAAGACAAAACAAAATTTGTTTTCTATACTGCCTTTTATAAGGAAATGTAATTTAAGGTTAATGAACTAGAGGATAATAACACTGCAACTCCTGAAAACAGCAGCACTAGAGAGAAGCCTTGGCAGAGCATTAGAAGGGCTGCCAAGAGCCACTCTCCCTGCATGGGAACAGACTGAGCACAGCCTTGGCTTGGAAGGACACAACATGATGGGTTTGGATGGGTTTGGATGCAGCTCCCACCACGCTCCCATGCAGGAACATGATCTGTGCCATTTATACCACACAGACTCTGCAAAGCCCAGCAATAACAACAAGCTCTTTATTTCTCCAGTCTTACATTTTCTGGCTAAAACACTGCAATGGCTTTTGGGTATTTATTTATGGTGTATTACAGCCCAAGCTAGGAGGCTCGACAGCTTACATTTTCCTTTCACTTAATTTCATTCATATTAGTCTCTGCCCTAGTAAGCTTCCCATGCTCTCTGATGTCTTTCTCTTAGGGCTTGTCTGCACTGCAGGAGCATTTCAACCTAGAGCACAACCTCACCTCTTATCTAATGCCACCCTGACTGCACTGTTCTAGTCTGTGTGCTCAGTTAAGTGGTCTCATCATCATGTCAGCTGGGTTTTGGCCTACATTTATTTTCATGTGAAGTAAAACCTTGGTCTGTTTGGAGAAATAAGGCGAAAATAAAAAGCAGTCTCTCCATTGAGCTAAAGAGTCTTAGCTCTGTGAACATTAATTAGCATTTCTCCTGCTCAGGGGAAATCAGAAGTGCTGGACAAGCAAGGCTTCCTGAGCTAACAGCTTCTTATAATCAGACTTAAAAATCTGAAGTTGGACTGTGCTGGTTTCCCTGATAGGCTTTCATCCTCTGTTCTATTTTAGATCTTTTTGAAAACCAAAACTTGGAGAAAATCACAGGAAGACCTACATATTTTACAGCAGTTCTATCAAAGACACTGAACTTTCTCTAAGAATAAGTACATCTCCAAAGAACAACTTGAGATTTCTCCTAGCCTGCAAGGTCGACTCTAGCACTTCTTTAATTTCATTTTCAAATTATAAAAATGTCTAGCTTATAATCCAACACTAAAACTGAGAAACCAATATAAAAAATCAAGCAAGAACAGGATTTACTTTTCAGTATGTCAGTCACTGGCAGACACCAATCCTTTCAATGGTACAGCTTTAAAGACCAGAACTCATGCTGGCTCCAGTATGGTCTGAGGGAAGAAATGGAGAATATACACAGTTGGCTTCAGGTCAAATAAAAATAGCATGTGAGCAGAGGCAATCACCCCTCAGCAGTGAAGGAGGCAAAGAGGAGTCTGTCACTGTGGCAGAAGACAGCTGCATGCCTCCAAGATGAAAGCTGACAGTACAATGTACACTAACAACATTCTGCTCATTTAGTCCTGGATTATGCAGAGTCTTAAAAGAGTGAGCTCTGTTTCCATACACACATATTGTTTAATATCATTTGCACCTGTAAAAGAACATCAGGAAAATGATTTTTCATTTTACCAAATCTGCATAAAGCAGACACTGACCAGAGGAAAGTTAAATTCCAGAGAGATGTTTCTTGCTGTCTGAGCAGACTTGTACAGATCTTGGTTCTGTGAGAGATTCACTACTTACAGGACATTATGCAAGTGGAATCTGGCACCCAGGAGATACAAAACAGACTTGCATTAAGTTAATGTAGGAGGCATTGAAGGTTCTATTGAAGACATGAATGTGATTTGCTCATGAACAGAGGATGAAGTTCTCAATGAATTCTGAAGAAAGTGGGAAAAGAGTCTCTCCATTATCTTGTCTCCAAAACAGACAAACTAACCTCTGGGTGTCCATAGCCACTGAATTCAGGCAGGATTTCCACACAGCCATGCCCAGAAACTCTGATTGTCTTTACATACCCAATCTGCCCTACAAACAGACCTGATTCCTTCCTTGGACTTTTCTGTCCAAGGAAAGAACAGAAAAGTCCAAGTTTTGTTATTGTTTAAATAACAAGAAATGTTATTTAAAGCTCAAATTATTAAAGAAAATGAAAGAAGAAAAGCTATGGCAAATGAAGCATACTCTGAACATGGCTGGTTTAGACACAAACCAATGAAATATGGCAGTGTGCAGAGAGCACAGCCTGTGGAAACCAGGCATATTATGGAAAGAAAAAAAATCAGTCACCCGTGCAAAATTACCCCTATTGGCCATCTGAGAACTGACAATGAAGTCAACTGTAAAGGCAGCTGAGACCAGCAGGCTTCACCCAATTAAAATATTTGGGGGAGGGAGAAAAAAAAAAATCAATGTATATATATGTGTATACAGATATTTGGCAAAAAGCCACTACTCCAAATTTAGTAATCATTTGTATCTTAGCTGCCCACTTCAGTAAAGCCATGATAAATTTATTTTCTCTGTGTCTGCACACTTGTTTTGGTACACACAGATCAAACCAGGAAATGTGTCCTTCTGAACTGAGTAGAAAGTAAATATCTCTAATAAAAATGAGAAAATGCAGATAAAAAAAACTCTTGTGGATTATTTTTTATCTCAACTTCAAAAGCCAGGAAAATACTGATGCTTGTTCCTAAAGTAGATGCATATACCACTCTCTCTAATTGGATGTCAGGGCTGAGGGTTATGTTGAACAATGCTGTCATATTATTGCATTTACATGACAGACTTTTATGGTATCACTGTTTTTCAGAGCAGGGGAACAGGTTTTTATTGGTTTCTTCATATTTCTTTCATTAATATGTTCAAGAAGGTTCATAAGGGATACTGCCACGTTCCTCAGACTGCCCATGCCAGAAAAGTAAAGTTCCTGAGGGATCAGAGCAGGGTCAGAGCTCCCTGAATTTCTGTGGCCCCAATTCAGCACACAGAGCTTGGTTATCTGCAGCTGAGCCTCAGTGCTGCTCATCCAGAAACACCACTGGAAAATGCTGACAAAAAGGCAACTCATTAGCACATTTATAGCATTACAAAACAGTCCCAGCTCTAATTCTATCTCCTTTATTGGCTCTCTCAGCAGCCTCAGACAGAGGAATAGGTAGAGCAGTTTGGATCTCAGCAAGCTCCCCACAAACCTGTGCTGCTTTTGGGGTACAAACTCCACTTCCCTGCCCTCAGAAAGGCACAGCTGTGCACAACAGAAATGTCTGGGATGTGATGTGGGGATTACAGGCCAGCACTGAGGCTGCTCCTCCTACTGCTTTGGGAATTGAAGATTCCCAAGGGATGAAATATTTTGTCAGCGCTACCGGTAACGTACAGAGCCCAGGGGAAGGCAAGGCACCTATGCTAGGATGTCGTAGCAATTAGCACACCAAAGCTGGAAACAAAATCAAATTTTACAGGCTCCTTCACCTACAATAAGCAGGTTTTGAAGGTACAGGGTTTGCATTTAAAATTCTGAAAACTGATGCAGCATTTAGGTCTCCTTATAAGGGAAAAGTAGGCTGCAAGATCTCATTTGGAAACACACTGCACAGAGAGGGATGCTCACAAGACTGTGGCTTTGACTATTCTTAAAAAAAAAATTGAGCTTCAAAGAAGAAACTGGAGGCACTGGAGGAGAGCCAAAAAAAGTCACAGTCAAGTATGGAATATATTAAAAAAAAGCTGGATCTCTGATAGAAGAAAATAATATTCCTCTGGGGATTTTTTGTTTTGGTGGTTTTTTGTTGGGGTTTTTTTAAGCATTCAGACTGCTTGGCACTGATAAACCCATCCAAACAGTTGGGATAAGGATGTTTCCCATCAAAATCTGACCAGCACTTTTTAGCATATTGTCTCTTATATACTCTTAATCCTGTTAAAAAAGTGAAAACTCCTTTAAAAATAGAAATGGAAATGACAATAAAAAGCATAGAATCAATTACATTTTAAGCATGATATCTGAAAATTATGATTTAAATAATAAACTATTTATGACCTATCCAGAAGGAAATAATAATAAATTCTCTTATTTTTTTTCTTTTTTAATATTGCAGTCTTTCACTTTGCTCCAAAAACATTTACTTCATATGCAGCATTTATTAAATCTGTAATTTTAGGACAAGTTCACTAAAAGTAGTTATTTAATAATAATTTTACTAATTATTATTTGAAGGGCCTACTTGTTTAGAGGATTTAAGAGGAAGTGTATCAACTTCAGTAGACTGTGACACTCTGGTGTCCTTGTGGAGCTGTCACTACATTATTTAGGAGCAGCACTACCAACAGAAGCTGTGAGTCATTCAGGCTGTGATTCCACAGTGTATTTCTCTTGGCAAAGCTGACTTAAGCAGTTCCTGCCACCACCTCTCCATCTTAGCAGCTCATTTGTTCTGTTCACCTTGCCCTGAGCCCTTCATTTTAATCCTCTGTTTGTGCCAATACACAGCTTTGCCACTCTCCAAGGTGAAGCAGACTGGAGAAATTATCTGTGTTTTAAATGGTTGAACAAACCCTCCTCACACATTTTGGCAGAGAGATTCCTAACTCAGAGTAGGGCCCTGACCAGAATAATAAACAGACAAGGTGATATTAGGGTGCTTTTCAGCAGGCTGGGTGAAGAACAGCAGAGAGCAGGGAACATTTTGTCCAGATTTAACTCAGATGTTGGTAAAACTGTGCCCTTAGAGATTTTGTCTTTGGTACAAACACCCTTCCTCACAAACCCACGGTATCAAAACTGCCTTGCTGACCAAGAGCTCTTCTGTGTGCTTGAGAAATGGCTACAACAATCAGGCTCCAGCCCAGCTCCTCACTTCCCAAAGCACAGAATCCCAGCCTTAAATGGGAATCTTGTTGGCCAGGACTGTGTTTGGCAGAACAAACCAGACGTGTCCCAGCAGAGGCAGGAGAGCAGAGTGGCTGAAGGTGTCAGAGTTGGGATGAAATAGGCTCATTCTCCAAAGGGGTTTTGTCCTGCAGGAACTTCCTACACAGCTCTGACCACCTGGCTGCCTCTCAGAGAGTCAAAGTTAATCCTCGTGGCACAATTTTCAGCTCATCCACAAAGACCTGGGACAGTCATGGAGTTTTCCTCTTGCTCCATTGGTGTCTCAAGGTTTCACATGTCACACGCCAAGAAGTCGAAAAAGCTCAATTTCTACTCACATTGTGTAATAAATTAAATGTAGGTACAAAGATATTAACTATGTTTTCACCAATTACCAATCTAGATTTTAATTAAGTTCTCCAATTGAAAATTTTCTTTAAAATCTGACCTCTGTTACTTTCTCATTTCCTCACTGTGAAGTACTCCTTTGCTTTTCTCACACAGCAGCTCTATTTTAAACTAAATGCAGTCTCAAGGACAGCAACATTTCTTTCAAAACTATTGTGCTGCTTGGTTCTATAAAACTAACAAGGAATATATGAGTGAGGCTGCCAAAACAAGTGTTCATTTCTCAAAGTCACAGATGTCTGCAGAAATGCATCCTGACACCAAGGATTGGTACAGGTATTTTGAAAACAGCTGCTCACAGTTAGAGAGGAATTTCTTGACTGTACCCTCAAAGATTTCCATAGTAGGAAGCAGCTCTGAAAACACTGCTCTACTCCTGACTACAGAGATGTTCATAATACTATCAGACTATTCACATTAAATTAGAGACTCTCCAATTAAAATTTTAAGGAATTCTAAATTAATTTCTCTGTGACCAATTCTGGTACAAAATACCTCGTAAGGAGCACACTGGTACTGATACCTTAGAAAGTATCACACAGTTCTTTGTTGCACACAGTAAAGGGCATTTTGGGGGCACAGTGTCCACACATTGAAGCTCTATTATTTTTTTTTGGGATTGCAGGGACAAAAGAATAAAAGGAGAAAAGGTTACTCTGAGTACTGCAATAACTTACTGCTCCTTTAGCCAGTCCTTAACAAAAGGAATGGAAAACAATTCTGTGAATGACTCATCTTTCCTCTTTGGGTTCTTGCTAAAGAAAAAATGAAAACAACTCATATTAATTTTAATTTCAGCTGTTCAATTTGCAAATTAGTGCCTTTGAATCACTGAACATACTTAGTAGCAAAAAACATGATTAACTTACTTGTATAACCACTCAGTTAGGAAATCAGAGGCAATAAATGTGTTTCTTTTTCCCTAAAGATAGAAGATAGTTTCAAATTATTTATTATCTTTGGATTGGTCATATGTTTAAGCTAAATTGACTGCTTTTATTAAATAAAATATACAGCACATTACTCTGTCTACTTTATTATTGCTACTGCCAACAGTCAGCGGCTCAGCCAAAATTTTAGAAATTTTGTGGAATCATTTCAAGACAAACTATGAGTGAGAAAATTCTACATATATTATCTTGATATTTGCTGCAGTATATCCAGAACAAACATCCCTGAATGGTTCTCTTTTTCAGTGGCAATTTCATTGTGGAGAAATTAACAGAACTCATTCATACATGAAAATATGTTGTAAGTTCCTTGCCATTTTGTTTAAAGCTCTATTATCATACTCTAAATACTTCATTTCTTCCAAGGCACAGAAGGATCACTGACTGGATATTGTATCCTCCTGCATGAAACCAGCTTGTGAATCCACACAGGCAGAGCATTGTGAGGCTGCTCAGAACAAATCCTCTGCTGGGTGGTCCAGAAAGGAAGGCAAAACCAAAGGAAAGGTTTATGTCTGTCCACAGCCACAGACACCACAGACATTACAGGTAAAAAGTTCAAAACCTGGAGCTTCACAGCAAAACATCTGTGCCTTTTGCTCCCAGTTCTCAATCTTAACCAGCAAAGAGAATTTTGCAAATTGTTTTGCAGCAGGTTATCCTCAGGGCCTCGTGCCATTCAAAGCCTGAATTTTGATAAAGCCAGAATGGATCAGGACCCTCTTTTTTTTAAAGGATTTCCCCTCCACATTCCATCTCAACAGACTGAATGGATAAATGAATCCAGGTGCTCACTCTGCTTATCACAAACCACAGCAACCATAATGTGGAGAATATAAAATGGAGTTCTTGTTGGAATATCAGAAGAGCTCAATCAGTATCTTCTAGAGCCCATCTGACATGAGATCTGTGATGGATGCACAGAGCCAGAGTGAACCCTAAAAGCCACTGAGCCCCTGCAGCCCAGAGGCACCAAGAGTTTTATCACCATAGCAGCCAAGAGTTAGCTGAGCTCCCATCCCAACACTTACCCTGTCAGACAGGAGATTGAGCTGTAATTATTGCTTCTTAGCAAAACAATTCACACTGGTCAAATGCTTTTGTGAAACTGCTAAATGCCACAAAAGAGGCTGGAGTCTTGATTAAAACGTAGGGAATTAAGATACTACTAGCACTTGCTAAGGAAAATACAAAAAACATGTAATTGAGAATCTAATGTGTGAAGAATTACTTAATTCTATGCATTATCCTCAAATGTGAACAGAGAGGCAGGAAAAAATACTCTGCACAGCATAACTCTTTGAGTTCATGGTATAGATCATAATTTGGGGTCAGGCACAGGTGAAGGGGAAGAGGAACATTGTGTGAGGTGCTGACTGCCCAGGGAGGAACACAGGGCAGCCACGGAGCTGGGGGGGACAAGGGTGAGGTTTTAGGGCAGTCCTACAGCATAGCCAGGAAAGCTTTTACTTTTCCAGGAGAATATTCCCTTGGCAGAAATACAGCCTGACTCTCACAGGGGGGAAAAAAAAGAGAGCTTTAAAAAAACAAACAAACAAACAAAAAAAAAAGAGCTTAAAAAAAATGAAAGCAGAAGAACAGAAGAAGAGATCATCACAAAACAATTACCAATCCTGAGCCACATGGGCCTTTATGATCTGTTTTGGGACAATCAAAGCTTCAGGGCTCAGGGCTCCATTAAGTGCTTGGCTTGGAACAAACACAGCTCCTTGTGCAATTTTCACACTTATGCTAACACCAGCAGCCAAACACCTAAACTTTAAGAGACAAATATCTTCCCTGCACAGCTTTCTAGGAGCCATTTTAGATGTTAAATGGGCAAATCTTGACTTGAACAGAATCTGGAAGCAAATAGCAGAGTCTGATCACCACTGCCCAGCTATTCTCTATCACAGCATGGAACTGGGTCCCATTACTTAGAGAATTGTTCCAGAGAATAAATTCTACACTTTGACAACAAAATTCAATTTAATCTAGCAGCTGTAATTTAATCTGTTTAAAGTAAATTGCTTTTCCTTTGCAATGGGAAAAAATGATCAGAGCGAGGTTGTCAAAACAGCCATCACCAAAGGAATCAAATTCATCTTGTTTTATCCTGGTTAGAGGCAAAGGTTCACAGGCAAAGCAGAGAGGAATTCAATCAAGCTGAATATTCTTTTACTGTATTTTCTTTGCCAGGAAACAGTTTATTTTGCTAGTGAATTAAATCATTAGTTGCACAGCAGTCAACATTTGTAAAGGGAAAAACTTACATAAATTGACCTGTCTTTGACACATTCCACCTATGCTGCATGAATCCAGATAAAAAACAGGAAATATCTCTACAATGTGCATTGTTAAGCTGCAGATGTGTTTATAAACTGTTTATATTCAGAACTCCCTTTCCATTTTTCAGTTTAAATATGATGTGCTTGGTAATAATCATGAAAATATACTGGTGATCAGAAGATGGCAAAGTCATTAGGAAACCTTCTTCCATTCCCTTTCCCTGATCTATCATACTTTTAAATATAATGTATTCCATTACGGAGCCTGATACAACTTCCTCCCTCTGTGATAGCTAACTAGAAAGAAAAGTCAGAGTTAAGCTAATAAAAACATTTATACATTGTTCCGTTTTAATGCTGAAAAATGAATGCATTAGCCAGTTCTCATGAGAGAAAAGATTTAAGAAAATAGTCTTTCCCCTGAAGGCATTTGACAGCAGATGGGATAAAACACAGGAGAACTTCTGGTAGGAAAAAAAATCAGTAAGGGAATACACTGGGCAACCTAATAGGTTTCTTTCATCTCTAATTTAAAAATGAAGCTTCTGCAGACTGTTCTCATATTTATGGCAGTTTGAAGTCTGCACATGCATCTAGAAGCTGGTGGGTTTTTTGGGTTTTAGCTTTTCAGATTTTTTGTATGAATCACATCATGCAAGAGAGTCTATTTTAAATTAAATGCCTAAATTGTTACGTTTCTTTATCACCTTCCAAAAATGATCTTTCCTACACAAATCCCTTTCCTCCCTTTCCCAGGTGATTGTACAATTCCTCCTTTACTGACATGGATGCTCCTTCCCTGCTCTCTTCATTGAATTCCTCTGCTGGCCCCATGATCTGATCTGCCCTAACTCAATTTCAATGGCTCAAAACTTCTCCTGTTTAACTTCCATTCTCTTCTCATTCATCTTAATTTCCCTTCAAAACATGAAACCCTTTAGTCTCTCTCAGCAAAACCCCACTCTTCATTCTCTCTCACCATTCCCTCTCTCTCCTCCCAGGCTCATTCCATTGCTTTCAGTCAGTTTGAGTATTCCTCCTTCCTTCCAGGGCTTCTTCCATTTCTCTCCCACTGGTTTATTCCATCCAAGGACTCACATCCAGCCAGAATTCCAACCCACTCTTCTCATCCTTCATGATTTCAGTTAGCTTAATCACAATTAATCTTGTTCATCTCCTGCTGTCTCATGAATTCCATGGATCTTCTGGATCTTTGTTGTCCTCTTACTTGTGGAAGCAATATTCCAATGTGTCTCTCTGCTCTGGGTTTCTAAGGACTCTGTTTTAGATCCTGAAGTTCAGTTCAAGTTATTTCCTTTGCCATTTTAACACAAATTGTAAAGAGTTGAGGTTTTCCCCTCCAAATCCATATGGAGCAACACATTTCTTACCAAACCAAAGTGCAATTAGAAATCACATAATTATGTCAGCTAAGGAAACAGAATGTCCAAGTACAAGCACCTGGACAGCAATGGAAAAGAACACAAATATTCAATTTTATGGCAGGCATGAAGAGCTATTGTTTCCCTAGTTATTGTTCAACAGGAGGAAGAAATGAGGTCACAGTGGAAAACTTATCACCTGACATCAGCTTGCTTTCCAAGGCTTGGTTCCCCAGCAGCAGAGCATCTCCTCACATAACATGTGTTTTCTAAAAGCTGAACTCATTTTTATCAAGTTTCTGTGCATTAGGAAATAATTGCTTTTAGTAGCTGTCTGTAAAGCAGCACACAGACCCATACAAAATCCATTTTCAGCATACACACTTTCTAATATAAATACCACAGAAGATCTACAAAACTCCTCAGATTAAAAATAGACAAAGTAACCTTAGATTTGTTCTAAGTTTGAAATGGAAATATTTCTAGGAATTTAAATATTCTTTAATAAATTAATAAATATCTTAAATATCTTTAAAAATATCTTAATAAATTCATAAATATCTTTGTATTTAAGTCTTATTGCCTTCAGAAATAGCTAACATCTACCAAAGGCTGTAATTTAAACCAGTTGTAGGACATGCCTTTGTCCTGGGAAAGGTTACATGCTTCTGAGTACAAATGTTCAACCTGTTCTTGGCTAGGTAATGTAAATGTGGTGGCAGGAATGACAGAGATGTCATGTAAATGAACAATTTTCCCTTTTCACCTGTGTTCATCAGAGATTATAAATACATCTACACACACCTGGAAATCAGTCAGTTTATAGGCACACATAAATTTTGTGAAGACTGAGAAGATTTTGAAATAACTGGTATTAAGTGTACAGGTTTGGATCAGGAATTGAAATTTCCATGGTTGGAGGAAACAGCAGAACTGATGGGATGCCCTCAGCTCCCAGTAGGTGTTGCTGGGGGTCTGCCAGGCTGCAGTGACACAATGAGATTCATTCTGCACCAGTTCTAGTCTTTGAGCATTCCCTATAGACAGTGAGGAATGTCTCTCCATTCATACACTGAAAATAAATTTATAAAAACACACGTAGCAAACAATGTATATTTTTATAAGCTCATTCATGCTGGATACCCTGTCTTCAAATTAAATTGAATTTACAGAGAAAAACAAGCTAAAATAGAAAATTTATGTCTATTAGGATGCCAGACCAGCAAAAACCATTGAAGTAAAATTCAAGTTCTGCACGTCACCCTCAAATGAGTGAAATGTATTGATCTGAAGGAAGCTGTTCCTCTAAAACACAACACTATTTAGGCTAGACTCAAATGGTTATTTAAGGAGGATTTGTTGGGAGCTAGAGATTGTCATAACGATCAAGTTCATGTAGAATGTATTCTGTTCTGAAGTATTGGAGAAAATAACATTTAAAACCAGATCCAGAACAACTCACGAGATGTTTTGTTACATCCTATTATTGTCATTGGTTTTCTTGCAAACTGAAAAAAAACCACTGCCTGTGAAATTAAAGGCTGTAACTTCCTGTGAGAGATTTGAAATATAAATACAAACCAACCTCAAAACACTCCTCCTTCTCTGCTTCGTGCAGGAGCGCAGCCAGCCCGGGCAGGAGCACTGGGAATATGTAAAACTCTAAATACTCTCGAGGAGAACCTGAGCAAAACAGGAGAGCCTTCACTGAGAGCTGAGCACTTTGATTTCACAGAAAGACAAACATCAGATGGCACAAAGTCAGCACCAGGCATTGTATCAATACCTGCACAGATTCCTCCTTTGTTCTCCTCAGCCAACACAACACTGAACACCAAGTGCACCAACACTGTGCCTCAGACATGGCAGATTTCATTTTAAGTGAATAAACTCAGACACCAGAAGCAGTTTAGTCACAGAAGTGAAAAGCTCTGTGAATTAATTTACCCTGACAGGAAGAAATTAGCCTGTGCTGAACTCAGTGCTGTTGCAGTTAGACCACTTTGGTATCTCGTGCCCTTTACAATCTGCATTATCAGAGTTAGTCATAAAAGTGAATTTCTAGACAGAGGAAAAACCAAAGGTTATCTTTTAGTGGTGCTGGGATTTCTTTTTCATAATTGGTTCATAATTGCCAGATCCTTCAGAAATTTTAACTCCACATATCCAATTTTTCCCCTCTCAGAGGACTGCCTGGGTTGGCTCCTCTCTCCATTCAGGATTTGGGAAGATCAGTAAAGATTAAGTCATAGGAATGTTCTCTTCTGGCAACACAGCTGAAACACTGAATTTATTCTCAGCTTTATACCTTTAATTGGGTCATATACTGCCAGAAAATGCTCATAATTGGGAGGACACATTTATATAAAAGCCAGGGGTAACACTGCTTCTGACTAGCACCAGGAATTCCTAATGAGCAAGAATTAATGGAAGAGAAGACAAAATGAAGGGCTAAAATGCATAATAAAAACACATTGCTGCTTGGAAAATTTATTATAAAGTATAGGAATTGATAAAAGTGGAAGAACAAAACTTCAGAGCTGTTTCCATTCTCATTTGAAATCAGATGGGTAAAGATATTTTGACAGCAGTCTTCAAATTCAGTTGTCTCTTTAGTCTATTGATCCCAGTTTTGCACTATTAAATTAGAGGAAGAGATTCCTGCCATTTCTGATTTAAATGGCCAAAGAAAAAGTCACTTGTTCAGAAGAGCACAGAACTACCTTAGCTAGTCAATGCTATGGGTTTGTAATGCACAGTTTGGGATTTCTGCCACTGACCAAGAGGCCAAGCTGGCTCCTTGTTTTCAGACCAGGGCCCTAACCATGCAAATTCCACATAAACAAAGGTGTTGTAGCTGTTAACACTCTAAATTAAATAAATTACAAACCCTTGAAGAATAATCACAGCAAGGTTCAAGATAATATAATCCTACTTACATTTTTTTGGATCAGGAGGTTCTCCAGGAGGGGTTTCCCCGAGTGTGGGAAGCACATATTGGGCTGCAGGGGCAGAAAAAAGTTGTTCCATGTTTAGGGGCTCTGGGATTTCTGCTTCCAAAGGCACCTGTTCAAAAGAAATGTATCCTGCCTAAACATTTATTGGGTCAAATAAGTTGTTTGAGAAATAATAGTTTTGTTTTCATTTTATGAATGAGTCTACCCTGTAGGTACCTAATTTTCCCATTTAGTAGTTTAAAATATTTTAAATCCAGCTCTATGTAGATTTTTTTACTTGAACTGTACTCACTGATCCTTGTTTTGATTCAGGGTCTTGTTTTGATTGAGGAACATCTGAAAATTGAGGCTGTTCTGCTTCATGCTCTAAAGGTAAAAAAAAGTACAACATTTACCAGGAGACTGTAAAAAATAGTTATTTTCCTCCTAAACGAACATTATTTTGAAGGTACTTGTTTAGGTTTGAAAGAACAAAAGCTAGTATGCAACAAATATTTGTTTAACATGAAACCTAACATTTTAAAACAAGCAAGAACTTTAGAGCCCTTTGTCATGTCCTCTCTTCAGCGTTAGGTGAAATGCAAGGTGTCATAGGGAGACAGGACTCCTTTAACTCAGGAAGGTTTTCTCCTTCTCTGCTCAGCACTGGTGTCTGAGTAGACATTGCTGTCAAGAGCCTGAATCAGAGGAGAAACCCTTCTCTTGTCTCATCCTATCTAGGAGTCTGTGGCAAGAGTTTGATGCCTTAAATGCCTACCTAGAAACAGAGGGTAGACAGGAATAAAGGAATAAAGGAGGGATTTATTGGAAAGGTCTTCAGAGGTCACACTCTGGGCTCCAGAGGCTCCTGCCTCAGTGCATCCCAAAATGGACAATGACAGCTCCCGAGTTCTTCCCACTTTGATATCAGCATCAATTGCCCAAGCAGAAGCCAGGCAAGGATGGAATTTGCCCAAGCTTGCCCCCCTCTCCCCAAGATGAAGGTTTGCAGTTGTTGGGCCCAGGAGGGTCTGGGTGTCCTTGGAGAGCGAGCTGGAGAGGCTTTGTTATGTCAGTGAGCATGAGAGAACAGCACTGAACGAGCTCCAGGGACCTGCAGAGTGACACTGGGCACTGCAGGGCTGGGAACAGAGAAAAGGTAAAAAATAAGGCATCAAAGTACTCCGTGAAGAGAATCCCATCAGGGAATTGCAATACTACAGCGCTGCTCTCACGGCTTTCCTGTGTTCTCACACTTCGGGAGAAAACAAGTTTTGCAGTTGGAATTGCAGTTGGAAAGGAGCTCTGCAAACAGATATTTTGTGCTTATTTAACTTTTGCAGCAGCAGTGACACAGCCGCGAGTGCTGTCCCGGGGCAGGATCGAACCCGGACAGGGATAACCACGGAGCGCCGGGGCCGGGCGGGGCCGGGCAGGGCAGGGCAGGGCAGGGCCGGGCCGGGCACGGCAGGGCACAGCGGGCCCCGGGACACTCCCGCAGCAGGCCCAGCACGGCACAGACACACACCAGGCCAAGTCGCGACAATAAAAGCGACATGACACCCACGAGCAGAAACGCTCGGTGCAGAGCGGGGCGGCTTTGCGGCGGGCACAGCCCCGCGCCCCGGCCCGCAGCGGCGCTGAGCAGAGCGGGGAGGAGCGGTCTGAAGGCTCCCGAGGGCTCGGGGGTGTCTCGGAGCGGGCTCGGGGCTCCCACCTGCGCTCCCGGGCCCTGCCCGCTGCCCGCCCGCCGCCATGGCCGCGTCCCGGGGGTTG
>VZRF01008098.1:209511-276928 GCA_013396875.1 Vireo altiloquus
GCCGGGCCGGGCCGGGCCGGGCCGGGCCGGGCCGGGCCGGGCCGTGCCGGGGTGCGGAGCGGAGCGCAGGGCGGGTGACACTCCCTGGGTGGGCGCGGAGAGCTCAGGGGCTGCCCGGGACCGACACAGCCCCGGCAGGCAGGGACCGGGAGGGAGACACGGGGCTGGGCTGGAATTGGGGTTCTCTGCTGGAATTGGGCAGAGTGCAGGCAGGGACAGGGACAGAGAGAGAGGGGCTGTGCTGGAATTGGGGTCCTTTGCAGGAATTGGAGTTCCTTGCAGGAATTGGTGTTACTTACAGGAATTGGGCAGAGTGCCTGCAGACAGGGACAGCAGGAGAGAGAGAGGAGCTGTGCTGGAATTTGGGTTCCTTGCAGGAATTGGGCAGAGTGCAGGCAGGGACAGGGATAGAGAGAGGAGTTGTGCTGGAATTGTGTTCTTTGCCAGAATTGGGCAGCAATGCCTTAGCAACACCTCAGGTGTTAGCTGTTAAAATCCGAGTAGGAATAATTGAGTTTCTCAGTGTTGGTCAGTGAGTGCCAAAGGGTTCTGTTCTGTTAAGGGATTCCTTGGCAAAAGTGCCCTGAGAAAAGGAGAGTGAGGATGAGAAATGAGAGGCAGAAGCAGATTTAAGGTGGTAATTCAGGTGCCTCGGGGGGATCTTGTAATGCTGAGCAGGCAGTAAAGTGTGAAGTCCAGTGTGAAGTGAAAAGTCACAGGTATCTGGAAAACCACTCTAGTTATATATACATATATACACACATGGATGTGTTTGGCCATTTAGGAAAGATTTTTAGAGGGTAGGTGTTTCTGGGAAAGCATTGTGCCCTGCAGCTGTGAAGCAGACAAATAGAAACTAGGACAAGGTACACTAAACAACACAACAAAAAGAATGACCCCAGTAGAGAGCAGTTTCTGTGTGTTCTGTAAGTCGGTGTGTTCTGGTTCCCCCATCATGGAAAGCAGACTGAAATTAGAAAGAGAATCAGGGGCAATGAGAGGTAAGGAAAGGTTTCAGAATAAAGGAGGACAGAATAGATTTGGACTTGGCATCATCTCTTTGAAGCAGTTCACTAACATCTTCACTTTCTTTCTTAGAATGATAATAAAGAAAAAGAGAAAAGAAATTCATGAGGAACCTGTAAAGAAAAAGAAGAAGGTGAAGACAATCATTAAAATTGAGGAAGATGTTGAAACTGTCACTAAAACCCAGGACAATGGCCATCTCAAGAAAAAAACAAGGAAAAAGAAAGATTTAAAAGATGAATGTTTACACGAATTGCAACCAAAGAATTACAAGAAAAACAAGAAGAAGAAAGTCAGCTCAGAATTATTCAGAGAAGCTAATTTGGAAAGCTTTGTGAATGTAAAAGGTCATTTGGATTTAGAACTTCAAGAAGAATCAGAGGAACAAATTAGAATACTCAAAAAGAAGAAAAAAAAAGTGCGGTGTAACTTCTCCTTGGAGGATAATGAGAGTAGTGCTGTGGAGCTTTCAAATCATCACACAGATGGTGCCAAGAAAAATGAGCCCTCTTTTAAAAAAAAGAGAAAGAATACTGCTTCCAGTTTGGACTTGGATGGTGAGGTAACGAAGAAAAAAAAGAAGAAAGGCAGTTTTTCACTGGAGGACATCCAGGACAGTGAACAAAAGCAATCTGCAAAAGTTTGTAAAAAACCCCCCAAATACATTTCAGAAGAAGCAGCTTTTATGGGTGACAGCTATGACACACAGGATGCCCAGAATGGTGAGGAGAGTTGTGTGAGAAGAAAGAAGAAGAAGAAGAAGGATAAGTCTGACTGGTTTTTACCACTGGCAGATCATCAGGACAACATGCATCAAGTTCCTGGTAGCCCCATGGCATTAAATGACTTCAGGAAAAGGAAGAAACATAATTCCTGGGAATTGGCATTGCCAAGCAGAGAGGAAGAGGACAAAATTAAGAGCTCTGGCAGTCTCAAAGAGAGAAAGAAGAAGAAGAAAAGCAAAGATATTTCTTTCTCAGTCTCTGAAGAAGATAAGCAAGACTGCAGTCACAGCATTCCTTATAAGCATCTCCCAGCACAAGAAAAAGTTGAGCTTGAGGAAGAAGAGCTGCCTGGAAAAAAACACAGGAAGAATTTCAAGGATAATATTGAAGTCAGCAAGAAGAAAAAGAAGACTGAGAAAAAGGAGAAAGAAACAGCATATTCAGAAGTCCCTTTAAACAATGACAGTGCCTCTAAAAGCCAAAAAATACTACTAGAAAGCAATGGAAAGAAGAAAGAGAGTGAAATGCAGCAAGCTCAGTGTGTTGTTGCAGGGGATGCTGTAGATGGGACATTATGCAATAGTAATCCTGTGCTCTGTGACAGAAAAAGGAAAAAAGGGAAAAAAGCACCAGCACAGGAGCTTGCTGAAAAACTCTGTTCTAAAGCAGATACCAGGAAGATCAAGGCAGAATTAGCAGGGAACGAGTCACTGGTAAGTTGCTGAGGGCAGCTTTGCCCCCTCCTGCTGAGGAATGGGAATTTTGCAGGGCAGCTCAGTGAGGGAAGCAGGATCAGCTCACCTATTGCAGCATGGCACAGTGATGCCACAAGCATTTTTTGCTTACCCCTCTCACACACTCTGTTACAGTTTGATGTATTCTCAGTGCTTTTAGCCCACACACTGTGACTCCCCAAGGCTGATAACTCAGCTCAGCCCCACGGCACCGTTAAACCAGGAGAGCAAACATCCTGGGAGCCCCAGACACCAAGGGCCTCTCCAGAACACATTTTGGAAACTAAAATAAGCCCATCCAAGAAATAAGTTCCTCAAAAAAAAGAGGTTCACTCGAACCTCTCATTGGGGGATCTTTGATAAATATGTCAATTTTGCAAGGCCTATAATTGTGTGTATTTCAGTGTGATGGTGAGAGTACATTTTCAAGGCATTCCACCTGGACCAAGTACTGTACCAAAGAATCCTGAAGTAACCACCAAAGTAAAAACCCCTTTTCCCCATAAACCGTGTTCTGATTTTAATTTTAAGACCAGGGAAAGGCTACAAGAGTTGGCAGAAGCACAGGGCATTCTGAGCTGGCAGGGAGTCCAGCTGGGCTGATCCCACATCCCATGGGGAAGTGCTGCTGCTGCAATCATGGAGTGTTTCACTTGTGAAAATCTAAATATAGGTAATAAGAAAATAGGTTTGTGCAGCCATAAATGTTCATTTGTTCTTAGCAAAGTGATAAAATAAAAACTCTTGATAAAACAGGAGTTTAATAGCATGTTATTTATCCTGAGCAGGTGCTAGCACTGGCAGCACGAGTGCATCTAAACTAACTGTGCTTGTTAGACTTTTCCTCAAGCTTTGCTGCTGTCAGTGCTGGAATTATGTAATGTTAGAACCAAAGGGGAAAGTTGGTCAAAATCTGTTGACTAATTCAGACAAAACTTCAGAGAAAATCGTGGGAGTCCTAAGACTAAACTGTAGAGCATTGAAGTAAAAATTCTGATAGAAAAATAGTAGAGGCCAAAACACACAGTTTTAATGAAAAGAATAAATCTGCAAGAAAAAAAATAGATGTCAGAGCTGTGTAAATTGTAACTGGAGGTAATGGGGATTGTATCCAGACTGTTAAAGGAAATCCCATCCCAGAGCTCTGCATCACTGCCATTTCTGAGGTAAAACAAGCATGGGGAGGAACTGATGAAATATTTGAAATATAGATTATTTTTCTTTGATTTTTTTTTCTTCAAAATCAGACTATCAATATCATGTTTTATTGATTTATTTTTTTTTTCTTTATCTCATCAGAGTTATGTTTTAAAGCTAAAAGTGCCAGAAGTTAGTACCTGCATGCCCAACTGCTGTTGTTATCATTAGGAATTAAGCTGTGAGATGCTCAGAAAATGAGTTGGTATCTATCTGTATTTTTAGCTGCTTAAACTTAACTTTGAAAACAGCACACTGCAAGTCACCAGGGGGTTGTTTTTATTTCCATAGGTTGGGAAGCTGCACTCCCATTGCTTTTTACCCAGAATTTTGGATGCTTGGCTTATTTAAATGTAGTTCAGAAGGTGGTGTTGAAGGTTTTTGTAAGCTGAGGGTAGAGCAGGCCATAATGTGAGCTGCTTCTCAGGCTCACTTCATGATGTGCTTTGCTTTGTCACACACTCAGATGCAATTTCCTCAGGTTCTGTGGAAACCTGGCAGCTGTCTGGTGCTAATAATTAAATATAGATTTACGTGGAGACCCAGATAGAGCTTTTCTCACAGGGGCTTGTGCAGGGAGCGTGGATGCTTATCAGTCATGAGGTGAGCAGATGTCTGGGGCTTTCAGCTTCCATTTCTCCTTTTGACCTTTCAAAAGGACAGCGTGGTTTTATTGCTGGATATATTTTCTAATTAAATTGGCATAGCCTTTTTGAGACTGTTGGACATTATTTGGATTCTTGCAGCTGCTAACATTGTGTAGAGGCAAGATAAGCTCTACCATGACATGTAAACTTGCATGGCCAGGTGAAACCACAGCAAAAATACCTTGCAGACAGCTGAGAAGAAGGAGTTGGGTGATGCATATTTTATTTTTCATCCCCATAGGCAGCTCCTCGAATAATAAAAAAATACTTAAGAGAAAATCTGAAGATGGAGAAGTCTGGGTTAATCAGCTCTAGTGAGTTCTAGTTCCTGCCAGGCCAAAAGACACTGCACTAGCAGATGGCTGATGGTGTGGTCTTGCATTTAACTCTGCCATGGTCCTGAAACATTTCAGTCTGCAGCACATCACACACTCTGCATGCCTTGAAAATCCTCTGCTGGGCTTGTGCTGCGAGCAAAAGAGCAAATTTTAAAGAGGGTGTGGAGTGATAGCAATTTAACAGCAACGATTGGTGTTTTTCTCATTGGATGCCATTTCAGTCAGCTGGGGCAGGGTGAGGAGGGTGAGGACTCTGTTACTGCTTTGATGTTGTTTGCCAGCAGACAGCATAACCCTCCCACATGTGAGTGTGCTCCTTTTCCATGAAGGTGGAGGAAGCTTGGCACACCTCCATGGGTGAGTTTTTTCCACTCAGTAGCTCTCAGCAGGTCAGCACTGTGCTGGGAGTTAGCAGGGATGGAGCTGCTCCCTCCTTCTGGCTGAAAAAAAAAAATATGCTGCAGTTGTTTGCAGAATCCTGTCAGGACAGTTTTCCTTCTTGTTTTAATAGATCTGAAAAGACAGTACCAGGCCATCTAGAAGTAAATTGGGGGTTGTTTTTGGTTTCTTCTCATCCAAGAGCATGAGCTCTCCTTCCTGCAGACAGTTGTAGTCCTGCATTTTTGGTAGTTCATGTACTTGTGTGAAGGCAAAGTGTAAAAGGTACCTTTGGAAAATGAGGTAATTCATTGATGGCTTTTAATAAAACTAAAGCCTGAAAAAAGTATCAGCAGGTTGTGCTGACAGAAGTGTGTTACAAATCTTTTCCTTGTCCTTTCCCTGGCTGTTTCATGCTTGGTTTATTGTGTTAGCTGTATCAATAGATCTTCCCTTTGGCCACTTTTTCCAGGCTGGTCTAAAGCTTATGGCTCTAATTTACCACAGTCCTGGACTTACTACTTCCCCTGCCATCCTGGATGCCCAAAAAGCTTCTCCTAATTGCAGATTTGGAGGAGGAGGGCTGGGGGCAGTGGAGGCTGCTCCAGGGCTGCAGTGTGGAGTGTGAGCAGTGTCTGTGGACCCTGCCCAGATTTACCTCCTGCCTCCCAGCCTGTCCATTCCTTCTGGAGCTGCTCTGTCTCTTCAGCAGCTCCCTGTGCCTTGCTCTCAGATGTGGAATAGATGTCCTGGTTCCACTTGATGTATTATTGCCTCTTGTGCCTTGCCTCTCCCTGTTCCAGACTGGAAGCTCCTTGGGGAGCATCACATGAAGGAGCACAATGCACTCTGATTTGTTTCAGAGAGACCTTTATTTATTTTACCTCCAGTTTCTAATTTTTTTTTAACTTTTCACTTTCTCTGTGCCTTTCTCCAAGTATAAATTTAAGCTTTTACAAAATGGTTTCATTTGAAATTACTCTGCCTGCAAATGTTTCTGTGTTGTTGGCAGGTCCCTTTTAATGTGTGAATCTAAAAATCATTTATCTTGATTAAAAGAAAAAAAAAAATCTCTGTGAGGTTTCTCCATAGGAGTACACAGATTTAATTGACATTTTCATTTTAGATCTGACTGTTTCTTCTTGCCCCAGTACTACTGATTGCTTAGTGTTTTAACTACTTTTGTGGTAAGAGCTGTGTAAATTCTAATTAACCAGAATGGATAAAAATAATCATACAAGCTTTTTTTACAGGAACATCTAGATGGTGTAATTATTGTGCAGGAAAAGAAAGGAAACTGTGATGAAATTAGCATAGACAAGGTATGTTTTGTCTTGGTCGGGTAGGATCTAAAGCAAGTCAGCATTTGACATATGCATAGGAATTGATACAAAAAACCTGCTTTATTGCTTATTGATGCATAGATTTCCCTAAATAAAACTCTGCCTAAAATGTGCTTTAAAATGTGCATGGGTTAAGTCCAAAATCTACAGCTCCAGTCAGTGTCAGAACTAAGTAACTTAGTAGGTTAAATACACATTTCTTTGCCTCTCATCAGTGTTGGCAGTTTCAACTGTTGCCTGCAGTTAGAAAATTAAACTTACCTGATACAGCAAAACACTCATTTAACAGATCACTAAAACATTACAGTTCTTGTGTTGAGTGTGTGAAAGGATCCCATGCAGCTTTTAATTATCCTTGCAAAATTCCGAAGGTAACTCATTATTTTGTTATTCTCTCATTATTTCCTTGTGAATGAATTGTCATTTAACACCCAGGACAGTGTCTCACGCTGCCTGTGTCATTTTTGTGCACACTAGGTGAGGCGCCAGGCCCTGCAAGAAGAAATCGATAGAGAATCTGGCAAAACCAAGGCTCTGAGTTCCACAGTGGGACAGGTATGGATGAGTTTAGGCCTCGAACTGATGGAAATGTTGTGTCTCAGGGCAAGGTCCTGTAAAAAACACTCTGCTCTTGTCTGCATGTGGCTCAGGCAGGTGGCTTGGCACAGCAGAGTTCCTTCTGACTGCAGGGTTAAGGTCATGCTATAGAACAAGCTGGTGCAATGCCAAGTCTGAGAGCTGGGCAGTGAACTGCCTGGCATTGTACAGGGTTCCAATTCCCATCATCAGTCCTCAAAAGCAACATTTCCTCTGGTTCCTCTGGAGAATGAGCCATCAGAAATTGCTGCAGAAGCATTTTCTGCTTACTGTGAAATACAAGTAATTTTTGGGCTGTGGATGCAGCAGTCACTGGAGTGGATCTGATTTCTTACCTGCAGGACTCTGCACACATTCAGCACCAGGGCACACGTGGAGAGGGGAAGGGGTGACAGCTGTTAACACATGTGTGATATTTGGAGTCAGTCCTCTCGTGGCTTCTGCATCTTTGCTCCACCTCTTTGAAAGATGATTCTTTATTCTTTGATTTGCATCCTACTCAGCCTGGCTCCTGACAGATTCCCAGTAAGGCAGTGGAAACTTGCAGCAGTATTTAGCCAGGGCTAAGAAGATTGAGGTGGAGAGAAAGCTTTGCTAGTAATTCAGGCTTCTGTTGTTTTGCAAGACTGCCAGAATGCCTAGAAAGCTGGAATATGCCTCAAACAAACGCCAGAAACAACTTCTGTACATCTAACATAGTGGGAGGGAGTCTGTGTAGCTCTGGAACTGCAACTGTCTAATAGTCTCTGAAGTCATTGAGAAAAATGACAGCCTTGGCAGGAGATCTCAGTTCTTTGGCACTGATCTGTCTCTGTTTAGTAGCATGCAGAAGAATAGAAGCTGTGAAAACTTAATTCATCAGCTCCACAAAGAGTGAGCTGGAAATGCTTCAGCACAAGCTGTGTGCAGAGCCTGCCAGCAGCTCGCTTCAACCCAGAGTTTTGACAAGCCATAATTACATTTGCATCTGTGCAGATGTCACAGGGAGGACTTACATTTATTTATCCCTGGCTTGTGTGTGTGTCTGGATGTGTGCTTGGATCTGTGGCACACCCTGGGCTTACACAGCAAGGCCAAAAGGCTGAAGTATTATGGGTAGCTTTCTTCCAATACCAGGTGTTCTGGCCTGTGATGTGAGTGATACTCCAGCCTTGCATTTATTTTTAACTTTAAAACCCCTGCTGTAGCTTGCCTGCAGTGTTTCACAGTGTGCTGTGTGTCCTGCTGGCTGTCTGCTGGAGTGTTCCATGCAAGCTGCAACTGTTGTGTTGGAAGGATTTCAGTCTGGCATAAACATACCACTGAATTCACATGTTTGCTTTTGATGTAGCCAGCTCAGACTGTTTAATTAATAATCAGAATGTCTGCCATTTAGTATCGTGCCCAGTTTTAAAGAAAAAATTGTGAGCAGAAATCCTGCCAAAAATATTTATAAATGACTGCAGAGCTATAGCTCAGGAGTCAAATATCCCCTTTAGTAATGAAGTTCTGTCTTAGGTAAGCCCAAAGTTCATGAACTTTCCAGATCCTGTGGTGTATCTGGGGTTTTCCACCAACAACTGAGATCTCCTTTTCCTGGACGTTTCCTCCTCAGAAAGGAGCCAAAATCTGCAGACAGAAGAGAAATCCTGAAGGGGTGAAGTAGTTCAGAGAATAGAGTTAAATGCACATAGAGTGAACACAAAGGACAAGGCAGGGGAGGCTTTAAGGGAACCACACTTGGTGCTGTTGGATAGGAGAGGCTCTCTGCTTGTGCACACTCACAGTGTTAGTTGTAATTAGTGGGATGAGAATGCAAATATTGCTTAAAGCTTCTCAGCCAGCTTGAGAACTATCTCCATAACTAACATAACAACACTAATATAAACACTAATATAAAACACTGCTGGAAAGAGCTCCCTAGCTAGGCAGTGGGGAAATGAAAAGGTAACCCTGTGCAGTGACAGTGAAAGAGGATTAAGTGTGGCAGTTTTCTTAGAATAAGAGATGCTCTCTGAGCTGGCTAAAGAGAGAGCAGAGAGCCAGGATGGCTAAGGACAGAGGGAAAGGAGATTCCCCAAGTGCATTAACCTCTGTCTCCAGGTGAAGTGGCCTGAAATGCTAAGGAGGGTGCACTCAGGCAGGGTTGGGTCAGTGTTTTAGCACACCTTCCACAGGTGCTGCCATGCAATAACAGCTCCCAGCCCTGTCCCCCTGCCAGGCTGTGTTAGCTGGGGCTGTTCTCAAGGTACACAGCCAGAAATTGTCTTCCTTGCTCTTGGTATTCCTTAATTTTAGTGTTAACCTTGTTCTGCCTCACAGGATATGAAGCTTGGGCAGTGGAGTACAGCTACTTTCAGAAGTTCTGAGCAAGAAATGAAGTTTTTTCGACTGATGGGTGGCTTTAAAAAGGGTTCTGTGCCTATCCAAAATCTGCCAGCAACTACAAACAAACCAAACATGGCTCTGGACAAGGAAGGGGAGGAGAAGTTACAGCAGGCTCTGAAGACAGAGTTTGATAAAGCAATGGACTTGAAGCAACACAGAGGAATTGGTCTTGGATTTCAACCTACTGCCAGCAAAAAAGTATACATAGACAAATATTCATCTAGATCTATAAAGTTTGAAGATTAAAACGCTGAAGCAAGAAAAAGAATGAAATTTATTTTTGCTTTCCTCATCTTTTCACTTGAAATTAAATAACAAAAAGCTCAAGGAATTTAGTTTATGAGGTACTTGGAGTACAAGTTTTCAGCTGCATATAGCAGTGGAGCTGAGTCCTCACTTCATCTGAACAGGAAGTTTTTGAAACCTTTACCATGTTTGTTCTACAAGGCAAAGACAGCATCCTTCAAAGACTGAAGATGTGTGCCATGCCTGCAATTCGTTGGAATTCAGTAATTTTTTTTAAAATGCTGATTTAATAAACTTACTTTTCTCTATTATCTTAGTGATTCAGAAGGATTTTATTGTTCTGTAAAATCTTCACATGTTTCACACTCAGTGAGTGGTATAAAGTGGTGGCACTGCAATGGTGCTTTACTCTTGAGACAACACTAGTGGTGTGCCCTCACATTTGATGAGAATTAACCCAGAAAGCACTTCTTAACTAACTAACATCTTCATAGAAAGGGACAGCATTGAACATCCTCTATATTTGAACATGCAGCAAGAATGGTTTCATAATTTGGGTGGTATTAATTACCTTGCTAACTCCTTAAACATATAGTTTTAGCAAAACAGATTGTTTAGCCTGAGCAAAATAAAAGGTTTTTGTGCAAAAGTATATCTTAATATAATAATTCAGCTCATTAAAATACCACTAATAGATGTAAGGTCTCAACATGGTTCCTTACCATGGGACAGAAGTGGTGAGAGTGAAATTTTATTAGAAATAATAACAGTACATGTAAGTAAATTCCACAAGGGTAAGGTGATAAATTTATCTACACAAAGAAACTGCCCTGGAACACAAAGATGAACTGCAAATTGTTTTATTCAGTGATAGCAAATACAGAGTACTTGGCATACATTTCCAGTTTCCTTTGCAACACTTCAAGATTGCCTCCATTTTACAGAACACCTCTGGATTCAAATGAAAACATAAACAATGTAAATGTATTGAAGAAATTAGAGCAGTAACACCTCAGCCATTTCTCTCTGCTGCTGGAACCAGCCAGACAAATGCTGGCAGCATCCCAAAGCAGAGACACAACTTTAGTCTGATTATTACACTGAAATGCTGTTATCTGCAGAGGAGAAAGACTATCCTGCAAGAGGGATGAGCTTTTGAGGCTGTCAATTCATTTGGACAGATTATCCTCTTCCTTTTTCGTTAAAATTACGACAGATTAGATCTCAAAAGGCTTTTGCAACCGTAGAGGTTCAAAACACTGCTTACTGAAAGCAAATCAGCATTTAAAGTAACAATACTATGGTAAAACTGGATACAGAAATTCAGGTTAAATTATTGCACTCAGAACAGTTTTACCTTTACTGTGCCCAAGTAGATGTCTCAGTAAGTAAAAATACACTGATGAGTGATTTTTGGCCTTGCTTCCATGCTGCCTTGTGCAGGTGGCTCCTGGGAAGAGGCATCCCTCAGGTCCTGGACTGCAGGGGAAGCCGAAGGGCCAGCTCTGAGAAATGACTCATTTCAGGCTGTTTGCTCCTCCTCTTGATGTGTTCCAGGGTTTTCACCTGGGTTTGGAAAGAAAGGTATGTGGAGATTCTTAGTGCCTTATTCATAGCCATCACTTCATCTTTGTGAATTTTAGCCAGCCAGGCTCAGGATTTTACCTAAGTTTCACTGGCTGCATTTGGCAGCACTTGGCATTGTTTATTTAGAGCTCATTATCATGCATATCTTTCTTAAATGCTCTCCAATGCCACTTTACAAGCTTTCACCAGGCAGTTGCTCCACAAAACAAAAATGCTCTATTTCTCTTGAAGCTAGTTTTCTGTACTCAACAAGAAGAGCACCCAACACTTTAAGGTTGCCTCACACTTGACACTATTAAAATGCTAGAAAGATACAGACCACTTGGAGTAAGAGAAGGTCCTTGTTCATTAAGAAGCAATTAGAAAAATAAGTCATTGAGGTTTTTAAGATAAATTGATTTTTTTAAGAGAGTAACTTGTAAAGAAATGAGGTTTATTCAGATCAAGAAAATGTTACCTTTTCCCAAATAAAGAGTGGAAAAAGATCCTAAGAACTCAAATTTCTCTGCATTATCTGTTTCCCTCCCTTACCATAGTCTTGGTGTCAGCAAAGCCATGTTTCTGAGCGAGGTTCCAGAGGTTGACTGAGAGCTGGTTCAGTCTGTTGTTCCTCAGGTCCCCATGGGCCAGGATGGTGTTGAAGAAGTAGAGTGCCAGCTGGCTCTGCCTCTTCAGGCTCTGCAAGGAAAGCAGAACATTCCCCTGTTACTGTGCACTCATCCCACAGCACCCAGCTGAACCTCACAGGCTGCCCTGAGCTCTGCCAAGGGCAGAGGAACACTCAGCAGCAGCTACAGACAAGAGCACAGGAGTAGTGTTCATGTTCCATTCAGAATGCACCAAGCAGGGGTAGCTGTAAATCAGCAGAAGCTGCTGCAAATAAAGTGGAAACACAAGACTCCTGCATCTCACACCCCTTGGGCACAGCTCTGCCACATTTGTGCTCCCTACAGCTGCATGGAAATCACCCTCCCACCAACCAACCCTGCACTTAGAGCACCACAGCTATAAACTTTTAGAGAGATCACTATTATCTATCTAAATTAATGCAACTTTTCCCGCAGTCTGTTCTACTTTATTTATTGATTTAACCAAAGATGTTTTTCCCCCTGCTATTCTTTCACTGAAACTCTGGTGATAGGAACATATTTGCACTTTATTTGTAGCAACTTCCCCTAAAATTGCTGAGGAGGGCCCTGAAGGAGCAGAAGAGCAGTGTTGCCCCCACACAGAGCAGAGGGGATTCACTTCATGCTCCCTTGACCAGAAACAACCTGACCTTTACAGAACTGTCCAGAGCTAAAAATTTCCATTCCAGCACTGTCACATAAATGAAGCATTCTCTGATACTGTGACAAGACCACAGTGTGTTAACAATAAGATGCATTGTTCTCTTCCAAGTTGCCATTTTGGTGAAAGGATTTTATTGTGAGGAAAATTTATTCTCCTTTATAGCTTTTACAGGAAATGAACCAATAAAAACATAAAATCATCAGAGCCTTGTTCGTTTAAATGAGCAGCCAAGAAGATGAATAATAAAAGGTCACCAACACTGAAGCAATCCAAATATCAGTGATTTTATGACCAGTTTTACTTTAGCACAATTAGAGATCTCTGACAATATTCTCATCACTTCTATTTCCTCAGCAACAACAGCTTCCTCCAACAACTATTCATTCTTACAAAGCAATTTTCAGCTAAATCTCTCAAAGACTTTCACTCAACAAAGCAAAACAAACTCTTTGTGAGTAAGGATGGACAGAGGAGCAACCCAAGGCTGCAGAGGCAAGGCCAGGCCAAGCACCTCTGTGTGTGCTGCTTAGCCTTAAATCCAGATTTCTATGCACCAACAGCTTCAGTGAACTAACACAGCATCTCCTCACTCAAATTGTGCTTGAAAGCAGAAAACAAACCAAAAAAGGCCTTTTAGAGACAATGGATTTCAAGCCCTACAAACATTCCTACCCACAAATTCCATACAGGAGTCAGATGGGAAAAAAATCCCTAATACATAACCCACAGTCCTGCACACTGTTAAAAATTTCCTTCCAAGACCTGGTTGGACTTTCTTAGCTGTCCCAGCATGGTTGTTTTCTGCTGCTACTGTTCTGAAAAAGAACTACAGTTCACTGTGGTGATGCATGCAGTGATGTAGAGGATTTGAGCAAAGGATTTATTCATCTTACAACTCTGCAATTGCTCAAGGAAGGACAAACAGGATAGCAAAAGCAGAGAAAAGGCTAAGATTAGCACAGTGTGCTCCCAATATGTATCACTTAACACATTCTGTATTGGCAAACACTGCAGGCTGCCTATCTAAAAAATTCCACCAAATCAATCATGCCTTGCCCTCCCCTGCCAGGCTACAAGCCCCAAGATTTCTATCAAGAGAAGCCATCCAGTAAGGGAGATCAGGAAGCTGGGGAAGGATCCATTCTCAGAACCAGAATGGTGAGCTCTCATCATTTCAGTAAACATTAGTCACCTGCCTTTCACATCCAATCCATTAAGCTATATTTGATCCCTCAGAGCCTCTGAATTCCAATCAAGAAATCCAATAAGCTGCCTAGAGTTTTCTTTATTTTATATTGAACAAATACAGTAAAGTCAGGGTAAAGACAGAACAACTTTTTCCTCCCTCTGTACCTCTCCTGGGATCATCCTAGTGCCTGGGATCTCAAAGGTTTAGAATTATAGGTGACTTTTCATCTCCCCCAGTGACAGACTAACTGTGAATTCCTGCTTTGCCCATTACAGAACTGGACATTGTGAGGTGTCTCCACCACAAGCCTGTTTCTAAACAAGTAAAAATACCCAATTTCCTTTTGCTATGAGGTTCCTGAAGGCTTTGAAAAGACCAATTCCTGGTCAAAGATGGTCTGATTCTTCAAGTCCAAATGACTTTTGGTTTTGTAGAGAATCATGCTGAGTAAGAACATACCTCCTCTTTCCCCAGGGTTTTCAGATGATCCAGGATCTGGGATACCACTGTTTCACTCAGTTTATTAATTTCAGCCAGGAACTTGGAGTCTCCACCATACAGAGTATCATTGGAATCAACTGCAGAGATGAACTCAGGCTTTTACACATTTATTTGCTACTGAAAACATCACATATTGATAGAAGAGCACATTTGGAAATTATAAAATAACCCTCCTCCATCAAACACAAATAGAACAATGGTTTTAAAGCTTTAACTGGCTATGGTGATAAGACAATGCTACAAATGTCCTGGTGGAATGCAAGGAGGCAGAGTCCCCCTCAGGTATTACCTTTATCTACATGGTAGATATATGCTTCTTGAGTCATTGCAGAGAGCAGATGTAAAACATTAGTATAAATCCTGACTTTGTCATCGCTGTTATCCTCCCAAGTATAATCCTGGATCACATTTAGTAATCCTCGCACAAGAAACAACACTCCTTGTTCTGGATGGTCCTACAGGGAAGAGAAAAGACAGGTCAAAGCCAGCATCTCAACCCTGCAACAAAACCAGGATTATTTGCAGTCATTCAGTGGTGTAGAGCCACAGTATGAGCTGTATAAAAGCAAAACTACAATATAATTAAAGCAGCTACTTTTCTTAAGTGTGCTTCCTGCAAATCCTTTCAATTTTTTTCCAGTTTCCATCTAAAATGCCCATAACCAGAACATGATCCAGGCAGCTTCCCCAGACAAACTTTGAAATGCTTTGTTTTCCAGTCATGGGGGAGCAGTACAAAATTAATTGTCAGCTTCTTAACAGCTAAGCCTCTAAAATTAAACAGTGGGTAGATTTTGTTATTAAAACCCCATCAGTAAGCTGTGGTGTATTACTCATGTAATTAGGAGTTTCAGAGGAACACCTACACTGGGAAGTCAGTGACAGACCATCAACAGTCTTTTAACATGAAATGAAAAGAAAGACTCAGCTTTACATAAGCTGGGAGTTTCTACAAGGAGCTTTAACACTGCATCCAGCTAATTCCAGCTGGCAGGTGGTGCAGCAGCACCAAGATACACAGGACAAATCACAGTCCACTGAGGACACTTCCTTTTGATCTTCTGGAAATAGGGAGCAAAATTAAGGAACATCATTTCTGAATCTTGGCATCTCATTGGCAGTTATTTTTCATTACTGAATCGGAGAGGTTGTGTCACTCCCTTCTTCAATCAGTTAATGATCAGTGAAGAGTAATGAGCCACTCTCTCCAAAAACAAATTAATATACCTCAAAGTTGTTTTTTTCTTGTTCCTCCAGATTAATTTACAATTTCCCCTCATCTTTTAGACATAACTGAAAATACTGCAGGGAGAATCACATCTCCCTCTAAACTTGACAATTAGTAAAAGACTGGAAGGGTGTAGAATGGCAGCACTTTGTGAAATATTTATCAGAAGAGGAAGGTTATGCCAGAACATATTTTGTAATTGTTTTCACTCAAATGATTAGGCAACCTATAGCAAAGTAACTGAAACTAATAGGAACTGGAGGTATTTTTCCCATCCTCATGTATTAGAGTTTTTTGAGTACTCAGCTAATAAACCAGTAAATGATGTTTACAGAAAACATCAAATCTAATCTAAATCTCTACCTCAGATCCACTCACAGTGAGAGGTGTTACTGAGAGTGGCAATGCTGCACCTCCACCTCCACACAACTGTTCTGCACTGGGCTGAGTGACTCTGCAGCCCATGAGCACATCAGTAAATCTTTCCATGGAAAACTAACCACTGCCTCTCCTGCTCCAGAAGCCCAGACTACTCTAAATTTTTAAACAGGGAAGTCAAAACAGTCTGTACTAACTTCTGTGCTATTCACACACACTCCACTTACCGGAACAACTAATAATGTGGAGAAGAAATTACAAAGGAATTCGAGGAGGAAGGCATCAGAAGGTCGCATCTTTCCATCTACACTGATCATTTTTGGCACTTCAGGAACAAGGCTCACTGCAGCTTTGAAAAAAGCATCAGCTACAAAATAAAAATAGAGCTGCTGTTGTATCACTCCAGCTGTGATGGCAGCCATGCCTGACCCGATGGTTGCTTTGAATTTGTTTCAAATAGATTACAGAAAGTGAATGTGCTTAACTGCACAGAAACCCAAGACTCAGCAGTGGTCTGATTCCTGAGAAATCTGTATTAATTCAAATGATGCTGTTTCTCCAAAGGAAGTTCCCACATCACTCAAGACTTCTGAAATTATAACTCTCTTCCTTTGCATAAGGAGACACTATCATTTCATATGTATTGTATTTATAATAGGAAATTAGCACATGACTCAAAACTGACTTATCAAAGAAATGCTTATGCCAGGAGAATGGGGAATTCAAAGGGGGGAAAAAGTTCATGCAATCTTGTTCACCCATTCATTCACAAAAGGCTGTTAAAGTTCTAAGGAAGTACCAACAACTTCACTTTTCTAATTATTTACAATCCCTAAAAGTAAAATATTAATATAGTACCAGAAGCTGGGGTATTGCTGGTTACCTAGATAAAAGACATTTTTCCAAGAATCACAATACAGGAATTAGAGAAACCATTCACCATTATGGCCTTGGCAAAATAGCCACTAAGAGGTTTTTCAAACTCTGTATTATGTCTCGAATCTTACAAAAATATAAATTCCAAACACTAGAACATCTGTTCCGCAGTTTATTAACATTCACAAATTCAAAGCAACAGCATTTCCCCTCTTATACTAGAAGACCTCCCATATATGCTGATTTCACAAAAAATTTCTGACAGCAACCTTGTTTTGCACTTTCTTTGCACAATGTTTCAGAATATCCAAGTATCCACATCCCACTGAAGTTGTTGAGCCTTATACTTCAAAGCATCCTTCAGAATTAATACCATATCTTTATTTTACAGGAACAGAGACCAAGGCCATGTAATCAGATTTTATCAAAGGCAAAAGGAGAATTCTTGGTGAAAGCCAGGAGGTGTGACATGGCTGGGAGGAGATCCCACTGACAGGCAGGCTTGGGCATTTCCAGGAGCGTAGCTTGCTCTGGAAAAATTCATTTGAGACTCCAAGCAAATTTGCTAAATATAGTACCAGCTGATAGCTAATTTAAGCTTATGAGGAATACCAGGGAAACATGTGCTTTGGAAAAACTGTACTTCTTCTCACTCTTATTTTTTTTTCAGCACACAAGTGCTCAAAAGCCCTTCTGGATTTCTTAGTGCTTAGAACACAAACCCCTTCCATCAAACACTGTCCTTCCTTTTATCCTGCACATTTCTTTTGAGGTGAAAGAATGTTTATTTCAAACAACTTAAAAGTTTAGGCAGCCAACCCAAAAGAAGGTAAGTAATCTTTCTCTGAGCTTTATTTGAGGAAGGAAGGCAGCAGCAGATGTTCATTCTAGGACAAGTAAATGAATTGCTGTCACTTCCACAGTTGTCTCATCAGAAAAAAACCCAAAAGTGCACGTCCCACATCACCATACAATGAAAACATGTGCCTTAGAGAACAGTCTGCATACCAAAGTACCCATGTCTGTGCAGGGAATGCTCCTGCCTTCTGGAGTTATTTCATAACAGGACGACAATGACCTGCGCAGCAATCAGTGTCCACAGTGAGAAGAGCTGCAAAGCACCTCACCCTAATTCACTGCCTGCTCTCCCAGCAATCACAGTCCTACACATTCTGCTCTAAACTTCTGTGATAGCGGAAACCTCTTATCTTTAATCTGAAAACCTGAAATTTGATTCAATTTCCTCTTCTTGCCTCCTGCCGTTGCTGTGAATGCGCAGTTTCAGAGCCACGAGCAAGCTGGTTCCTCCAGCTGCCCAGAGCAGCGCCCGGGACCCCAAAGGTGACTGCCCAGGTACCCCACAGGTGACTGCCCACACCATTCCACAAACTCCCTCTGCTCCCACAAACCTGTCCATGCTCCCACAAACTCCCCATGCTTCCACAAACTCCCTGTGTTCCCACAGACCGTCCCGTGCTCCCACAAACTCCCTGTGCTCCCACAAACTCCCCATGCTCCCACAGAGCCTCCCGTGCTCCCACAAACTCCCTGTGCTCCCACAGGCCCACCCGTGCTTCCACAACCTCCCCGTGCTCCCACAAACTCCCAGTGCTCCCACAAACTCTCTCTGCTCCCACAAACTCCCCATGCTTCCACAAACTCCCTGTGTTCCCACAGACCGTCCCGTGCTCCCACAAACTCCCTGTGCTCCCACAAACTCCCCATGCTCCCACAGAGCCTCCCGTGCTCCCACAAACTCCCTGTGCTCCCACAGGCCCACCCGTGCTTCCACAACCTCCCCGTGCTCCCACAAACTCCCAGTGCTCCCACAGGCCCACCCGTGCTTCCACAACCTCCCCGTGCTCCCACAAACTCCCAGTGCTCCCACAGGCCCACCCGTGCTTCCACAACCTCCCCGTGCTCCCACAAACCCCCAGTCCTCCCACAAACTCTCTCTGTTTCCACAAACTCCCCATGCTCCCACAGACCCACCCGTGCTCCCACAAACTCCCCATGCTCCCACAAGCTCCCAGTGCTCCCCGCTGTCCCCACCCTGCCAGCCCCACACCGGCACTGTCCCAGCACAATGAGGCTCTTGCCCCACACTTTTAATCCTTGTTCCTTGCCTTTTCCCCCTGCAGCCTCCACTCAGGGCAGCAAGGCGAGCCAACAATGCAATCCAGCACACAACAGTTGTATTTCACACCCAGAAGGACTGGCAAAGGAGAATCTGCTCGTTTTGGAGCAAGTCCTGCCAATCTGTGCTAACTACGAAATGCTTCTATGCTGGAACACTAAAGGCACATTTATCCAAGATATATGTGCTTCATAAGAAGCAAAAATTAATGCACATCGATGCAAATGTTTTTATTACAGACTGCAGAAGATGATGTGTCCTCTAAACATGAGCATCCTGGCAGAGAGGTGTCAGAGCATGCATCATAAGCACTGAGTTTGGAGAAAGACTCGCCAAAAAGGTCGTCACAGACATGCTATTTTTCCTAGTATGAAATGAGCATCAGTGTTTATTTCTGCATCACATTAATTATGAGGTTATGAAATGCTGGTTTCTCTGTATCTTTAAAAGTCAATTTTTAAAACTACTACTGTAGAGATGTTTCAAAACAAAACCATGCATCTCTTTTCCTGGCTTCCAAAAGATATAAAGAACCACTTAAAAAGCACTGAAAACCACAACAATCTCATGTACTTGATTAAAAAACCAAAAAGAAGATTAAAAAAAGGCTTCTGAAGAAGAAGGATGCTGTTTTCTTATCTGCCTGAAGTACAATACTGCTTTTAAAGTGAAGCAGTGTTACACTGGATAAGGGGAGAGCAGCCTGTGCATTACAACAAATCACCATGATGAAGCCTTCCCCAACTGCTGTTAATATCTTGTGCAGTGCTCCGAACGTAACACACTTCATGCTTCACTAAATTCATCCTTTCACAGCAGCCCCTTCACTCTGCTTGACCATAATCCTATAAATCTTTCCCCCAAGCATACATGCTGACCTTCAGGCTACAAAAACTAACAAACAGTCTTGGATATCCAAGTCAGCACTTCCAGAAATAGCCCCCTACAGAAGAAAAAGCAAGTGAAATTGGGGCTGAATGTTTTGCTGTTGACAGTATTCATGATGGCACATGTACATGTTTAATTATACCTACACACAACTACATGTATTATACACACAACCTCCATATATTTCTATATATCAATTTCTCTGTATATAAAAATTCAGCTTGCATTGTATTTTCTGTATCTCTGATAGGCAATTAAACTGTACGAATTTAAGATTTCAGGCAGACAAAAATAAGGAGGAACAAAGTCAGAGATGAGAAAACAATTAAACTCCTTAAGTCAGCCTTCAAAGAGCAAAAGGGAGCGAGTTTAACATACCTACCCAAAGTATTTTTAGTCCTGGGTACAATTACAGCAGGCTAAGTCCACCCAAAGGACAGAACCAGGGACCATGCACATCTTCTGCATTCCACACCACTTTCCTGTCTTACAGCACTGTCAAATCTAATTTAATACTCTGAAGATTTTACTTCCACATCCAACAGATGTTGGAAATTTAATGAAGCTTGTACTCCAGTGCAAAAAATGATTGGGAGGCAAGCGTGGGGGTTTTGTTAGCTTATTTTTTCTATTAAATAAATGAATCCATTACTGTTTTGACAACCAAGTGTTGCAAACATTTGAATCTCCTTCTCCCCACATTGGTGAGGTCACTGTGAGAGTTTTGCCACATTGCTGAAATGTGGTTTTCCCTTGAACTACTGCAAACTGTTCTCCATCTCAAAGTTCTCTACACATCACTTCCAGTCCAGAAACAACAAAGAATTATTTCTGGGAAGAAAGTTGAAAGTAGAAAATGAATGCACTGCTGCTTGGTGAGCTGGAATGTACTATGCTAATTCATACTATTTCATCCTATGAATTAGCTGCAGATAAAAAGGTAATTATGTGGATGAAGCTTGGTAGTGCCAGTTTTAGGCATGGCTTGAGTGGAGATTGTTTCAAGGCATTAATAGACAAAGGCATAGAGAGGTGTAAGTGGAAGAGTCATCCACAGTATCAGCAAGGACACTGGACACAAGATTTTATTCTTAAGGTGGAATCAGTAAATGCAACACACACTTCACCCCACTGCCTTCCCTCCCACCCAGAAAAAAAACCCAAAAATCAACCACAAATTTCAGCCTGCCTCTCTAAATTCCACATAATCCCTAAAGGCTGTGAGGTACCACAGCAGCAGCAGTCTCTAAAGAAAGCTCCACGCTGAAAATTATGAAATAATAAATGCTATAGTTAAATACTATCATTTCTAATGTTATTAGAAATGTTTTTAATGTTATTAAAAAATGAAATGAGCAGACATGTAGAAGAACATGATACAAGGCTGGAAAGTCTATATGGTTTTTGCAGAGAGAAATCATTCCTGAGAAGTCTCTCAAGTCTTCCAAAGAACCAGCAAGACTGTGTTTAACTCAGTTAATAAATACTTAGATTTAGAAAACCTTTAAATATTTATCCTTATAGAAATGGCTCTTTAAAAAAATTAAGCTGAAAAAAGATAAGGAAAAAAGTCCTCATGAGGGTAGATAACATAATAAAGATGGGGTGGGTGGGGAAAGGAGAGGGAATAAAAGTTTTCCCAGGGGAGCAAAATGCATTCCTCAAGGTTTTGCAGAGCCATGTCCTTAGGATGAGCTGGGAGGTGACAATGTTTGCACACTGCTCTGGAACGTGACTGCAAAGCATCACAGATGGATCTCATGATTCTGAGCAATAAAGCAGCAGATGAACTCTAATATTAGTAAGGCATGTGGGGAAAGAAACAGCCCTTGTTATAACTATAGAAAGAGAAGCTCAAAATAGGCTATTTACACTCATGAAAGATTCTGGAGTCATTATAGATGGTTTCCTGAAAACTACATCCTAAACAGCTGTGGAAAAGGCAAGGCAATTATAAGAATCACTAGGAGAGTAATGGAAAACTGAGGTGTTGTATCATTTACATTGCTGTTGTGCATTTACACCTGGAATAATCTAATCTAGTCCTAATCTTCCTATTTCCAAAAGGAAAAAAAGGTAAAAATTCATCTAGGGTATGGAACTGGTTCCTTATTAGAAAGGCAATATTGACAACAAAGTCTTCAGGAACTTACCAACTACATCATCTCATGGACAGCAAGAAGGAAATGAATCAGGAATGACTGAGTTCTGCTCCAGCAGATCAGCTGCAGGCTCTGAGCCACACATCCAACATTTAACATGAACAGATCCCTAAACATTAGCCTTCCAGAAGCAGGGAGCTGTGGAACTCACTAGCACGTGAAGTTACAGAGGCCAAAACGTAAAAATTCATTAAGAAAATTAAATTCCTAAGGAGTGGTCCATCTATTTTATTAAATACCATGGTCTGGTCCACACACAAACTTTGTTGAAGGATGTATTAAATCACCTGCACCTGAAAGCCAAGCAGCATCATTCTACATTATTGTTTCCTTACTAGATGCTGCTAGACACTTTCAAAAACAGGTCATGGGCTAGACAGACTTGAAGAACTGCCAAACTGATCTAAAGTACTAGTCTGAAAAGCTTCCAGAGACAGAGATGTCACCTCTCTCACATCACAGGGGAAAGAGATTGGCTGGGATAAAGAGGGGAACAAGGAGAAGCTCAGGGAACAGGAGAAGTCTCCAGCTGTGAAGTCCAGGTAACAGCAGAGGTCACACTTCTGTCCAAGTGGAGTAACACTTGGTGTTTCTAGTAAGGAAAAGATCATGACATCAATCTTCTCCCAAAGCTCTTACTGCCTTCAAGGAAAGCAATATTTTAAAAGATAACAGGGACAGCAACAGCAATCTCACCAGAGAAACATGAGCCAAGAAGTCCCAGTATCTGTAATTAAGAGGAAAATCTCTTCAGGTTCCTATTTCTCCAAATTCTTTACCTCAAATTCTCTCTATTTATATTCTTTGGATCTATAAAGATTTCAGGAGATTAGGAAGAAATAGTAAAAACCGTTACCTAATGCTACTGAGAATATACTCTAAACCATTATTAGACTATGATTTAAAATTATTTATTAGATATTCCATACCATACTTTCTCCAGAGTGTGACTGAAGCCTTTAAAGAACACTCATGGAAAAGTAACATTTTCTGCAGTAGAAAATAAATTATTTTTGCAATCTCCTGTGAAACTGTTTTAGCCACAACTGGAAAACAGAACAAATACCTAGAAGTACATTAAGCACTAAGAATTTAAAGCTGCATTTGCTAAGCAAAAGGTCTGCAGCAGTTGGTCTGAGGGACAGGATCTCCATTTTTATAGTTTAATGTTTGACAATATCCCAGTGAAATTAGTCACACAGAATCAGCTGAATTACCTTATTCACTCAGCATGTTATTTCTCAAGTGAGGCAAAGATTTCACAGCTTTTAAAACAAAAATGATGCTTAACACACATTACCAGAAAGTTATGTCATCTCCACCCACCTGCTGAATGCTGTCACCAAACATTAAAAACTCGTGCTGTGCTCTTTTTTGACAGAAAAAAGCAGCATTTTCCACAGGGAGGAAATGTGTGCAATTAAAATCATACCTATATCTCAGAAGTCCAGAAGAGTGACACAATGGAGCATGCATTTAATCTCAATTTAGTCCAAGCACCCCCCTGACAGAAAGCATGACTAATGAGAATTTATTATTCTCTGCTGGCAGCGTGCAGTGCTCAGTGGCTCAGTTAAGAGAAATTAAAAGCTCATCTCTGTAAAATCCAGCATCTTCCTTTCAAAGGTGGGCTCTTAATAGGCTCTCCAGAGGTACAAACTATGCATCCAGGGCAAATTCACCTCAAACATTTTAAACATAATTATGATTCTTTTTATTTAAAGCAGGTCTCGGGAGCTGGAGATGAAAGAGACAACAATCATTTTTAATATATACTGAACATTCTCAGACAGACATCCACCAGTGTATTAATGCTGGAGTTTCATGAGCCTATAAATTCACACTTCTGACCCAATTTCATTGTCTTCAAGAAAATCTATTCCAGGATAAATTACAATTTTCTAATAGTGAAGTATTTGGATGAGTTGAAATACTGGATTTGATGAAGAGTGTGGCAAATCCCAGCAGGCAAGGCTGGAACAGAGGGAATGGGAACAGTGAGACTCAGGGACTGATGGTCTGCTCCTGCTGCCCCTTGAGACTGGCAGAGAGGCAAAGCCCAAACTCTTCCAGCTAGAAGCACATTAGCTGTGGCTCTCCAATTGCTGACAGTTTATCAGGGCAATCCTCAGACTCATAAATTCATTTATTGTTATGACCTGCACATCCTCCTTTTTCAAGACATGCATTTGCCAATTTAGAGAAACCTTCCTAGTGCCAACAGAAGTTGTGGAACTCAATTCTGTTATGTGTGTAAGTGAAACCTCAACTCACTGAAACAACTGGAACTTAAAATTAAGAAAAATCCAAGACTTTACCTTGCTAAAAACAACAGCTGGAATCTTCAAGGAGGAAGTGCCACACACTCCTGCATGCCCCACTGCTGACTCAGCCAGCAGAGCAGGTACATTACCTTTCTGCTTTATTTCTCCTCACAATTTTAAACCAATTAAGCTAATTCAAGTCAGCATGAAATAAAGGTTACAGACAAGGCACAGTTTCCCTTCCTGGCCTAATGCTGTCATTAATGGCACACTCTTAAATCTTCATTTCATGCTGCATTGGTTTTAGTAGATCAGTGTCTAATTGGCACCAGTTAGCTGAGTTAACTGACTGCAGTGAAATTTGCTGTTATGAATTAATCAGTAGTTCTTACTTCTTACTCATTCAGTTGAGATACAAATTAAACTGTGTGAAAAGTAACTTTCAAGGACACATTATGTGACTTCATTGCATCAACATATGGAAAGGCAGTTCAAAAAAATGTCCCAAGACAGTGCCTGACTGTTTAACACATGCTAAATTACTCGTGCAAGTGACTTGTCTCTGAGTACAAATTACACCCAAAATAGCCTTGCTAAGGGAGCAAAAATTGCATAACAATAAAACCTTGGTAAATGAAGTGAGTTACTCAACAGCAGTTTTGCTCTTGCTTCATTTTAACAAAAGCAAAGATGAACCAAAAGCTCCTCTCTCTAGCTTGTGGGTCCAGAATTCAGGAGAGTGGGGTTAATAAACATGCAGTTTAGAGACTGAGTTCATAATACTTTGCATATACCTGCTACCTTTAAAGATTTCAGGATGGGGATCCTGTTAATTGTTTAGTGAGTGCACTTTATTTGCATGTCAAACAACAGTTTACATTTGTAAACTCTCACAATGAAAAATCTGGACAATTGCTGGGGCCCAGGAGTCTCACTCAGAGAAGAACTGGATCACAAAAAATAATGGAAAAGCAGTTTATAAGCTGAAAGACATTAAATCACAGAGTGTGTCCCAACATGGTCAGGGAATAATCCTCAAAGACCAAATATTACAGAAAAACTGCTTTGGATTTGCTTCCAGTAAGAGCAGCTCTGCAACACAGCAATAATAATGAAGATTGACATACAGGATAAGGTAAGCTGGTCAATTAAATAAAACACCAGAGGAAGAAAAACTGAGTCCATTTTATGTAACCTCTGTTATCTACAAAGAAACTGCACAATGCTAATTGCACAACAACAGACTTTGCAGATCTTTTATTTGCACAACAAACTTGGACACAACAGTCAGCTTTACTCTAAATCCCTCTGCTTTGCTGTATGGGCAACATCAGATTCAAAACAAAGAAATCCAACAGCCACTGTGCACTAAAAAGTCTCAATCAGCACCCTAAGTCAGCTTGTTTGTGCAGCTGGAACTTGCTGGTAAACGCAGAGCTTGGCAAACAAGCTCTCGTGAAGAAGCACAGAGCCAACACAAAGAGTTCACAGCCACAACAAAAGATATTGAAAAGTAGTGCAACTCATTACTCTCACAGCTCACTGAAAGCATGCAAAGGAAAAGCATTTACTATTGGAGAGCAGACATTTAAAGTCAGGATTAAAATTGCACAACAAAGTAGAATGACATCACTTTAAAAAGGACAATAAACAACTGCAAGCAGTTAATAGTATAAGGAGACTTTTGGAATAGATAACTGACTTCTGTTTGTAACATGAACATGAACAAGATCACATGAAATGGTGACACAGACTTAATGCTCATTCTGGTGCCAGAATAGTTCCCTTTTTTTTGCTCCGAATCACTTTTCGTCAGAATCTCCTATTACTTAACACTGAACTAAAAGGATGGCTAAAAATGTGCTCAGGCTCTGCTTCAATCAATAATTCAGATCAAAAAAAATAAAAGAAAATACATTTTTCAGTGTTCATGTGATGTGCTCTTACCCCACTGCTTCACTCTGATCCAGTGGCACATTTCCTTGGCTAAGCATTTACCCTGCATGTGCTTTGACAGAAAGTTTCTGCTGTCACCTACCTTGCAATTCTATAAATCCCAACATTTGTGATTAGAGTGCTTGCAGAATTATGCAGGAGAAGAACATTCCATGCTTTCCATAATTCCTAAGTAATTTAGGACAACCTACCTCATGGCCAGGACTGTGTCAGCTGTCTTGGCTACTGAGATCACATTGATGACAAGTTTTTACTTTACCAGTGTTTGAAACGGGGCTGTATTTTAATTGCATCATAAATATACATATGAGTTAGGATATCAACCAAGTTATTATTCGCAGTTAAAAATATTTCTGAAATTAGAGAACCTTTAAGTAGTCAAATTCATGCCTTACCTTGAGAAAGGCACTGATTTGCCAGAGCAACCTGTCCAGAGTGTAGATACAGATTGAGACGTGTGAAGATGCTGCTCAGAGATGGAATTGTAATGAAGCAGAAAGCAACACAAGCCTAAAGTAAATTTAAAAAAAAATGAATAAAATTCCTATCTCAGAGTTATAGCAATCCTTACTGATTTCAATAAACAATTAGGAATCACAATCTGTAGATCAGTTTTGGGAAAGATTTTCAATACAAAGCAAATATTATGTGAAACCCCAAATCAGCAATTTTAATTTCTTATGAGTATTTCAATAATTATAACTTTTTTTTTATTGTAACTATTACTAGATAAGCTCCAAGCTGACTCTGTGTGATTGCAGCTCAGAGTTCATCTCTCCTCAGGTAACCACTTTGCAGCTAAGCCCAAAAGCTAACTAGAAAAGCAGCTGAGTGTCCTCAGGGACAAGCCAGTGGTGGGAGAAGGTGCCACATGTGGAGTGGGGAGAAGCAGCCCTTGCCCAGGTGGGCACAGCCCAAACCCTGCATGGAGCAAGGAGCCCCCAGGCAGACAGAAGCTGCCCAGTGCCAGCCCTGCCATGCTCTGCCCACCCTGGTGCCATCACTGCACGTGCAAACAGCTTCCCACATGCACATGGACACATCCTGGTTGCCACATTTCAGGTTAGAAGAAGGGAACACAAACAACTTGGCTGTCCTGTGATGGCCTCAGCATAGTTCAAAGCACATTTGACCATTTCTACAGAGACTCAGAGGCACTAAAGCTGAAAGGAGCACCTGATTTGAAATTCAAATCCTGATTTCAGCCTATCAGCACTGATATCATGAGACAGAAGTTTGAATCTATTTTTTACCCCTTCTCCCATTCTGTCTGTGGCTGAGTTACACAGAAATTTGGTATTTTATTTCAAATATAATTTAAAAAGCTGAGCTTTCCAGAATTCACACAAACACCTCTCTGGTGAACCTTCCTTCAGAGAGGGAGTCAATCTTGCTGCTCTTTTTCTACACAAAGCTGCTATTAGATGGTTTGGGTCTTTTTTTTCTTAAACAGCAACATTTGTCTTTAGAGAGGAAAGATTGCTGGTAACAAGAGAAAATGGGACTACAAACTGTGTCAAAAAATACTAACATACTGGTTTTGCAAAAACTATCAGGTGGTAGCAGACAGTGGTTCCTGCAAAGAAAGGCTCAGAGTTTACCAGTCACACCTACCCTGACGAATGCAGCTGTCTTTCTGGAATGATTTCCTTTCATCACCCTTCTTGTTTCCATTGCTAGCTGGTTCACAGACTACACACACAAAACAAAAGCAAACCATTAAGAAAAATGCACAGCCTCAGTGGCAGATAGCAAACTGCATGTTTTACTGCATGCATTTAGAGAACAGCAAGTGTCCAAAGGCTCCTGACACTGTGTGCCCTCACTGTGCTATTTACTTTTTACTGGGAGAATTTTAGTGACTGTTCCTTAAAGCAAGTATGACTTAATTTGTGAAAGTAGACTTGTTTTATTCAAGCCTTTAGCTTATCCTTTCCTTCCCAGCTATAGTGCTGTCACCTCCTTGCTAGCAGAACAATCATGATTTCTAGCTAGCAGAGATTAAAAAACCATAAACCAAAATAATTCCAGGATTTAAGGGAAGGTACAATGTTGCAGAGGAATCAGATGCAGCTAATGCTCACCTGTGACTCAATACAGAAAGGAGATTAACCTTCCCAATGGCAGCAGGACTCTGCCTGGCTCTGCAGCCAGACACAGCCTAATCTTTCCTAGATGGAGGATTAGAGAAAAGACAACCCAAATTCTGAATGCACACAAGTGCCATTTATTTTCTCATACATGGAATCCCTTGCAGGATAGGGATTTTCTTTGTTGCAAGGATATCATGCATGCCTGTCAACAAGAACTTCAATGTTTAGGGGAATAAAACCAGAGGTGAGATCAAAGTTCACTTTATAAACACCTGATTAAAATATTTCAGACTTATTTTGCCACAGACCAATAATCTGAGCAGGGAACAGGAGAACTGCAAATATATCCCCACTTCTTAAGGAAATGTAGATAAACTGTGGCTTACATGAATCAGCTGGACTAGAACAGGCTCCAGATTGCAAAACATGGACCTGGCCTCGACATAGAAACTCAGCTGCTGTTCAAAGTCACGGCCAAAGGAAACCTGGAAAAGACAAAAGGTCCCTAGACTTACAGGCCTTAAATAGAGGTAAAAATGCATGCAGAGAACCACATTCAAAAGTCAAAATCCCCTTCTACTGCTCAGAAGAAAAGCCACCAGTAACAACAAACAGCAGCTGGGGAATCTCTGTTCTCCTGTCTGCAATACTTGAGCTTCAGGGAAATGAGGAAGTTTTACTGGTTTGCTTTTTTCTCTGTACTCCACATGATGTTCTACTTTACAGATCAAGTATTCTTCATGAAAACAAAATTTAAATCCTAGGTTTGTGAAGTGTTTTCAAAACTAGGCAGAACTTTTGATTCTTTAAGGGAGAGATGAAGGCTTGGTTTTGATCATATAATTTATAAAGTGAGACAAAAAACTCCAGAAAAATAGAAATAGATCTGGGAATCTGTATTCAGATTCCTCTAATTTCAGGTTGATAAAGGGCCTCCAACAGAAAATACATTTTTCCTAATTAGATAAACCAGGAAGAAAAGCAGGTTTTCCTTGAGTTTGGTTAATAAATACATGCTTATATAGTATGGCAGAAGCCTGTAACCTTGCATTCTGGCAGGAAAGAAGTCAAAAAACAACCTTTGTGTGAGAACAACCTTCTCCCAACCCTGTAGATTTAAAAAAACCCGAGTGCTGTCAGCTGGAGTGTCTCAGCTGTCAATTAAAGGCAAAGCATGAGGAACAGTCTCCAGGCAGTCTACGTTTATGTATTCTATTGCCATTTTTTTTTCCTAATAGAAGTAAAGGTTGCATTATTTATTATTTCTCAAGTCATATGCAAAAGAATTTTTTACAAAATTAGAATAAAATTTACATTTAACCCATACAGTGAAAGATCAAAGAAACTGCACCAGAAAACAAAGGATTGCTTCTCACATTACAGACAACTCTCTTTGTTTTTCCTCTATTTGTACAACTGCTGATTCTTGAGTCCTAGTCTCAAGAAAAGTTGCCTAAAAATATAATTTTTTCCACAAAAAAGCCTGACTGTAAGGATGACTGTTCCAATTGCTTTTCCCTTCACATCTTAATGTGTGCTGGTTGAAATTCATAACTTGTCATTTTGCTGCTGTGGGATTTTCTTCCCCCTAAACCAGGACTACACCAAGACACATCAAATTTTATTCAATGCAACAAATCCTCCTAATGGAAATTGTACTATATTATACTGCATGTAAAGCTTAATAAAGCAAAACTATACTAGAATATTAATTAGCAAATTATTATAGCTGAAGAAAAAGCAACCATCAAGATTAAATCCATAGAACTGCAACAAAGAACAAAGGGGACAGAGCCTGTCAGCTCTATGTGAAAGGAAAAACAAGCACTGAGGATGTAGTTAGAGAATACAAAAAGCTTGAGAAAGTCTCCCTAAAACATCTCAAAAACAAGAGAGATCAACAAAAGATTTATTGGAATGAGCATGAGGTTGGTATAAAAATAATGGTTAAAAACCAATTTCAAGGGAAAACTCCTGGAGTTCTCCTGGGACTACTGATTCAGTGATACGAATGATCTTATTTCTAAATTAAGATAAAACAGAGATGAGAATAACAAAAAAGTTGCACTTATTTTGTACTTTTGAAGGCTGGTATTGGTTCCCTTTAGAGCTGGGCAGTGGAACTTCATTCACACAAACCAGTGACCTCTGTGATGCTTCAGCTGCTGTTTAACTTTTAAATACATGCTCTGTTTTACAGGAGATTTCCAAAACTAACAGAAAATACAATTAAATAAACAACACATGCACTTTGAACTTTCATATTGCTCCACCTTCAGCACTGGTGACCTTTCTTATTTCACTTAAATGCTCTGCCTGGGGTTTTCAGTGCTCTCAAGCAAGTGAGGGATTGGTTTTTGATTCAGCCACCAGGCAGCTGCTCCTCATGGGGATCTCACACAGATCCAAGCTCTGAGGTGCACACAACACTTGCACACAATTGTCACACAATTGTCACTCACCATTTTTATGAATCCATTTATCAGGGCTGCTAATGTTCTTTTCTCATCCTCAAGTGTTAGTGCACTAGAAAAAAAAATTATTTGGTAAGTTTTAGGATATTGTTTATCTTATTTATCTATAAACGTTCAAATGATACGTAAAATTTTATACATTTTTGTGCACAAAACTGATTTTAATATGAATAGCACCAAGTTAGCCATGAACCAAACTAAAACTAAAAAGTAAAAATTGCTGAGTGTCTTTAGATTCTATAAAAACTTAGACTTTGGCATGAGGAGAAAGAAGCTACACTAATGTTTTTTACTGTAGCACACAAATGGCTTCAGTCTTGTGTTGCAACATGGTAACCTGAGTAAGAACTAAGTCTAAAAATCTAAAGAAATTATTAATTCTATTCTTAGCAGAGAGTTATCCTATTTAAGGAGTAAAGCTTTTAAAATACCCTTCAAATAGTATACAGTGGATAACATTAGTCTATTGTTCAGTTTGGGGTTTGGTTTTTGTTTAGGGTTTTTTGTTTTAACTAACCTACCTCAGAATTTAAAAAATCATTAACTTCACCTTGCTACAGTGCTGGTTTTGTTTATGTTTTAGTAAGAACTGAACTAAACTGATATGTAAGAAGGAGTTTCTTTTCAAAACCATCACAGATACCTATTCTACACCAAGAGTCCCAAATCTGATTTGAAACAAATTCACATAAAAATGCAGTCAGTCAAACCTGTTTCACTGAAAATGGACGAACAAAAAGTTAAATTACAATTAACTAATACAATTTAATCCCCTTACTATTATCTGCTTGGCTCCAGCTTTGACCTTTAGTATATCAGTTACCAATTTCCAACTCAGACACCAGATGGGAAGAGAACAATAGTGGTACTATATGAATTCAATAAGGGAGGAAAGAGAACCTCAGCATGATTAGCTCATTAGTGCATTGCCAATCAAAAGAGTCAACTGATGGGCTCTGAAAGGCTCACAGGGCTTGTAATGAGATCTCCAGGTCAGTAATAGGTTTGCAGTTCAGTTGTGAATCAGATCCCTAGCAGCCCAAAGCTGTTCCCCTCAGCAGCTGTTCCAGGGGTCAGTGAGCTCTGCACAATGGGCTGGGAGCTTCCTGAACCAGCATCCAAAAACAGACTCAGGAATGACTTAAAAAAACCTGCAATTTATGATGATTCACCAAGAGATGTACAACCATCTCAGCTCGAGGTTTAAGGGATTTTAAAGGTCTCAGTGAACTATCAAATTGTTTTGGCAAAGTGTCAGAGGAAGCACCAACTATGGATTGCTATAAACTGCTTTATTTTTTTTAATAAGCTGTTTTAGGTACAATATATTGATCTATTTAAAGGCTGAAGTGGCTTTTAGTGAAACACACAGCCAAGTAAGGTACTCTAACCCAAAATAAAGCACTCTAGCTGGTATAAATTGGAATTACATGCTAAATCTGACTTCTTTATTGGCCATAAATCTTGTATCCATGGCCCATCAAGGATGAGAGTGTTTTAAGTTCCTTTGCAGCATCTGCCATACTAAGAGGCTCTGGGCTCGGAGTGGCAAAAGAAACTATGTCCTTAAAATTCAGCCCAAACCAGGAGGAAAAAAAGAAGATTTGTACTCTTGACAGCTAAAATTTACAGCTTTGTGATCCTGGTGCTGTTTTCAATCAGACAGACATTTTGGTGTGATTTTTGCAAGTTACCTACAAACCACAGTGTTTTCCACACTGCACTACTGCTAGTGAAACAGTGAGGGTGCAACAGGGCACAGGAGATCCCAAACAACCTCAGCTCTCAAGGGCAAAACAGAAGAGGAGGAATTAGGGGAAAGATAGAGATGGCTCAAGAGCTTCTCCTCAGCTCTAGAGATCTTCCAGGTATCCTTTTAAAGATTTCACACCCCTTTGTAATGGCTGAAAATAGTGGCCCACAAAAAGGTATAATTGAGTATGGCAATCTGTGCTTTAGTAGCTACATACTCACTCAAATCTCAGAAACAGCTCAGTATTTGCTATAACTCAAAGATTACATTGGTTTCACTCTCAGAATATTCTGAAGATTGGATTGTGAGTAGCTACATACTCATTTATCTCAGAAATAGCTTAGTATTCACAATAACTCAAAGATTACATTGGTTTCATTCTCAAAATATTCTGAAGATTAGATTGTGAAAGATTACATTGGTTTCACTCTCAGAATATTCTGAAGACTGGATTGTGAAGTGCCTCTGCTTCACTAGAAAACTCCAAAACCACTGCTACTTCCCTTTTAAAATTCTGCTTCAGTATTCAAAATCCAGCAGTAATTAAAGAGCAAATGGAACGTGCTGCCACTTCACTGCACAGCTCTTCCCTCAGCACTAATTGGATTCATGTCTTAATCCACCTTGAAACAAACAGCCTCAGAAACATGAAACCACATCAAGCAGCCCAACTTTGCATAAATGAGAGTTCTTAGAGAAGTTCATCTTACTTCACAGAATCATGCATCGTCTTACAGATATGCAGGAGAGCATTGAGGATAACAGGATCCTTTGTCGACTCCTGCTGGTGCCTGCAAAGTGTTGTAGAAAAAGTGGTGATAAATCCATGTCAAAATGGAAAACAGTGACTAGAAAAACACCCACTTAATGCCCAATTTCAATCACCAGCAGCGTATGACATGGCAGAAGTTTTAATTCCATTTGTGAACCAAGGGAAAGCCAAGGATCACGTGGTTAATGTGTGTACAATTCCAGCAAATGCCAGTCAAGAAATATTATCTTAATATATACATTAACAGATATCTTAATACATCTCCAGCTGCAGTGCCAAGCCCCACACTGACTCCTTGAGGGACACAGCAAGGCAGACATGTGATACATTGAGGCAATCTAAGAACATCAAAACAAAACAATCCTGGATTTACCAAGATATAATATAATTCCTCAGCTACTTAGGGACAGACAGGAAGGATCAGTGTCACATTTAGGTAAGAGGCACATGTGCACTGCAGCTCCACTAAGATGATTAAGGGGCCACAGCATCTCTCATATGAGCAAAGCCAGGAGAGCTGGGCCTGTGTGCCCCAGGGGAGAGCAGGACTGGGAGGCTCAGCAGTGATATAAATACCTGAAAATGAGAAAAATGTCTCAAGAAACCTATTAATTATTTGAAAAGAAAAGGACTGCTTGACTTTCAGAACAGTTGAATATATTTTTGTTTTCTAAGTTCTTTTTCAACTGTAGCAGTACTCCATTCTGTGCTGTCACAGCAACTGGAATGTGAAATAAATTTCATAAACCAACAAAGGCAACACAAACAAACAAAAAAATGCTCAGAGAACAACTATTCTGTTAACCCACAGCAAGTCAGCATCAATATAATTACCTCAACTTAGCTTTTTTGTGAACAGTCAATAAATTAACAAAACTGACACATTTTCTCTTTTCTTTCCCACAGCCTGGAACACCTTCACAAACTAAACTGCCAAAACAGACTCCTCTTCCCTAACCTTCTTTCAGGAAGTTTCTCAGAGCTTCCAGAGTGCATTTCACCTCAACAGTCTCCACTTACTTAATAAAAGATTCCATAATGCACTTGCAAACCTCCACTCTCACACTTTCCTTCTGGAACATATCCAGAAATGGCAAGAATTTCTCCTGAAAGTCCAAATACATACAAAAGTAAAATTAGGTGTGTTACTAATAGCACACTGAAACAAGAAATATTTTTGGTAAGTTTTATAAGCACAGTTATTCAGGTAAAATTATTTTCAACTTTTTGGAAAACAAGAATTCATCTCAAAGGATGAAAAAGTGGAACAAATGGAAAGGAACTGATGGCTGAAAGATGTGTAAATTTATTAAGTGCAGGGATCCAGAAGGGAACACAAAATGCAGAACTGTTTGAATCTAATGTTGCACTTTATTTTTAAAAGCAGTCACATGCTTCAAACAGCTTAAGATCATGACAAATTCAGACATCTATGGGAAAAAAGGTAAGACATTAAAACCAATTAAAACAGTCAACACATCATCAACAATTTCACATGTCCCAGAGCAGGATAAGAAGGTCTGAGACATTCAAATTTCCTTCAAAGATAAGGGTCTAGGTTGTTAAAATACTAAAATACTTCATTTCTGTATCATTTCAAGAATACAGAGAGGATAAATTTTTCAGAATTATCCAAGAAATTTATGAACAAGACTTGACTCCAAATCCACAGCATCAGTCTTGAATTTTCCACTTCAGATGCTTTCTGTACTGTGACACAAACTGTCTTTGTTTCTATCCTTCTACCTCATACACAATCTCTGACCTCTCTGAGCTCCACTTTGCTTTAATGCCAAGTGTAAGCACCATGAGAGGGCAGGTTAAGTATGAATCATAACCAGAAAGAGCTATCAGCAATTCCATTAACACACACACACAAATAAATGCTATTTCACCTTGCACTGGCTGTCACTTATGCCACAGTGAAAAAACAAACTTAGAGAATTTAACAGCCTAATGAAAACAGTATAGAAAATTGGAGCTGGAATAATAAGTACTTAAGTGGTAAGCAGCAAAAAGCTCACAAAATATTTCTGCACTTAGCTACTTGATAAAAAACTCCTTGCATTCAGGGAACTTGTAAACAGTCTAAATATCCCAGTGAGGTAAATTCTCTTGCAGAAACAGAGCCAAACAGTTCTTCTTAAGGGTTTATTAAACAGAATATACTTACCACTGAAAAAAGCAGAGCAAAGTCATAGATATAGGTAATAACTTTCTGAATAATTGACTGCAGCTAAAGGGAAGAAAAATGGAAAGTAAAAAAAAAGGGGAAATTATTGTTATAGGAGTTCAATCAAGACTATCCACAGCAGAGATTATTCTTCCCTAGTTATTCATAGAAAACGGTTTTGAAAGAGGCTTCAAGCATTCATCAATGTAATTTCTTCCCCCAAAGCAGGACAAACTCTAGCTATGCTGTTCCTGCACTCAGAACCCACATTGAACAGAGCTGACCAACCTGCCCAGGCTTTATTTGCTCCTCACTTCCAGAGTTAGGCACATTTTTTCAGTTTAGAGTCTCCATGTCCTCCAGCTCTCTACACTAAAAAACTCAGCCAAATAAACAAAGGAAAAAAACCCCAAAGCAGTTTGTTAAATCTTCTTTTGTAGGCACTTTTTCTACCTTCCAAGTGACCACAAAAACCTTCTCAACTAATCCATATCTCATTTGGCATTCAGTCTCAAGAACTGGACACAGTAATTCACTGAAGCCTTAACAATGCCAAGTAGAGACAATTTTATGGTTTACTTCTGTTAGAACAGCCTACCATGATTGCTAATTCCCTTCAGCAAACACCACTGGTGATGTAGGAGTTAATTATTGCTACTTCTAAATACGTAAATCATTCAGGTTTAGCATTTCTCAGAATTAAAAGCTTGATGTGTATGGAAAAAAAAAAGAGGAATAAATCATAGCATTACAGTGTTCCAAGTGGCTTCCCAAACTATAGGTTGTGTTTAAAAATAATTATTTTGTTATAAGAGTTATCAGTAATGTTTAAGAATTAATTCCATTTAAGAAAATGGACATCAGATTTTTAGAGATTTGGCAAAATAAATTCTTTACCTGTGGGTAAGCATCTTCAAATGCTCGATCAGGAGTCATGTGTTTGATAACATCAGCCAGAACTGTATTAACCTCTCGCTTCTGGGCAGCAAAAATCAAGGTTACAAAATACAGGAATGAAATTAGCACGTAAATCAAGTCACTAAACACCAGCTGAATAGGATAATTTATTTCCATTTGCCAAAGCAGCAGCTTTTTACAGAGCTCTAGTTAAGCCAGGAACTTTAGCCATAGCTCCAGTAAATCCTTACTTAAACTGGTCCATCTGCCATTCAAACAAATGCATAAGAAACACTCAGTGCTGCAGGGTGGTAAAGTTTCAAAGCTACATCCTTTGTCCTCATTCATCTTTCATGAAAGGAAACACAATTTTTCATTCCTACACACTTATATTGAATAGTCAAAGCTTTTCCATCTTGAATACCAAACTGCTAATACAGCCACTTAGTTTGTGTCAGAAAAAATCAAAGGAAACAAAGTAATTTCCACCTACCGTGAAATGCCTGCAGGTATACTCCACCCACACTTCAGCACAGTTGATATAATCCTAGAAACACATGTCTGATGATTACCAATATCTGCAGGAGACTGGGAGAAATACACTTGCCAAAATTACACTTGAAAGATTTTAACTCCTGAGGTATGATTCATGCAGATCTATCTAGAACTCCAAAGTTGCATTTGTGCAATAATGTTATGTAAAATTCAGTTATGCTTCAGCAGAGCTAAGAAAAGCAGGGATCATCTAAAGATATCACAGCCATTTTTTTGCAGCTGTGTGTATTTAGAAAAGGTAAACAATGTCATGCTAAGCATATGCTTACTGAACTGGCTATGACTTTGCTCTGAACACAGAATCAGTAGTGAAAGGATGGACAGCAACTCACCTGAGGGTTCTTCAGCTTTGTTATCACCTTCCAGGCTTCATTTAAGATCTGAAGACGATCATTTTCAGGAGGATCAGCCAATGCCAAGTTTAATCCCAGGGAGCGAAAGAGGAGATGCTGAAAGTTAATGAGAAATTTTAAATTAAAAGCAGATAATGTGTGTCCATCCAAGGCTGGTGGGGCAGTTACAGTGTGCAGAAAGATTTTCTGATCAAGTCATTTGAATCATTTTATTCAAGTGAATATGCAAGTTAGGTTGGCAGCTAAGAGCTTAAAGACCTCTGTCAAAGAAAAGGAATTGTTCCAAATTACATCCAGAACGTTACCTTTGGGAATCCAGACTCATCACACTCTTTAATCATGCCAATGAAGTCCATTGATCTGGCAGCAATAAACTCTGCTCTGAACGCAGACATTACTGAATTCAACAGCAAAGCACTGCAAAGGACACAACACAGATCAATACAGCTCAACAGAACTCACATCTGCTACTCCCTGCATTTACATTCATCTGAACTTCCCAGACTAACAACTGTCCAGCATCTATTATAAATTTAAAAAAAAAAAGAGAGTAAGGAAGAAAAGACCCTCACACAAATTGAGCTTGCTTTGATGAGGATTAATAATGCATAAGTAACACAAGAAAACATTAAGCCACCAGGTAAGGAAAAATGTAGAATACTTCTCCCACACAGGTGTTTGTGAAACCATCATTTTAGCAGGAATTTACTAGAAATATCAAGCAAACCAGGAGTAGCTGACATTTAGAAACTCACTCTCTGTTTAACTACAGTTCAGAAGAATACTTAAGGACGGCAAACCCCTGCTGAAATTTTTCTTAATTAATTATATTATATATTCATTATAAAAGCCACATTTCTAGCAGCTGCACTGTTAGGATTAAAACAAATCCAAAGTCATGGTCATGTGATAACTGGCAATGACATATTTTATGATTAACCATTCAGAGAGGTATTTGTGTTATATCAAGGCAAAGTCTCAGAGGGAGAGTGAGCTCACTCCATCCACTTTACTCATGAGTTAGCACAAGAAGCTGCCTCATAAAACTCTGTGCCCTTCACTCCTCTGAACCAGGCAGTTTGAACACAGGGCAGTTTACCTTGAGGGAAATTCTGTGTGCTTAAAATAGCCCAGCAGCTCCTGTTTCTGCCTGAGCCTTAGTGGTCCCATCACAGTCTGACTGGAATTTGCATTTTATCATTGACAAGCACTTCCAGCTCACTAGGTCTGTGCTTTGCAATACAGAGAGGCTGTCACTTTTCACTGAGATGGCTGCAAAGTAGCTCATGGAACATGCTGAGATTATTGAAAGATTTATCTACTGATGCCTCTTGCTCTGTAGTATTTTGATAGTCATGAGAAGACACAAGAACACTGAACTCCACTTTGAAAGAAGACTACTGTTTTAAACTGAAGGAAGGCAAGGAAAACCCAGAAAAATGAAGCAAAACCAGAGACATGGCTGATGGAGAACACATTACATGTCCTAAACCTTGGCTTAGGAGCCAGAATGCAGCAACCAAGTTAAACTAATTAACTTTGTCTTGACAAGTAATCTACCATATTTTAGAATTCATCTCTGGAAAGCAGATGTTCACAATCCTCATTTAGTAAGCTACTGGGAGAATGAAAGCTACACTGTGCATGCAAACTGTCTCCAAAAGAGGGAGAGAGAACATTACTGGAGGGACTTGGAGGTACTCATTACACACTCCTGTATTCTGCACTCTGCAACACTTACTTGTTCCCCAGCTTTTTGCATCTCTCCATCATCTCAGTAAGCAGAACCTGGAAAAATTACGTATTAAAATCAGTGAATAGAAACTTTGCAAATATATTCAGCTTTAATTACTGTACTGAAATCTACTAAAAGCTGTTTTAATTACCTCCCCAATACATTCCAATAGTCCTGTCTTATCCTTTGTTTACAGCACAAGAAAACAATGGTGTAGCACAACATAAAACACATCCTCTGGAATAGGTACAGTGGCATTTCAATCAAAACCACCATTTTATGGAAGATAATCTGCAATCCTTCATCCATGCCATTACTCCAGGTAATCACTATTTGCCAGCCAGGTCAGTTATCTCTGGCAGGAGAGGTGAAAATTCTGCCAGACTACAAACCACTCTGCCAGACTAAAACAGCCTGTTCACTATGTTAAACTACAGTTTACTCAATTTTTCTATCTGTATGACAGAAGAAACTGATGAATTCAGGAAATAAAGATTAAACTAGCTAAAGGACAGCAAGAAACAAACAGGAATACTGCCTGTGAACTTCAAGTGGTCACACTGGAGCTTTGTGGAGGCAAACATTCTTTCTGTACAGAAGAGAGCATCAGACAGTCCTGTGTAGGCTCTTTATACTCCAGAAAGGACTGAGGGGTGGTTTTTTTAGTAGGCAAAATTAACTTTTCACCACAATACTTCCTTCAGTAGTGAGCATTACCACTTACATCTGGAGCATGGTATGCAATACACTGCAAAATCCAGTCTATAGCAGGAGAATACAGGGTCAGATATAAAGGGATCTCCACACACTGCACCACCAGCTGGTTCTGAACTGTATCCCCGTGTATCTGTTCAAATGAAAGACAAAAACATGTTGCTGTGAAAAGGCATTTAATGGGAGATATGATAAACTGACTGAAGTTTGTATATGAATAGAAACAACAACAGACAGTATCACAAAGGTACAGATTGTGAAGCATTCCTTGCAAGCTGGGGGAAAAATATCAAGCTCCTAACATATATTATTCAAGACTGGAAACATGCTGAATGGAGCAGTTTCAACTTAGCAGAATGTATGTAAAATTTCCCATACTATATCTGGATACAGGAACATCCCTAAATGTAGATTTGAGAACTTCTAAGATTTTTTAAAAGTATGTGGCAGTTTGACTAAGGAACACTTATTTACTTACTTGTTTAAATGTTAGAAGAAAGTCAAAAAAATTTTTGTTCAGGCTTTCTTTGAGTTGTGGTGCCACTTCCATCCCAACCTGTATTAAAAGAAAAATATTTTACCAGCATCCATCAATTCTCCTTCAGACTGAGACAAAAATTTGCTGAAGGAATACACCTAAGTCATCAAATCAATGAACAGAATTGAGCCACATGCTTTTAACTGATTATTTCCTTGCTCACTATTACAGTCATGTCCACTAACCACTACCCTGAGGTAGTTACAGCTGTGTTTAAACACAATCCTAACATCAGCTCCAAGTATCTGTAAGCAGTGAGGAAATCAGTGTCTACTCCAGTGCACTGCAACAGCCTAGAGCAGCACATAAAATCATTTTTACTTATTACAAACACTTAAAGAGAGATTTCCCATTCTTAAAACAGAAGAGAGATTATTTTTTGTTTGTTTGTTAGAAGGAAGAGACAGGCTGCTGACTGCTTGAGATACAGGCAGTGGTTCCAAGGAGCAGTGGCCGCAGTAAATCTTTGCCACAGATCAGAGGAGGTAAAGGACATCCTACCCTGCAGAGGTATGCTCTGGCATAGACTGCAACCAGTGGATCTCCAATTCCTCTAATCATTGATGTGAGCCGTGGGAGACATTCCGAAATCCCCCTGTTTTTATCAGAAATGAAAATGAGCTGCAACAGGCAATAACAGAATTATATCACCTACAGATAACTTCAGCAGCTGCCTTGTAGACTAACAACTGAGCATGAGTTAGAGAAAAATCTATCAAAGAAAAAGGATAATAGCACAAAAATTTATTTCATAAGGAAAATTTTATGTGTACAATAACACATATCCTATATTCAAATAGCAGTATTTGCTATTCAGAGCCAGACAAATAAAAGCAAAAAACTCCTCCTCTAGCTTGGGGATCAGCAGAGCTATGGAAAAGCTGTAACTCAATGTAAGGAAAGCAGATGCTTAAAGCAGAACTGGCAGAAGTCCTTCCATGTCTCATTTTCCCACAGCTCCTTTTTGACAGAGCTGTACTCGTGCCTGGATATGAGGCCCACTAATTCCATCTTTTTAGGGATAATAAAGTTGTCACCAGAGTAGCAATTTGGCTTCCAATACTCATTTCAAAATATAACTGAAGGACAATTACAAGGGAAGGGACATTTTCTGCTCAGCAGCTGGCACTGTTTGGTAACACATTAAACTTACACCAAGGTTTTCAATAGATGGTGGTTCATTGCTCCTAAAATACTTCTCCAACTCTGTCTCTCCCAATATGACATCAACATTTTCCTTTCCATTTTCTATCCTGTCTTTTCCCCACACTCCTCATGTCATCAATCTTCCTTCCACCCTCAGAAACCATTGGTTTTCAATGTGCATTAGGATTTGTGACTCCTGATATCACAGTTGTACATGTATTAGAAAACTGAGAGCACTGTTGTATTCCAAAGAGTATCACAGCTCACCTTTAATTTTTTCATGGCATTTTCATTAAAAATTCCAAAACCTCTCTGTACTGCTTCTTCTCAGTTCTGCTAAGTTCTGCTAAGACCCTACCCACCATTAATCACAGAACTCTCATGTTTAATTCCTTGAATTAGTTCCTAAGTCTGCCCATCCACTTCCTTTCATACTTAACATTATTCTTACGTTTTGGATAGGAACTTATTGCACTTCAGTATTGCTGCTTCCACATAACTAAATTGAAGCCAAGTTAAGGAACATAACTAAGATTCACACCATTGAAAAACTTGAAGCAAACACACCAAATGCATATTGAACAAACTATTTAAAGGCCTTCTTTAATTAATGTCACTGCACTTTGTTGATTTTTACAATTTATCTACAAGATTTTCTTTCAAAATTTTTCATACATCATCTCTGCTTTGTCACTGCCAAACTGCTCAGAGCCAGTAATTAAATATTCAGTTTACTATGAAACATAACTCAAAAGTACATTCAAAACATACAGCCTGAAACAAAGAAAACAAAGCCACTATAAACATCAGATTCTGTGGGTTTTATTGAAACAAACATCTTCACTTTGGGAAAAATCTACAAAAAACCTGCAGCCACACTCTGAGGGTCTCATTTGACAAGGATACAATCTGGGAATGAGTTCTCTGATTGAAGCAATCTTGAAAAACCAGTTTAAGCAAGTTTCTTTAGCTGTATCGTTAACACTCTCTGGAGAAAAGTTATCTGGGGAAAAAAACAACCCAGAAATAGTTACTTTCTTTCTGGAAACAAGTTGGTTTTCATTCTAAGTTTAAAACTGCATTCTCTTCCCATTCATCAAGAAATTAAGTGCACAATAATAAACTAGGCAATAAATTTGCTTCTCAGTTCTCTTAAGCAGCAGTCAGGGCTGAGTACATAACAAGAAAAGGTGACAGTTTTGTAGTAAATAACAATTCAGAACCTGAATTGAAGCACTCAGAGCTCATCTCTGATCTGCTACTGAGAAACCCAACCTCTGCCTCTGCCCTTCCAAAAGCACAATTTGTAAGAAAAGAAAATACAGGGAATCTGTAACAAACACATGTATATAAATCTATAATGACTAGAAAACATACAAAAGAGATTTAAGCACTCAAATTCTTTCTTTTAAAGGCTAATATAAGTTTTAAATAATACTATTGCAAGAAGCAGGAACTAAACACAGACAGAAACCTTGTTTCTGTCCACTGAACACAGCCTATTATAAACTCCTTGTGAAACAGTTTAAAATACCAGATAATGCTCTCCCACCCCTGGCCCTAGAAGGTGAGAAGCTCCAGAAGAAAGTTTCCAACTTCCAGCATGAGAGAAGCCACATCAGAACTTCCTGCACTCAGTATCTTTCTCATCCAGGACCTCAGGAGCTCTCACTGAACTTTGTTTCACTTGGTTCCCAAAGAACAATCTCAGAGATTGGGACTGGAATTCCTCAATGTTCACAGGCACAGTCAGCACAGCACAGATTTTCCTTCTCCCTCCCACTTTTGGAGCTGCTTGGGCAGTTCCCAGCAGCAATGCCTCTGGCAGCTGTACAGCTGCAGCAGGATCAGCTCTCCAGAACTGTGCCCAGAAATCATCACGTGCTGTGGGAACTGTCTGCCTCCATTAATGCTTGGGAGAGCAGCTTGTCAGATCAGCACCAACCAAATTTATCTTAACTAATTTCTCTAAGTTTATTTCAAATTTCAGTATTTATTGGTTTCAAGGTGATGGCTCCAATCCTATGGTTTTAACTGCAAACTAATGCTGCTGTTCCATGGCCAACTACAGAATGTTTCATCTTGCAAGGATGTGCACTTAATGCACTCCAAATTGCTAGGAAATGCCTCTATTTTCCATGGAATGTTTCAACATCTTGCTAAAGAGGTTCTTCCACATTCATCTGTAATGTAAATGTCAAATTAGATTTTTACATTGTGTTGGAACTTCAACTGAAATAATAAAAAAGGGCCCAAGTTTGAAAGATTGTGCTGGAAGCAGCCTGCTGCTACTTCCAAAATTCCTCCTTAATCAAAGCAAAACTATCAAGTTTCCAGTGGAGCAACAAAAACATCTATTTACCAAAACCTGAGACTTTCAGCTTTGTTACATTTCTATCATTAACTTTAAGCTACTAAACTGTAGCACTTTCAGAAGAGAGCATATGCCAAGGAAAACAAAAAGTCTTCCTTCATCTAATTTGGCCATTCCTGTTTGATTCTCTCTCCCCCTAACAGACTCTGTATTAGAGAACTTACACATGATGTTTTATGATTTCAAATCTCAGGAAGACTCAGTTTACATTTAGCAACAGCAGAGCCACAAGCACATTTTATTATATCTTAGGTATGTCCTTCACAATTCAAATGTAAACTTGCATGAGCATTGTGAATAGTAGAAGCTGTAAACAATGGATTTTACTCTGTTAAAAACTAAAAACCACTAGATTCAAATGAGAAATATTTCTATAGGAGACAGAGTAGCAATGGTGCTGTTTAGGCTTCCTCAAGTTTGGATATAATTTTTTTCTGGGGTAGAAACAAACACAAGGTTACCTGGCAGAGAGACTCTGTTATCCACACACATTGACAGAATTCTTTCATACACGAGTTTCCCTGGTTAATGAAAGAAAAAGAATAAAAATAACAAAAAAATCATAGTTAACAAACTGTAAAACACAAAATGTTGGTCCAAAGGTTCCCTTCCAACATACAATGAAATCAGCTGGAACTGAATCTTCCTACAGCGCTGACATTTTGCTGCCCTCTAGTGAGGCTGAAATGTTCAGTGTGATTTAGCTCCTCTCACTACCAAACATTTCTGAGCTCCCTTGAGCACAGAGGTGCCACACAGGTCAGGTTTCCCCAGGAAAGGACAGCTGCTGCCCTGGCTCTGCTCTCTTTGGGTATTCTGTTATCTCCAGCAGCTTCCAGCAAGGAGCACAAAGAGGAAGCACAACCTGAAGGAACAATTGGATCTCTGCTGTAGCATATCCTGCTGGCACCAAAATACTCTTCAACTTTACATACCATTGGAAATCTTTGCCATAACGTGGCAGAAAAACAAGAGAACCACATGAAGTGGATGACAAGTTTAAAAATATATTTAAAAAATCAATAATTACATTCGGATCACTTCACAGTCCCAATTCAGCCAAAGAAAACTTTCTGACTTCTATCCTTCAAATACAAAAATAATGAAATATTGAGTCAAAAGGCTGCCAAAATCCAAAATATTTTTATAATGACAGCGTGTTTTACATTTCAAAATGGAGAGATCATGGTTTTTCCTAACATTTTCTTCTAGATACTCATTAACACATAAAGCACAGAAACGCAAAATTAAATATTTTTCTTAAAGACTTTGCTCTTAAGAGTTTTTTACCAATCATATACCATGTTTACCACTGGTGTCCAAATGTTTATGTTGGAAATATTCCATATTAAAACTAAAGGTCATTTCAGCTCTTTTTGGGTAACTTTGATGTTTTCTAACATTACAAAAAAATTTGTCTTATTAACAATTATGTAGTAAGTCTGGCACAGTAGATACTTACCAAAAGTATCGAGGATATCTGTAATTAAAACAAATTTACTTGGATAAAACTGGATTACTGTTGTGTCTGAAAGAAGCTTAGAGCACTAGAAGGAGAAAAAAAAAAGATTTTTAGAGGCAAACACAAGTTTGTGCTTTTACTTCAGAAAAGCTGGAATAGATGAAAATAAAGTATCTTGCAAAAAGGCACTTGAGGAATCATAGAATCACAGAGTTGTTTAGATTGGAAAAGATCTTCAGGTTTGTTGAATCCAACCTATAATCCAGCACTGCCAAGTAAAAAACATCCACAAGTGCCACATCCACACATCTTTTAAATACCTCCAAGGATGGTGATGCCACCACTGCCCTGGGCAGACTGGTGCTGGAGAACCCTTTTGGGGAAGAAATGTTCCCAATCAGAAGCCAAACTCACTGCTCCTACTGCTTACTGAGCTGTCTGTAAGAATCATGGCAGACTGTGTGTAGTAACCACAGCCTGATGCCAAGAGAATGCTCAGTTCCTTTAGAGGACACAGCACTCTGCAGAAGAACCACAGCAAGGAAAGCTCAGTGAGGTTTCTACCCTGTCCTGCTTTATAACTATAGAATTATTATCCTCCATGAAACTTTTAAAATCCATTAATTACCCAAGTATCTATTTCATTCTTAGCCAGTCTTTTTCAGTTAGTGATCACCATCTGCAGCATTAAGTGCTAAGTGAATAACACTTTAGCATAGATAGACATACTCAACTTTGGCACCACTTTCCTAAAAAGAAGCACTGAATCCCATGTTAGAAACTGTATTATTTCAAAATTGTTTGTGAACCATTTGGTAAAAGAACATTTGAAAGTATCAATGCATAGATTATCACACACACACATACAGATTTTTATATATATATATTTACACACAAAGCTCTGTAAGCACAGTACATCCCTGCTCCTTTTCTTCTCATCCAAAGACAATATTCACACTTCACAGTCCTATATATGGATCTTTTTAAGAATAACAGCAATAGTGCTGATTTCATAGTATTACAAAAGAACATTAGTCACCCTAGGTCACATATAATTGTTTGATCTCACTTCATTAATGTTCCATTTCCTTTTTTGTCTTTACCACAATTTAAGATGAAATTACTTCAAGCAGTTTTCACAAGAGCATCCAGAATGACCAAAAAAAAAAATCCTGACTTTATATAACCCCACTGGATGACTATGAGCATTACATCAGTTTTACAGCTTTTAAGGATGTCATTATCTCATCTGTCCTCTACTGCACTCTGCCTCTGGCCTTTTTTAAAGGCCAAGCCAAACAAAGAGCATTTAACTGTCTATTTCCCCTTGTCCTCCTCAAAGCACATCACCCCAAACGACCCACAGGAAGATTGTGGACAAGTTTTAAAACAAACAAACAAACACAAACCCCACACATACCATTTTAAAAATCTGGAGCTGTTTTTGGTAGCTTGCTAAGGTCCTAAATCCCATTATTTAATTGCCTTAGTAAGTTTGGATGGGTAAAATGCTGATGTTCAAAAAGGCATTCTGGTATTATTTGTAGGGAGCAAGGGGCTGAAGGGGAAGAGACAGAAAAGGAAACTCCATGCCCTAGAAAGAGCTGATACCACTACATGTTATTTATTCTAACTCTCCTTAAGCAGTAAAATTTCCACAGCTGTCATTGGGTAACTCATGGAGAATTCCATCTCACATACCCCAATCAAACCAATATGTAACAACAAAGCTGAGAATCCAACTATTGTCAGAAGCCATAAAACTCTGAAAGAAATGTGTTTTAGAGAAGAACAAAAGAAAGTAATAGAAAACTAATAGAAACTCTTCTTCTCCCAAAAAGGAAACTGGAAAAGTTGTCTGACCAAACTCACAGAAATATAAAACTGACCTGGATGACTATTTTCAGAGCTTTCACTTTCTGATCAGAAGACCAAGCATCCTTTAGAGACTGGTTCAGTTCTTCAATTCGGTTCATGTAATCCTGCTGAGTCAAATTCAACAGCTCCTTCTGAGATCCCTGGCAAGAAAACACAAACCACTTCAGAAAGAGCAGGAGGGAAGGAAGGAGAGTGCTGTTATTATAGACTCAATCCACCATGCTGGGAGGGAGAATCCAACAAAATTTATTACAACTTCCCTTCAAGTTTTAGGAACATAGGTTATGAAACATCTCACCTGTGCACAGTAAAATAGTGCAGCTTGAGAACTAACTTGAGTACTGAGTGTTTCTGTCAAGCTCATAATTGTAACCTGAATTAAACTCAGGTAGACAGAATGCACCTGGTAAATGAAGTTTTATTCAGCTGCAGACCATACACAGTAAGAAGGTAAATCAACAGCAATAGATCAGGGAAATTTTCAAATCACAATTTCTAGTGATACAAAAATATGATTCTGCCTGAATCCTGGAACAATAAGGATTAAAATTACTAGAGATTCCCATAGAAAGTCCATATTTATCTAAATACTGCATAATCACTTGCAGAATCAGGACCTCTTTAAAAGGTTTCACTAAAGATTTTTATTTCACGAACTCCTTTCACTGTCATTATGGTGCTGTAATTTCATCAGAAAACTTTCTCACCTCCTCCAGATCATCCAGTTCTTCTAATCTTGTCCTCACTTTTTCAGAAACTGCTGAACCAGTAGTTGTGGCTTTTCCTGTAAAGAATTACATGTTTAAGTTTCTTTAACATTTAAACACTGGGACTTCTAAAGGGGAACAAACCTGAGGGAGCCTGACATGGACCAGTGAGCTTCTGTGACAGAACACAAGTGGCTTGATTCATTTATTGAGTATTCCTGAAGACATCTAAACATTCCTACACTGCACTCACTCTGAACAAGGGGAATGACGAGTAAGCAAAACTGAATCAAAGTGGACTTTCTTGCAAGTTTTCCTGGTAAGAAAAGAATCACCAGATGGAACCACAGGATAATTTAGGATAGAAAGGCTCTGTGGAGGTGTGTCCAACTCTCCTCCTCAAAGCAGGTCCAGTTCTGAAGTTACAGCAGTTGCACAGGGTTACATCCAGTCAATTTAACAGTATTTAAGGATATAGATGTCACACTCCTCCTGAACATCCAGCTTCAGTGTTTGACCATTCTCATGGCAAAAAAGTATTTTGTATTTGTGCAGAAGCTGAACTGCTGCATGTTTATTCATATATAAAAATCCTGATTTACTATGCTGACTACTTAGCCCAGATTCTCTTTGCTAGAAAACATAATAAAATATTTAACATTTGGTTCTTCTCTGAACACCCAGCATATAGCTGAAATCATTTCACTTTCATGTAAAGAGAATAAATGAACAACTTCCCAAAGGACTTGTTTGCTTTCCTTCCCAGCTAGCAGAAGAGCTGATAAACATGATTCTCAAAACATCATTGCTCAGTTTAAATGGAAGAAAGTCGTAAGCTACAGTGGAAGCCAGTGCAGTGAAATAATCACTAATTCATTAGCCCACAGGAATAAAAAACAAGGTGGTTGGGTGGCTTATTTTCAATAATTATTTTAATTAAAAATCCAGAAGTCTTATCCACCAAAAAGCAAAGACCATGATGTCAGAATGGGGGAGGCAGGGAAACACATTTCAGCTATTTTTAACCACAAACCTGTCACTGCACCTTGCCTCAAGCAAACTCTGTTACTGTCCAAGAAAGGGCTCACCTTTTTCAGATCCCATGTACAGATTCTGTGAGGAAGCAGAAAAAGCAGACTTTTAGAAAACATGTACTCACTAGCATTCCAAGAATGCACAGGGCAATTACACTGCTAATTAACTCTCTAATCATTTAGAAGTAGATGCAAGACCAGAAGTTATTTGCATTGTCACAAAAAGACAAAGTGCTGGCTTCTAAATATCAAAAGACTTGGACTCAGCTCTAAAACAATCTTAGCTTGTGATTCAGTTTTCTACGACATTAAAACTGAAATTTAGAGGACCAGTATTTACCCATGAAAGAATGATAAAATAGCAACATCCAAAATCCATTAAAGGTCTAGCACAAATACAAAACACCATGGAAGGCACCACTTACAATAGAAAGCTTCTCTGTTGTTGTGTATCTAGCAAGGATTTCACCACGTTTGCTTGACCATGGCTCAAAGTCACTTCCTACTGCTGAGTTCTCATCTTTATCCCTTTTCCTTCGTGCCCCATCCTATGACAGGAGTACAAGTGCAAAAGTTAAATACAGGAAAAAGAAGAGAACGCTGATAAAGGTCAACTTAATGTTTCAAGTGCTAGGTGATCCTTTCCAAAGTTACAATATTAAGAAAAAAAATCCATATTTAAATAAATATGTCAACATAAACCAGATAGAAGTAGGTAAATAAAAAAGAATATTTTATTAATCCAATATATTTCCTATATGAACCTCCTAACTGGTGAGACAATACATTTTATGCAGGGTTTGAGGTTTTGGTTTGGTTTTCTTTTGTGAGACAGCTGCCCGCAGTGTTACCGTGGGAGGAGCAGCAGGCACAGGATCTGCAGCTGCTGCAAACAGTGACAAGGGATCAGTGCCATCCAGCACACTGCTCAGTGGGTCCATCACAGAGCTGGAGGAGGAAGAGGAGGTGGAAGAAGTACTTCCTTTCCGGTTCATCCTCTTCGTCTTGGATTCCGTAACCTAAAGAAAAAGTTCAGAACTATTAAACAAAAAGGTTCTCTCTTCCCTCACTTTTCTCTAATAAATCATCAAAACATGCTACATAAATTGTGCTGTTGCAATGGAAGCAAGGAGACATCAAACAAACTCTTCAGAGTGAGCACCAGCATTTAAACTGCAGTCTCCCTTTTCCCTCACTCTTCAGTAGCATTTCTACTACTTTTTTTTTCCTTCCAATTCTGGATTTTACCAAACTGTAAGAACAGCCACTCTGAATTTCTTTCCAGTACCCCTCCTCTATTTTATTAGATTTGTCCCCGTCGTCCAAACTTTTTCTTGCTATTTAATTTCCTCTTCCAGTCTCATCTTTACTTTTCTTGTACAAAACTCAAGCCTGGAGCATCAAAACCATACCTAAGGCCACCATCTTCTCTCCCTACTGACCTTCCTGAGCAGAAGCTGCTGCCCATTTATCATTCATTAGTGGATAATTCATCTCTTTGAAGCTAGATTTTTTTTGTACCTCTTTAAAAGCCTCTTATACACCAAAGAAATGATAAATGTTTTAAAGTACACAGCTGACTGGAAGTTAACCCCAAACCAAATCTTACCTCAAGCAATTATGCAGGTTATTTGTAAGGCAACAATTTGATGTTAAATTTATCCATTATTCAGCATTTAACACAACCAAGAAAACCCACAAACTGGAGGTGCTGTATTTGTCAGGAGACTGTTTCTGACACATAACAGCATCAGCAAATTTCTGTAAAGGGCAAACAGAATAAACCCTGATGCCTCTAGAACAGGCCACTAACACAGAAAGCAACTTCACAAGCACCACCACCAACCTCCAAGTCTTTTCATTTTAAAGGAACAGATGTAAAAAGAGGAACACAACCACTTCAACTTCGGATTAATTTTCCAAAAGCACAAACAAACTCACTGTAATGGGTTTCAGTGGATGGTAATCACCAAAATCCAAGGGTACAGACTCCAGTTTGCACACTTCAGATTCTGACACATAGTTTCTTGATCTTGCATGCCTTGAAAAGTAACAATGAAGGGAATGTACATATGCATATAAATAACCACGTGCTAAGAGAGAAGCATATCCTATATCTATATCCCACATACACCCTGCAAGATCACAGCCCTGCTTCAGGTGCTCATTTAACAGTGGGTTTTTCACACATGAACACCACCACAATTGCCACAGCTCTGCACCTTCAACACCTGCCAGCCTAGCAACCTTTTTCTCTCCTCCTGGTAAAACATCTTTTTTCCTGGGACGGCTTCCAGGCACACAAGACCCTCCCAGAGCCAGTGCTTATCCTAAAGCAAGGGTTTCAAAAAGCTTACAGGGAGCACAAACGAGCCAGGCATGTAAGATGGAAGAGAGACCCTTTAGATGCATATTGGTGTTGGTAATACAATGAGGCACATCCCATAGTGACTGTACCTATCATTATTTGAGTATTAAACATAAAAAAAAACCCAATTTCTTTAGATATTTACATATAGCCATTATAAAAATGCATTGTGGCCCTAAGATTTAAATTATTTTATATACTTGACAATTTTTTTTACTTCTTTAACAAATTTAATTTTTTTTAATTTGCTTCATTTGCACTTTAGTTTAATACAAGTCTTCAGCACCAACAGGTACTATTTTTTTCCTCATGTGCAGACTGATGACTATGCAATTTATCTACAATTTTAGCATCAATAGCTAGGGTTCTGCTAAACCTCATGGCATGAAAGTATCTTCCATATTAGAGAAAAAAAATGATAGAAACATCTTATTCGGTAAAGTTCTGGTTACTTCCCCATGGCCTCTCCTGCATCAGTGTTACCAGACCTATTTATTAGCCTGTTACCTTATTGCTGTACTACATAAAAAAATCAATTTTTCAGCATCTCTACTGCTCTGGTTTGTTTTGCTCTATTTTGCTACTGCTTTTGTCTGTTAGAGCGGCCGCAGTATCGTTCCTTTACCAACCAAATACTAGACCGTGTAATGACACGTCCTACACAGTGCAGCTTCCACAGATGGACACATTTTCCTGTAAATGCACGTTTCTTAGAAGCTGACTCTGCCTGTAGCCCCTGTCTACTTCTAAATACCCTTTGAAAGATAAGGAACAGAGGCTAAACTGAGCTAGTAAAGCAAATACAAGGCAGCAGAGCTCCATCTCCACTGCGCCCGCAGTGCCCCCGCTCCAAGCACGACACTCTCCGTGACAAGGCACCGGGGAAAGCCAGCGGCGCTCAGGGAATTCTGGTTTATTTTAGGGGAAATAACGGGAGGGCAGCTCCGGCCCGGCACCCGCGTAGCTCCGTGTAACGCACGGTGTTATGAATGGGATCTGTGCCCTCAGCTTTCTCAGACGGCCGCAGAGCAGCAGAGCCAAGGCACCCATGGCCGCGGCTGTCCCTGCCGACTCTCGGGGGTCCCCAGTCCCCTCAGGCCGAGCGGCCCCGGGCCCCGCCCTTTCCCCTCTGGCACATCCGGGAATGAGTGCACACCCTCTCCTCAGCCTCCCGCCTGGGCGAGGGCCGCCGAGCACGACGGCTGCCCTCACCCGGAGCCCACCGCCCGCCCCGCCGCGGGGGAGCACAGGCGGCTCCCGGCGCCTCACCAGGGGAACGCCGCCATCTTGCGCCCTGTCACATGACCGCGCCTTCCGCCGGCGGCTCCCGCCCCGCCCCGAGCGCGGGAAGAGGCTGAGGGAGGGCGCGGAGCGGAGGGCGAAGCTCCGCAAAATGCACAGCAAAAGGCGCTTCTTGTTAAAGATTTAGTTTATTGTGCAGAACGCTTTAAGTAAAAAGCGAGACTGGTGAAAATGAAACAAAGTACAAAAATAAATAGACTTTTGTAATGGTATCACAATTCCACACAACATAAAAAGATAAATATGTATAAATACAAAACAGCAAGTACAAAACCAAATCCTGGCACTTGTCAAGAGAAAGGCCTCATGAAAGTTAAAAAAAAAAAAAACACCCTTGTGCTATAATGCTTTATTACACACTGGAAACATGCTTGAAGAACAAGAGGTTTAGATGTGAAACCCTAAGAGAAGGGAAACATTCATCTCTACTAACACACTAAACCTATCTGTGCATCAACATATTGCCTATGCTAATAATAAATACAGCACATAAAACATCCATTAGAAACATCAATCTTTAGTGCTGTTGTATCAACAGCACCTTTTGTCATCTGTGACACAGGTTACTCTTGTCACTGTAAATTCTTCCCCTCTTGAGATGTTCTTCACTCCTAAGGAAAGCTGCAAACTAAAACACAGCTTTGGTGCCCACCGGGTGAGTGGGAAGCTTGCCTCGGGCATTTTCTCTATTACAGCTGAGATTTTAAAGCACCACAGCATTTGTATGAAGGAGGCAAGGTCGTCCACTGGTGTAAACTCTCATATTTACACCATTAGGGAGCCCCTGGCCTCAGGCTTTCAAACAAACCAAGCAGTGCCATTCTTCAAAGTGCTTGGGCAGTGTTTTTGCCATTTTCCAAGCACAAAACTTGGGTAACTCAGTGCATGGTACAACACAGCTGTTGTGAACATCACGAGCTGCAGGACAGACTTGGTGGCAGATAAAAGCCACAGGCTGGTGTGGCAATCCACTCATCACTGCCCCTGAAGGTACTGTCCTCATCCCATTACTAATGTTCCTCTTTCATCCTATTTATTTTTTCACTTCATCTTTTTTCTCTTACATTCATGTCAACACATTACAAAGCCTCTAAGGTTAGTGTGTTGTATTGTACTGACACTGGGAAAGTGACAAAATACAACCTAATTTACATTCTGGCAATCAGTTCTCTACTGCAAAGATTATATAGCCAAGCTTTTCTCTCTAGAACTTTCTTAATACTATGTCTTAAGTTAATTGAAAGAAGGCAGAGAATCATGCTCTACTCAAATTGATGGATAATATCCATCAGTTGGAAGACTAAGGTAAAATATGACCATGATTTTTTAATGTTAAATATTCACAAATATGAAAGTATTGGGATTTGGTAGGGATTTCCTCCCACCTGCAGAAATCATGACTTCAGTACAAGGGCCTGTAAGGTCACAGCAGAAGATAAACTGCTCGGAAAAACTGCAGCTGTCATCAGTTAAATGTAACATAGCTGAATTACTATTACAGACTGAAATTACTATTTAAGTCTGAAATGGCAAAACAGCTAAAATCTTACCTTCTGAAGTTTCTGTAGAACATACACGTCTCCATATTGGACAAATGTTTCCAAAAGAAAACGCAGCAGACAGCAGGGAAATAGAACCCCAGGACTCTTTCAGGAGAGTGCTTTGATCTACCACACATATGAATGCACAGTTTTGGTTTAGTCAGTGTAAGAACATCCTGTCCATCAGCCCAGCAGTGAATCTGGGCCACGTCTGTCCAGCTCAGCAGAAATGCAAAACATTTGGTCCAAGGCCTTTAGTACTGAAATGGAGCTAATCTCATTCCTACAGAGAGTACATTCAAAACAGCTGCACATCACTCACTGATGTGAAAGCTCATTTTCGTTTAATTTAAGTCTGGGGGTTTTTTTCACATTTAGCTGCTTTCACTTTATGGTATGAAACTGAATATTATACCCATGACTTATTTATGGTGGCACTCATATACAGAAATTGCAATTTAAGTAATGCAAAAAGTGTATGTATGTCAGACACTAGAATTAGAAGTGTGAAAAAGTCACAAATTACCTTCATGTTGCCCTGTGGTAGTCTTTAAATAAACAAGATTATGAATCTTTTATATATTAATACTAGTCTGTACACAAGTTCTAACATGCACTTTTCCCACAAGTATCAGAGCTTCAAAGCATATTACTTCAGTATGATTGTGTTCATGTGTCATCTGGAAATGACAAAGTGGGTTTATAATGTCTAAATATACATATATGTAAAGAAGATGAAATATTGAAAACCAGTGCTGAGAATGTCATCATTGAAACGCATTTTATCCCAGTGAGTGCTGTCTTCTTAAATTGTCACAACATTTGGCTTCTTTCTTTGGGTTCTTCCTGCATATGCTCCTAAAAATAAGTAGAAACATTATCATTTTACAATAGTATTGGTTTTTGAAACAGGATTATCCAACAAAAATAGCTGAAAAAAATTAGGACAGTTTTTTTTAAGCAGTATTATGCATTCAGTGACTACTTTTAAAATGACAGTTTTCATAATGTTACACCCCAAAAGCCTTATGAAAAGTTTGAAAAGTAATGACATTTTATAGTATTGCCTTATTTGATAACTATCCTGTCTTCTTTTCAGCTACTCTAAAACAACTACAACCACAATTCACAAATTTTTAAAAGAATTATTGCATAACCAAGACAGAGATTAAATGGCTGATAAGTTTAACTATGCCATGCATTACTTTTAATCAGATAATCAATTAAAAAATATTATACAAGTTGAATATTTAAGATAACTCTTTCCTTTTGTCACATTAATTAAAACGAGGGACAGCTGTAGGTTCCTCTATGTCAATATAAGACAACCAGAATTAGAAGTGCAGTATGAATAATGTCATCAGACAGAGCCCTTATAAAAGAAAGGATGCTTATGTAAAAAAAATAATCAATAAACAAATAAGTCTTTCTGCAGGGAACAAGTATATACATACATATATTTAAAAATCCATATTATACTATGCACAGCACAAGTATTTTCCAGTAATGAGAGTTCAGCACCGCAGGCTGCTAAAAAGTAGCACAACTCAGCATTGTTTAGGTTCAAGCAGTTCCCAACAAAGTGCAGCAGTGTGAGCAAACATTGACACAGGGCAGTGAGGATCATACCAGGGGTGCAGAGCAGTGGCAATGGAGGACAGCCATGGAAGGGAAATGACCACCAGGCAAGTAAATGAAGGTGACAGAGGAGTGCAGTCCCCTCTGGGCTCTGCAGCTCCTCTTGGCTGGAGCTGCAGTGTTACTTACAGGTGTCTGAGGGCTGCATTCGGCACAGGCCAAAGCAGCTTTGCCCTGACATCTCAACAGGTTCCCACTGCACCAAAGGCTTTCATTCACCCTGGCCCAGCACTCCCCAGTGCTGTGCCCTTCTGCTCACCTGGGATCTCGTAGGACAGCCAGCTAGGCTGTGCTGTGACACACATGGTCCTTTATTAGTGATTAACACCTTAACTCACCTGAGTGTTCTCCAAGTTACATAAAAATCTCACACACAGAACAGGTATTACAGGAATAGCACATGGGTGTGCAGAAATCCCACTGCAATCTAGGCTAAGGAATTGCAGAAGGCAAATCTGCATAAAAACAGGGACAGTTCTTCTGCAAACAATTATCACTGTCTCAGTTTGAGACAAATTCAGAAGGAAAAATATCCTCTGATAGAAAGCAGGCTGTGGTCACCCTTTCCTCAGCAGGTTTGGGAACAGAAATCATACTGTAAAACAGGAGATAGAAGCAGAGGGCAGGAAGATAAATCAGCAGACACCCCAATCACTCAGGCTACAGCCACACCAGACAGCAAACCTAAACCACTGACAGCTGCTCCTGTCACGAGGAACAGTCACACAACCAAAACCAACAGCCCAATGAAAAATAATGATAATGTAAATAAAAAATCCTCAAAAAGTAGTATCTGGGAAAACATCACATTTAAACAGTGTAGAACACACTGCATTCAAACTTGCAGATACTCCCTGCCAGTACTGCTCTGGGGCAGCAACAAATTTGCATTTCCCTTATAGGAAAGGTTTCATCCTTAATATATACAGATTATTGGAAACATTATAGAAAACAATTGAAATCCCACTACATTACACATTTCCCCTATTAAGTCCTCAAATTCCCAATTTTTATACTTGACTTGTGGAACTCTCCTTTGAGAAGAAAGTGTAATTCAGATCTTAAACAGTTTTAAAGCTTATAAACCACTCTACCTTTTGATAAATTTAGGTTTGTCATTTAATAAATTTAAAATCTAATTATAAAACCAGAAATTGTATAGGACTATTTCATAGTGATTTATTAGAGGTTCAGCACTATTATCAAACCTTTTAAATAAAAGGTAACCAACCAGTAATCTCTGTATGGAAGCACAGAAATACTCCACTCTTAAACTCAAGCATGCTACAGGAATATATATATATATTGTCCTAGGACTGTATGATGAGGGAACACCTGCTAAGGAGCCTGAAACTGTCCTTCCTGTTCTTTCAATATGCTCCACGCTGAAGATGTGTCTACAGAACTAAGAATCAAATGACACAGAAATTCTAATCCAAGTCTATTTTGACTACTATCAATTTCTCAGCAGTTGCAGTGAATGTTTCTAGCAATGTTTCTTATGGCTGGGCCTCTGGGGAGTGAAAGCAAATGAGCTGTGCAGCACATTCTGTATGCTGTGTTTATAGAATCTGGAAGTGGATGGTTCAGTTACCAGCACAGGTTTGTTTGAAGAGATAGGTTAGACTTAAGGCATAGCAAAGCAGGTGCACAAGGAAAGGAAAACAATATATTGCCAATTTATTTTTTCTAGATACTAGTAACTTATTTACTACAAGATCCAAGCACCAATTTTCTACACACCTGAAACAGCCTTGTTAGACACTCTGCTCTCTGAGGCCTTCTTTTTATTTTGCTCAACCCCATTCACTGAGGTCTTAGGGGTTCTAATTAAATATAAAAAAGTTAATAAGTCACTTGCAACAAACTTGAAAGGCTGTATACAAAACTATAGACACCCAAAATGTGTTTGGCATGAAAACATTTCTACAAGTCCCACAGAGCCTCTTCCTGAGCACCTCTACAGTTCCTACTGATACCATTATGGCTTCCATTGATACATTAAGTAGGAGAACATCTCCCCATGAACAGATTGAAAAACTCTATTCAAGAAACTGCTTTAGTTTAGATACCATGGCATTACACATAAAAATACACATATTTCATTAATTGGAAGCAAAGCTTCGTGGAATGAATGTTACAAATAGAAATGTTGGAACAGTGTAAATGAAGACGATACACAAGAGGATGACAACGATAAATATTCTCCTGTAGTACAAGGTAAAACAAAGCTTCATCACTCTCTCAAAATACTGAGAGAAGCAATTATTTTTGCTCTGAAGAGCAGCTGTACCGTTATGTGTAAATACTATTCAGCAACCACTGTTCTTGCACCTTGCATTTACTTTCATCTTTAGGCTAGAAATGTGCTGTGCTCTTACCCTTGTCTGCAAAGCAGTCTGTGAACAGGAGCATTCTGTCCTTGGTTTGGTTGAAGTATGCTGTTAAAACACAAACTTTTATTAGTGCTTTTCCCATTAAAATTAAAAATCTCTCAAAAGTACTAAATCATCAATCATGTTTCACATAATGAATTTCAGAAAGGCTAACAGGTTTTGTATTGCAAATGACATGTAGGCAAAGTGGCTGGAATTAAAATTCCAGAACAGGATTACTGCTTCCACTATTTAAAATAAAGAAACAAAAAAGCACAGAGATAGATTTCCCTCAACAGTGCCTTGGGTTGCCAGTTATTGATAAGAACACACAGGAAAAAGGGCTGAATTGCTGCCAGTAGTCCTTCAAGGCTGAACTGTATGAGTAGACAGCATGTCTTGAAAGCTTTTGGGTAAATATAGGATAAAAACTGTTTTTAAGGGATGTCAGGTATGTGACTTTAAATACAAGAAAAGGGTGCAGACAGGCCTCATCAGAGAGCAGCTGTTGTCAGCCTGAACAACCTGTACTGAACACTTGTAATTTCTGTGATCTAAGCAAACAATTACATAATCAAGGAACAAAACTTTCCACACAACTAAAAGCGACTTCTTTTCTAACAGCTTCCTAAAGATAAGCAGCATCAGTAACTCCACTGCAGAGTAAATGGTATTAGGAAGAGTGGTAGTGCTAAACTGAAGCTTAATAGTGCATCTCAGAGAAAAATGTTGAACCTGAGCACTGAGACTTAAAGCCAAAAATAAATAACTTTTGAAGATAAAATTTCAGAACTGACTCTGAAGAAAACATATCTTTCCTAACTTCTAGTGAGCTAATAAACCCTTTTCTGGGGCCATGGTAAATCAGATTTCACTAATTTTCATGATAATAGTCATGAATTGAGCTGATCAACGGCAAACCAACAATACAGATCAGAACCTATCATTTTAAGACAGAAAAAGCATCCTAATACAAATAACCATCACCCACCGGCTTTCAGCAGTTTTTTGTTTGATGATTATTTTTTTACTTGGTATTCCCATTTCTGAAGCCCTAGAGAAACAAAAGTATTGAAACATATTTCAACTGGCAAATCATCACCCAGGTACTGAACAGAAACACTCAGAGAAAGCCTACAAGAGGAACTACACCTACATGCAATACTGCCAGAGCAGTCCTATGGATCAGCACTTCTTTACTCAGCAGCATGTGTAATAACTGTTCAGTCCACTGTGCTGCAGGATAATGTTTGCTACATTCCCCAAAACCACTCTGCCAGAGGTGCTCTATCCAGTATCTCTATTGCTAGGCAATTTAGATAGATAAAATCACTTGGGGCACTTCTTACAGATCAACCATACACTAAGCATCCACCACTGCATTATAGCATAAATGCACAACTTAGAACAAACATTTTTCTCCATACAAAGAAGTCTCTTAAAAGTAAGAGCAAAATACAATTAGCAAGACAGCACACACCTGGAAAGCTTTTTACTCATTCTTCCTAGATGATGTCAGTTTGCAAAGAAAATTTATGTTATTGCATAAAACTATTCCATAAAACTATGCCTTCTACTCCTCCTCTTGAACCCCTCCCCACCCAAGGGAGAGCTGCACATACTTCATGTACTTTTTCCTGTCCAGAGATTTCTGTGTAGCTGTTGAAAGTGTCACTCTCTCTCTTGGGCTCTTTACTTTATCCTAAAAAAAAAAGAAGATACTGAAAAAAGTTACCTACAAAAGCATAATTAAAAGATTAGATTTAAGAAACATTGTACAGCGTGAGAAAGAATCTCTTAAGTGCAAAATGGTTCAGTACTTCAAAGTCTTGAAACCATGTATGTTGCCTGGAATGTAACACACCATTTGCCTGAGCATCTTTTCTTTACGAACTTCGCGATCGTGGCGCAGAATATTCATCCTCTCTGATGCCTCCATTGTGAAAAAGATGTCATGGATGTCATACAGAGCAGCTCGCAGCTGGAAAGAATAATTTAAAATGTTAATAAAATATTCAGTCAGGTTTACCTGTCCATGGTTTTGATCATCAAGCTCTTTTCACTTTCAATCTTAACAAAACACTTCATCATTTTGAAATCAAATAATTTTGCAGCAAGTAAAAAATGGAATTTTCTCTTCTTTAAATGTCTTCTCTTACTCTAAACAAAGCCACGCTCAAGGTTTCATGTATTCGTATTACAAAAGCAGAATAGGTAGGAAAGACAAAAACAAAAAGGTTTATTAAATTGTGTCACCTGAGCCATTACTCTTTCATGAAGGGATGCATCTTGTGCTGACACACTTCCTCTTTTCAATGGGGCTTCAGACTGAAAATTTTTTATGAATTCCAGAGTATCCTGGGAAAGATGGGAAAATAAGAGTAAGCACCAGGCATAACCCTTCATAATAAAGCAATCATTACAAACAGTACACACAGGACACAGATTCTCTGTTTGACTTGGACCTTAAGACACTAAGCAATGCAAAACTCAAACATGTTCATGTAACAGCCCCAAAATCTTCTGAGAGCAGAAAATGCAGGATTTCATCTGCCAATGGAAGGCAAAAACAAACAAGAGAAGAAGCTGCCTATTACAAAAAGCTGCTCTTACTTTTACAGTTTGCTTAAGATGTTTCAGTTTTTCTGTCTGCAGGAGTCTACGAGTCAGAAATCCTTTTGCGACTGCAGTGATCTTGTCAAACTTCATCTGTATCTCTGGACTGAAAACCTTGTAAAAAAACCAAAACATTTTTCTGAACTTTGGATTAAAAAAGCAAGAATTATGAATTATTTATCAAATAACATCCATAGAGTGACGTAAGTTTTCAAGTAATAAACAAGCTTTGACTGGGCCAGAAGTACCCACCATCATTTAGCAGAAGCAATATATTGCTATATTATTATTTTGCATATATGAATAATAACCTCTTACGTAATCAAAGTTGACATAGGAAGGGATACTAAAATTTTCTGTGAGATTTATTACTGCACTGCTGTCATAAAGTTATCAGTGCCTTACAAAAACATGAGGGCCTTTTAAGATAAAAATAAATCTCTTTTTTCCTTTACCTGAGTCCACCTAGTCTTGATCCTGTTACTTGGCCTGCACACTGAGGTTTTTATAACTCCACTACCTGATGGTCCCCAGAGATAGAATGAAGTTTCACTTGTGGAAGCAAAGGTGTTGGGTGTTGTATGAGCAAAACCTGCAGGCAAAGCAGAGCACAGAGTTCAGCACACACTTCTGCCAAGGCAGGAATGCCTGTGTCTGTGTACACACCCAGCTCGGGGTCACAGCTTTGTCCACAAGGTCAGGTATGGGCAAGAAGCAAGCTGAGTATTTCTGATTCATTTCCATGCAAAATTTGCTAACAGAAGACAGAACAAAACATTTCATGATGTTCTGGAACAGGTGAGAGGTGTTCCACCAGCTGTAGCTGTACTGTCTTGCATTAAAGACCCCTTGGCAGAGCCCCCCTAAACCTCCTGCACAAATGTGACCACCTGGCCCAGTGCTGTGCAGCCACATGGCAAAGGATAACCCTTTTGGGACACGATGCAAATCCACATCCTCATCCTTGATCAAAGGAGGTTATTCTTAGTTTGTTTTCCTTGGATGTGCCCTAAAACAGTTACATAACAAATGCAGTACAAGGAACAGTCTGAGGATGGCTGAACCTGTGCTAAATGCCAGTGACACAAAGATGTAACAGCCTTTGTCTCACAAATGCTGTCCTGAGCTGAGGGCAGCAGGAGCAGCCCTAGGGCAGGGACACTGCACTTATCCATACAGGGGACAGCTGGTCCAGACAAGCACTGCAGAACAAAATATATCACAACACTTCATCTACATTCTTCCCTCCCAGTTTTACCAATGCTGGTGGAGTTTGTGTTATGGACTGTCTCCAGCTGAGACTGCACACTTTCCAGCAAGCCACTTTCACTTTTTTTCCTCCACTCCAACTCCATCCTACTGTTAATATTCACTTTGGAAATTTCTATTTCCGTTGTAGTAACCTTCTTTCCTTTCAACTGTCTCTCCTGCTCTTCCAGTTCCTACAAAAGGAAGATTCAACCATGAGACTATTTTTCTAATTCTGCAAAGCAACAGAATATACATTTAAACCCAACTGCTTCCTGACAAACTTCCATACAGCACACAACCTTTGCTTGGAATGTTTCCTGTTGACCTCACCTTCTGCAGTTTCTCCTGTTCTCTCTCTTGCTCAGCTATCAGAATCGACAGTTGCTGTGCATGCTGCTCTTCAAGTCTCTTTCTCATTTCTTCAAAAGCCAACATTTTAGTTTTTAAAATATCTTCTGAGAAAATACGTAACAAAGAATGAAATATTAAATACCTTCTATATGATCTTTGCCAGAGACATATATCCTTTATCAGAAGTAACTTGCATCATCAGTAAAAAGCGAAAAGATGTCTTTGACATTAGGTTTCCTTGATATCAAGTTTCCAGTATGTATATTAAAATAGGGACATGGAAAATACAGCTCTAAAGTTTTACACTTGCTAGAGTGAATTAACATTATTTATGCCATTCCCCCCCATTTGGTAAAGACACACACAGAAGCAAGTCTTGAATTTGAAGAAAATAGCTATACGTTTGTTTTTTTAATTTACATGGGCTATCTTTTCTTTTAGTAGTCTTATTTAGACCTCATGGCATAAGATGACTTTCTTAGTGAAACTAAATTCCAACTTCTAGATTCAAACAAGAAATTAGTATTTGTGATGTCAAATTAAATTAGAGAAATGAGGCTACTGAAAGAAATTTACATGCAGTAAAATTTTAGCCTTTTGATACACATACAGACTTAGAAACACCAACGACTAATGATCACTGGGGTTTTTTCTAAAAGATTTATAAACTGAGAAGTAACCCTCGAGTACAAGGAATCTCTTACCTTTCGCCATATTTTCAAGGACTGCATTCTTGGTAATGTAAACTGATCCCACAGGATATTTCTGTTCTTGCAACCACTGCTTCTCTTGCTCTTCCATTCCAACTCTTAGAACACAGGAACTGTTTTCTTTCTGGCAGTTGTCGGGGTCTAAATCAAGTCTACGTTTTACCTTTTCAAAGTTTTCTGGGAACTGCTCATTTGCTGAGGAAACACTTGGAGTATTTTCCATCTGCTGTCGCACATTCTTGCTCTGCATTAGCAGTGGAGATGGATTCTCTACATCGTAAGATTTATTGAGTTCCATTGGAGAATTACATTTGGTGTTTTCTGGCAAAGCAGTTGGTTTCATTTCATTCACAGCCAGGATCTTCTGTGTCACCGTAGACTGACTGATGGCAAAGGGCTCACTCACTTTTGGAGGTAGCACACCAGGGCTGTTCTCTGCTTTGTACTGCCCTCTGCTGTCCACCACCACCTGTCCTTCCACCGACACTGCTCCTCTGCTTTCAAAGAGCCCGAAGGAATGGCGATTTGCTTTGCCAACCCCCAAGCCATCACAAGGGCCTGAAGAATTCCTGCTGACACCAGGAACTCTGCCAGGGCACACCGCAGAGAAGTCCACCATGAACTTGGGCACCGATTCAGACACGTTGTTTTTATCTGCAATGTCCTGCATGATTAAATCCATTGCTCTGCCCTTGCCTTTAGGACTTAACTCGTAAGCATTCACGGGGTTGTTGATAATGATGTGTCCCATGGATAAAGGCCTTGGGCGCCGTCGGTGCATTTTTGGGCTCATGCTCGGCTCTGGGCTGGGCAATTTGGCAAAGGAGCCTGTGAGGCTCCTGACAATGCTGCTGTCACGCTCAAACACAGAATTCTTTTTCAATTCCTCATCTGAATCTGAATCCACTAAAGGAGGTGTTCCAACTCTCATAGGTATGTCCACTTTAGAAAAACTGGATAAAGAGGACATATTTGTGTTACTTGTGTGAGTAGAGGCACCTTGGAGAAGGGTATTTGATTTATTAAGAGTGGGTTTATCGAGCATCTGAGCAGTGCAAGTTCTGCCTGTAAACTTGGCTCTCTCCTTCCCAGAGTCAGTTGTTTTAGCACCATCGTTCTCTTTGTCTGAATGACTTTCACTCGTGCTCCTCCTCGAGCTGCTTTTTGAGGCACGCTTGCTTTGCTCCTTCTCTATGTACTCCCTAGACTTCTTTATCAGGTTCTGAAGGCTCATTACACATGGATCTTGGACATCCTCGTCCGATGGAGACCCCACTCGTCCCTCCTGCTTCTGCAGGGCATGAGAGGGGAGCTTGTTACACACCCTGTCAGGAGATGCAGCCCTCGGACCCCGTGCCTCTCTGGGGAAGCGACTCTCGCTTGCCTTTGAAGAAGCATTTTCTTCTGCAGCTTTAACTGCTTCTGTCACATTTGATGTCATTTGCCCTGCAGTATCTGATGGTCTAAGTCCTGGTGTCTTTTCCAGGTCCACGGAACTGCGCCTTTCAGGAGAACGTGCTGATTTGATACCTGATGGAACTGTGAAGTCAGTCAAAGCCTTTGAGTCCAAATCAGGGCAAGAGTTCTCAGCCTCTGGTGTGTTCACATCACTTGTGCTAGGTCCTTTCTTCATCTGCAAATTAAAATTTTTAAAAATTACATACTTTCAATGAAATCTCAGAATCTCAGCTTCCTGCAAACTTCGCTTGAACTTAAAAAATTGAAAAAACCAACTTTATTTAAGTGAGAATTACATGTTACTTCCAGCCAGCATTTATTTAAAAGGATTTTCACAGTACAATTACGATATGTGCTGCATCTCAGTTATCAAAAGGACACATTTGGAAAAAAACCCTTGAAATATTTTTGTATTGAACATACTTTCCTGGTCTGCTGGTCAAACCCCAAGCTGACTGTTGCCACATACACCCAGCAAACAATCCAAACTAGCAACAGTTGTTTGCCACCTTGGTAACTTGACAAACACAGTGTTAACTATACTTGTTTAAGCAACAGTTTAATTTAAAGGCTGTACTACAACTGTCCCAAAGACCTATAATAACTCCTTGATTAGATATATTTAATAGTCTTTTAAATTTAAACCTCTACTAAATTCATCATTGAAACAGCAAAGGAAACAAAATATTTGAAGTGAAATTGTAAAAAACACAACAGAATTTCAAGTTATTCTGAAGGTAATTTGAATTCTGTAATCATAAGGTTGAATACAGATTATTTTCTGATTAAACTATAAGCTTGCAAATAAAGCAAGCTCTAACTCAGGGGAGTTGTTCATTTGTTTTAACAATCCAGTTATTTCCATCACACTTACAAAAGCAGCAGTGAGCTCTGTCTTTTGCATACAGCAAAACAAGCAGTGAAAAGGAAATCGCAAGCACTACAGCAAGTATCACTAAATAATCAATTATCAGGACACAGCATGAAACATAGCAAATGCTGGTTCTGGAGAGTTAGCTGCTATTGATTTCATGTTTATACTGGGCAAGACTTGAACCTCAACAATTCCTCCAAATGTCTAGAAGCAGTGATTTTCTGTAAATCTATCAGGCAGCTTTGGACTGACACTACCTGGACATTTTCTACAATCTCCTGAACACGATCCAATAAAGCTTTTTTCCGGGACTCTCGTTTCCTGGTCTCTAGGTCCAGTGCTTTCTTCTTATATTGCTGTATTTCCTTTTTCTTTTCAAGGCTAAGCTGCAAAACAGAGTGTAAGAAACATGGTTTATACCACTAAATGCAAATTTCAATACAGAATTACAGAAATGAATTTCAAAGAAAAACAACAAAACAATTAGAAAAACAGCAGTCACCTGAGATTTTGTGCACATGCTAAATGCCAACTTCTTTATAACTAATTTTTTAAGGGAAGGTGTACAAAATGCCTTCTTGGCACAAGTGCAAATAAACATGAATTTAAAACACCATTTATAAAATTTTCCATGAACATTACATGCTACTGGACCAATCTGACACAGGATTCAGACATTTTTTCTAAAAACCCTTACAGTATCCATGCATTTGTAAATTAAGAATATATCTGCAATTTCTATCTGTATCACGATTTTTGGACATTGTTGCTAGAGACTCTCTCCCATTTCTTCCCATCACTGAAACAAAGGAAGTCAGCTGCAGTATTGCAGGAATTACCAACAATCTTCAGCTTAGCTCTGTTTGCATTAGCACAGAATGACTTAACATTAATTGATGAGCCTGTGGAATACATTAGAGGAAGATGCAAACACATCCAAAAAAAATTTACTTAAAAGCTTTTTAACTATTTCAGTATTTCCCATTTGCATTTTTTTACACCATTAAACTAACTCATGTTCATTTTTTGAAATGTCAATAAGATTTTACATGAAGTTAAGCCCAGCAGTAGCATTATTGAAAAATACATGTGCTCCCCTTAGGAAGATAACTTTTTAAAAATTAAAGGAAACGCAGTCAGTGTGGGGGGAAAAAAGTATATTTTACCCCTTAGTTTGTAAGATTAAGGCTAGGAATGCTTAGAATGGTAAGCAGAACGTCAGATGACAGCTCACACAGACACCTTCAGCACAACCACTACATGTGCACATCAAAGCCAGTGCCAATAGCACAGTTAGCACACCAGGGAGGAAAAGGGATAAAAAAGGCCTTACCAGAGGGGAAAGCACAGGGACTCCATGGAATTGAATGAGGGAGATACTTTTGTGCTGAACATTCAAAGAGGTTTCTCCTTTTACTGCCTCTTCTTGGATTCTGGAAAGATGTTTCCTACAGAATATTTCATAGTCCTCCATCTTCATGGCATCTAAGCTGCAAAGAATAATAATGTTACTCTCCCAGATACTTCCAAGAAACCTTGAAGGGAAAACACCACCACTAATTCTGTGGCACTATGTTTTGGGAAACAAATCCTGCATTAAAAAACTAAACTAAGTTTCTCTTCTTCCTTTCATTAACAAAGCCTGCAATGCTCCTCCTTATAAAAAGGAAAATCTGCATATATGAGCAAAACCAATGATCACAAGTGCACGAAGAAAGCACTGAGATAAGCAAGACTTACAAAGCTGCACCTGCTACAGATAATCTTAATTTCCATCAAAGACTAAACCTTTGAGATCTTCCACAACGAAACAGATCCTATCAATTGTAAAAAAAAAAAAAAAAAAAACAAAACACAAAACGAAAACAAACCAAACAAAATTGCAGCCCTATTGCGTAAAAAAAAAAGAAAAAAAAAAGAAAAAGAAAACCCAAATTTATACGCTTAGGGAGCTAAGAGGAATTTGTGTCAGTCCCGTGAGCCTCCGCCTCGATACATCCCTGTATGAAGAGACGCCAATATTTACACCAAAAAAAAACCCAAAAGAGATAAATTACAGCCTTGTTTCTTTAAAAGCCCCCAGATATCTGTCACTGCCCGTCCCCACCGGAGCGAACCCAGCACGGCCCGGCAAGGCCTGCCAACAACGCTTTGTTTCCCCGCACACCGCTCCGGCCGATGGCTGCCCGCCCGCTCCGGGGCACCGAGCCCGCCGCAG